>CM054165.1:4364479-4366979 GCA_028751875.1 Rapana venosa
ACACACACACACACACACACCACACACACACACAGATGGTGTGAGCAGGCCTTAAGAAACGTATATATTTGGACATTGAGGACAAAACTGCTTCGGGCATTTTGCTTTTGTGTAAACGCTCCCTTTCTTTTTCAGCTGAACCAAAACGTGACTTTGTTAGCATATTTCCAATTATGAACATGCTCTATGTCTTTATCCCCGTGAGGCTTGGATGATTCAGTTGTTGTTTTTATTGTTGTTGTTGTTGTTATCGTTGTGCGTTCCCCAGCTTAACACTTTTGGGATCACCCAGAACGTGCACTCTTGTCTCTCTCATCCTACCTGGGAATCACTGTGAGATAGAAATTGCAGACTGAATGAGAAGTTTGCGTGTATGACTGTTTTCAAGGACCTCGCTATATTATAGGTAGCCATACTCCTGACTTCAGAGGAGGTTGATTCAGTAAACAACGTTTTTGGTACACATTTTGGTGTAGATTTGAAAAATCTTTTATTACATTAATTAGAGCCTGTAGATTATGTACATGAACGTGGGTAAACTTCATGATTATTTTTGAAATGTAATGAAAATAAGGTGAAGAATATGCACTTGCTGCCGCTGTACTTAAGTTTTCTAGTTAAGACCATAACATAAACAAAATATTCAACTCGCAAGCACCTGAAAATCATCGTTATGATAACCTCTCATCTATTCCGTTCGCCCATAAACAGTTCATAAAAAAATAACAACGACGATTGATTTCGTGTCAGTCTCATTTCAGTCTTTTTAAAACTCAGCTCATTCATCTGCACACAAATTCACAGAGCTAGTGTAGAGATTTTTTTTTTGTGCATTTGCACTGTGGATTTGCTTGCTTTAGTTTGATTGAACGTGACTTTGTTAGCTTATTTTTAATTCATGAACGTGCTCAATGTTGTTTGCAAGTTTATTGTGGTCGATGACTTAATTAGTGTTTTTGACACAAATTGATTCCGAATTGAAAGCTTCAAAGCTGAAATGAAGTCTTAAGGGCTTAGAAATATTAAAGCAATCACTCATAATTTGTTGTTGTATGTTTAAAGTGTGTTCGCATTTAGTGATATTAGAGTAGGATAATCACCTAAATGGAAACCGTGATTTTTTTTAAGATTTAATGATGAAAAACATAATTAATTAAGGCAAGAAATAAACATTACTGTTATTATACTTAAGTTTTCCTGCAAAATCTAGAAAACTGAGTGAGTGAGTGAGTGAGTGAGTGTGCGTGCGTGCGTGCGTGCGTGCGTGGTTGTGTGGTGTGTGTGTGTTGTGTGTGTGGTGTGGTGTGTGTGTCGTGTGTGTGTGTGTGGTGTGTGTGTGTGTGTGTGTGGTGTGTGTTGTGTAGTTTTTTGTGTGTGATGTTTTGTGTGTGAATGTGTGCATGTTCATACGTATGTGTATGTTTCTCTATGTGTGCGTACAAGTAGAATATATGTGCTTTGATTTGTTTTCACAAGGTATAGCTGTAAATAAATTCCACGTTTTATTATTATTTTGCTATTTGATAAAGATGGGAGGAGGAGGAGAAAAGATATGTGGAGGAGACGATAAGGTAAAAGTGTCCCATAACTTATGTGGGTCGTAGGGGAACGAGGTGTCAAAGACCTCAACTTCTCCAGGGGCCAGCATATTGAGGGCAGCGCCTATCTCCTCTCCCTCGCTGCTTTACCTTTCCTGACTCTTAAAAAGAAGGAGAGGGGGGGGGGGGGGAGAGAAGACAAATGGAAGAAGCAAAGAAAGAGGGAAAAAATTCATCAGAGAAGCAGAAACAGCAACATTTGCAAGAACATGGACATATATAGTTGCTATGGCCACATGGCTATCAATCTGGCTTCAACCTAATTTGTTTAGACAAGAAATCGACATTATATATTTGTTTGAAATGAAAGGGGAATTTTAAGAAAGCAAGCACGTTTTAACAATTAAGCTATCCCGCCTACCCCCACCCCCTTTGTGAGTGTGAAAGAATGTGTGAGTGTGTGAGTTTGTGTGTTTTAGTGTGTGTGTGTGGGGTGTGGTGTGGTGTGTGTTGTGTGAGTGAGTGCGTGTTTTATGTGTATGGTGTGTGTGTGAGTGAGTGAGTGAGTGAGTGTGTATGTGTGTGAGAGTTGTTGATGTGTGGTGTGTGAACTTAGCATTGGAAGACCCAGAACACACACACACACAGACACACACAAATAATATATATTATATATATATATATATATATATATATTATATATATAATATATATATATATAATATATATATATATATATATATATATATATATATATATATATATATTATTATTAGTTTGCTTCCACCCTTCGTAAAGGTAAAACTAAATTTTCCAATAATAAAATTTTTACACACTCACACACACACGCACGCACACACATACACACACACGCACACACACATACATACATACGTGCTCATGCGCACGCGCGTAATATGACAACACTTTTCTAGACACGAATGCTTCACATATTTGCTATA
>CM054165.1:4371979-4386979 GCA_028751875.1 Rapana venosa
TCTTTGCATTCTTCTTCTTTGCATTCTTCTTCTTCTTCTTTGTTTCTTTCCCTCTTTCTCTGTCTTCAGTTTCATTCTTTCTTTTTTCTCTTTCATTTCTTTCTTCCTTTTCTTTGTGTCTGTCTGTTTGCCGTTCCTTTTTCTTTCCTTCTTTCTTTCTGTTGTTTCATTTTCTCTAAGCCATGTTTTACATCTTTCTTTCTTTACCTTCATCTTTCGAAAGTCCAAGAGCAATAAAAATGCCTGGAGAGATAGTGTTATGGAATGAACAATGATGTTGAGAACATTTCTTTTAGCATTTAAACATCTTTACTTCATACCACACCATCAATACACTTCTACATCTTTACTTCATACCACACCATCAATACACTTCTACATCTTTACGTCATACCACACCATCAATACACTTCTACATCTTTACTTCATACCACACCATCAATACACTTCTACATCTTTACGTCATACCACACCATCAATACACTTCTACATCTTTACTTCATACCACACCATCAATACATTTCTACATCTTTACTTCATACCACACCATCAATACACTTCATCTTTACTTCATACCACACCATCAATACACTTCTACATCTTAAATTTATACCTACTTGGTACATGCTGACTCTTTCACAAGGAACATATTAACACACTTTGGAAGCTTGGCAAGAAGAAAAAGATGCAGCGGCTTTTGGATTTATTTTAATGTTTGAAACTCAAGAAGTCTTAAAATGTCAAAGAATTGTCTGCAATATGCCGTGTAAGCGTTAAGAGGCGAGGGAGGTGGAGGATTGAGAGAAAGAAGGGTGTGTGTGTATGTGTGCGTGTGTGTGTTGGAGGGGGGTAATGGTGGGGTGAGGGTGGGGTGGGTGGATGTTTGTATGTGTTGGTATGTGTGTGTCTGTGTGTGAAACAGAGAAAGAGAGAGAGAGAGACGGGTATCTATCTATCTATCTATCTATCTATCTATCTATCTATCTATCTATCTATCTATCTATCTATCTACCTATCTATCTGTCTGTCTATCTACCTATCTATCTATCTATCTATCTATATGTCTATCTATCTATTTATCTACCTATCCGTCTGTCTGTTTGTCTGTCTGTCTGTCTGTCTGTCTCTCTCTCTCTCTCTCTCTCTCTCTATATATATATATATATTATATAAACATACATACACACATACATACATACATACATACATACATACATACATACATACATACATACATACATACATACATACACACAGTGAAAACCCCCCAGAAAAAATCGTAACAAAAATGAATAGAGAGCCAGAAAAAAAGGCAAAGGCATAGAGAGACAGAGATGTAGAGAGAGACAGAGTCAGAGAGAGAGAGACAGAGAAAGAGAGGGGCACACACACACACACATACACACAGACAGAGAAAAAGACAAAGAGACACAGACAGCCAGACAGCCAGCGAAGTAAGTTTTAGAAACTAGCGCATGCTTTGATGAAAGGTCTCAGCAGACTGCCAGGGTTTTTACATACTTTTTTTTGACCCCGAGGGATTTTGATCTCCGGCCGCAGTTGTCTACCTTTCGAATCCTGGTCGGTGAAATGCCGTTTATTTTTAGATCTGAAGGACCATGCAACCCGGTATGTGTGTCTCTTTCAGAAAAGACAGATTCTCATTCTCTCTCTCTCTCTCTCTCTCTCTCTCTCCTCTCTCTCTCTCTCTCTCTCTCTCTCTCTCTCTCTCTCTCTCTCTCTCTCTCTCTCTCTCTCTCTCTCTCTTCGGATGAGACTATAAACTGAGGCCCCGTATGCGAATGCATGCAGAACATCTTGCGCACACGTTAAATCCTGTTGCGCTTTTCGAAAGAGTAGGCCATTGTGTGCCGGTGGGAACAGATGACAAAATTTACAAAACCGCATACACACGGGGACTGATTGTGAAAAAGCACATGAGTGCTTATTCCATTATCCTCGATATAAAAAAGTCTGTCTGTCTGTCTGTCTGACTGTCTCTCTCTCTCTCTCTCTCTCTCTCTCTCTCTCTCTCTCTCTCTCTCTCTCTCTCTCTTCATCTCTCTCTCTCTCTCGGGGGGGGGGGGGGGGGCTTTTTTCTCTTTTTCTTCGTTGGTGGGTAAGTGGAGGGCGAGGGGGGGGGGGGGGGAGTGGGGGGAGAGCGGGGGTGGGGGGTCTGTCTCAGTTGCATGCGGATCGTGAAACACACTTGACTTTTTCATGCTTTCTTTTTTCAGGTTTTTTTCGTTTTAGTCGGTTTTTTTTAGGGTGGATTTGTAATATGTCTGTCTGTCTTGAGTGAAGTTTTTTTTGTATTTTTCAGTTTTCTTTCGGTCTCCATTTTATTTCGTGTTGTTTACTTGTTTTTTTTTCTGTTGTCTTTTTTGGGTTTTGTAAAAGTGTTAAACATTTTTTCTTTCTTTTGAGTGTCTTTTTTTCTCTCTATCATCTTCCTTATCCTACCTTTCCTTTCTTCTTCGTTTCCGTCTGCTATTTCCTGGGGTTTTGCATTGTCCTTTACTTTGTTTCTTCTTGGTCACTTTTTCTTCGGGATTTATAGAAAGGCATTTTCTTGCGAGTGTGTGTGTGTGTTCTCTTTCTAGACTATCTTCCTTCCAACTGGGCTTCTCAAGTGGATGTTGAGACATGGCTCTATAAATGGATGGTTATTGATTTACACAACGTGTCTGAGTTTATCATTGCGTTGTTTTGATAGGATGCTGCTGTGTGCAGGTTAAAATCCTGCTGGAGGGTCTGTGTGTGGTGGGGGGGGGGGGGGGGGTTGCTTTCTCATCACAGATTGTTAATACTATGAGAAAGTATTCGCTGGGTGAGACGTTTGCATACTCGTTGCTATCTTCACCTTCGCTTTCACCTATCCCGTAGTCTTGTAGACCGCTGGAGAGTTTGTAACCAGCTTCCTCCACTCCTCGTGGTTCTCTGCTTTCTGTAGCAAATCGTTCCACTCATGGTCAGTAGTCCACTCTCTGATGTTGTCTTCCCATCGTTTTCTCTGTCTGCCTCTTCTTCGTCTCCCTGGGGAACGGGATAGTCTAGTGGTTAGAACATTGCGCTCGCAATCTGACGACCCGGGTTCGATTCCCGTTCAAGGGGGACATTTTCCCCTGGAGTTAACATCAGTGCAGACTCCACTCTCCCCAAAAGTCTTTCGGATGAGACTATAAACCGAGGCCCCGCGTGTGCGAACGCACGCAGAACATCTTGCGCACACGTTAAATCCTGTTGCGCTTTTCGTAAGAGTAGGCCATTGTGTTCCGGTGGGAACAGATGACAGAATTAACAAAACCGTATACGCACGGGGACTGGATGTAAAAAAGCACATGAGTGCTTATTCCATTATCCTCGATATAAAAGAATAAATAAATAATAAATAAATAAAATACCTTGTACTGTTCCCTGTAGGACAGTCTTGGCCAGTCCAGATGTTCGTGTGACACGCCCGTACCACTTTAGTTTGCGTTATTTTTCACTGAAGTCAGGAGCTCTTCATATGGTCCGATGGCGCTTTTAATTCTGGCCTTCACTTCCTCATCAGTGATGTGATCTCTGTATGAGATACCAAGGAGTTTGCGAAAGCACCTCATCTCCATTGCCTGTATCCTTCTATCAATGTCTGCTGTTATGGCTCACGTTTCACATGTGTACAAAAATATGGACATGATCAGGAAACGCATCGGTCTGATCTTGAAGCTGATGGCGATGTTCTTGTTGTTCCAGAGGACTTTCATTTTGGTCATTACAGCTGTGGTAGTCTGGGCTATCCTGGAGAGAATTTCAGGCTTTGATCCTTCATTATACTTATAAAACGGTAAAGGTGTCCCATAACCTATGTAGTCGTAGAGTAGCGAGGCATCAGAGACCTCAACTTCTCTAGGGGTCAGCATATTGAGGGCGGCGCCCATCTCCTCTCCCTCGCTGCTTTACCCTCCCTGACCATAAAGAGGGAAGGTACCCATTTACAGCTGGGTGAAATGGGGGACTGTACTGAAGCCAAGGCACGCACACGGTCACCCATCCAAGTGGTAACCACGCTCGATGCTGCTTAACATTGGCAGGGGGAAAAAGCGAGTGCTCTGACCACTGAGCTCTCTCCCAGCCAAGCTTAAGCAGCTCTATATAGGCAGCCATATTCAATACGCTTTTTAGTTCAAAAACCGTGTTACAAACATGTAACTGTGTCCTTCAACATAATTGACTCCTTTGACAGTGTCGCAGGGTTATGAACAATTTCTTCCCACAAAGACTTTTTTTTTAGCGAGATAAGTTAATATCATCTTCGCTTTTTTATAGATATAAGGTCAGCATCGAGGGATATATCTGCAGCAGGGAAGTAGGGCTTCCCAACGCTATAGCGGCATCTCTTGAATGTTTGTTGTTGTTGTTTTTTTTATGACAGATCGTTTCCAAGGTTTACCACAGAGCCCTGCTGAGATGGGCGAGTGTGTCTGAGAACTAAAAGCCAGGGATTGTATTGAGAGGAAAGTTAATGCTCTCAGCAGGTTTTCCGCCCAACTAGATGACCTCCCTCCCTCTCTCTCTCTCTGTCTCTCTCTCTCTCCCTGTCTGTGTCTCTGTGTTCTGTGACTCTCTTCTTTCTCCTCTCTCTCTCTCTCTTTCTCTCTCTCTCTCTCTCTCTCCTCTTCTCTTCTCTTCTCTTATCTCTCTTCTCGTTCGCTCTCGCTCTCTTTCTTTCTTCTTCTCTGTCTAGTCGCTTTTTTCTTGCCTTCTCTATGTCTGCTGTCTTCCTGTTTGTCTCTGTCTCTGTCTCTCTCTCTCTGTCTCTTGGTCTGTCTCTCTCTCTGTCTTTGTCTCTCTCTCTCTCTCTTCTCTCTCTTCTCTCCTCTCTCTTCTCCTTCTCTCTCTTTCTTTCTCTGTTTTAGTCGCGTTGTCTTGTCTGTGTGTTTAGTTGTCTGTCTGTGTATGTCTGCTGTCTGTCTTCCTGTCTGTCTCTGTCTCTTGTCTTTCTCTCTCTCTACTTTTCTGTTAGTCGCTATTGTCTTGTCTGTTGGCTGTGAGTCTGTCTGTCTGTCTGTCCTGTCTTCCTGTCTGTCTTCCTGTCTGTCTTCCTGTCTCTGTCTCTCTTCTTTCTGTTTCTAGTCGCTATTGTCTTGTCTGTGTGTTTTTGTCTGTCTCTGTCTGTTCCTGTCCTGCCTCTCTCTTCTTTCTATGTTTTAGTCGCTATTGTCTTGTCTGTGTGTTTTTGTCTGTCTTCCTGTCTGTCTATCTGTCTTCCTGTCTGTCTGTCTGTCTGTCTTCCTGTCTGTCTTCCTGTCTGTCTGTCTGTCTCTGTTGGTGACTTTGGAGCTGGATGTGCGAATTCCCCCTGCCTCCCTGTGTGTTTGTATGTGCGGTGTGTCGTGTGTGTGTGCGTACGTGCTATCCTGTGTCTGTCTGTCTTGTTTTCTGTCTCTGTCTCTCTGTCATTGTATCTGTCTCTCTCTCATACTCTCTCTTCTCTCTTTGTATATGTGCTTCAATGTCTGCATTTCCTACCTCGCTACTTGTGGTTTTTATTTCTCTCCGTGACTGTCTCACTGTTCTCTCTCTCTCTCTTCTCTCTCTCTCTCTCTCTCTCTCTCTCTCTCTCTCTCTCTCTCTGTGTGTTAAATTTCCCTCCCTCTCTCTTTATCTTTCTATTCCTCTCCTTTTCTGTCTCTGTGTCTCTCTCTTCCCCCCTCTCTCTCCCTCTACCTCCCTTCCTCTCTCTATCTATCTCTCTTCCTCTCCCTCTCTCATTCTCTACTGCGAACAATTCTTTGTTTTTCATAGCAAATTTTCAACTAAATGACACAACCACACATGGATCTGCATTGTCAAGGGCTCTGCTGCAACGGAAGTACAAGTCAAGTCAAGTCAAAGACATTTCAATCATCCCATGAAGGGCAATTTCAATACTGACAGGCAGATTGATACGCATCATAATCACAAAGGACACAAAAAAGCAAAATGTCATATTGGTTAAAACATTCCAAAATGACTTCAAATAAAAATGACACGAAGACACACTCACATACACACACACACACGCGCGCACACGCGCACAGAAACCTAAAGGCAAAGGCAGACACAATAGACAGCCAGGATAGTATTTTATTCTGCGCCTTTGGGTTGGGGTCAGGATGATGATGAAGGCTGTATAAACCAAGGACATTGTTGGGTCAACGCTATTCATGAGGTCTCGGAAAACTGAGGGTTCTGTGTGTGTGTGTATATATGTGTGTGTGTGTGTGTGTGTGTGTGTGTGTGTGTGTGTGTGTGTGTGTGTTTGTGTGAGGGGTGGTTGTGTGTGTGTGTGTGTGTTGTGTGTGTGGTGTGTGAGAGGGTGGGGAGTTTGTACCTGTGTGTGAAGGGATTGGAGTATGTAAGTTGTATGCATGTATGCACATGTATGGATGGATATATATATATATATATATATATATATATATATATACATATAATATATATATATATATTATTATATATATATATAATATATATATATATATATATATATATATGTAGTGTGTGTGTGGTGTGTGTGTGTGTGTGTGGTGTGTGTGTGTGTGTGTGTGTGTGTGTGTGTGTGTAAAGTAATGACGACTAATGTGAACAATTATGAACAGAGGACTCCCAAAACCTCATGCATTTCTTTCCTTAACATGATCCTATATCACACTCCAGGCCTCCTAACATTTTCTTGTTCAAAAACCTTGTTAAGAACATAATTAGGATATTATTTGGTTATGAGGTTAACATTAAGAGTTGATATAATAATAGTAGTAATAATTGGAATTTATATAGTGCTTTGTCTTGCAGAGACAAATCAAAGCGCTTGCACGCAACTGAATTCTTACACAGTCATTACAACCAGTAACAATTGATAGTTCCAACAAGTCCAAATGTGCACGCACGCACACATACAACTAGGAAGACTATGCTGTCCTATTCTAAGCAGCATCCCTGGTGCGATGTTTTATATCGGATAATTTTCAAGGTTTCTGCTCCGAAGCGAGTTCTGGAATGAAAGTAATGATGTAAGCTGTATTGAGAGGATGGTGAATCGGTAATCTAGAGGTAACACACCTGCCTTGAAAGCGAAAAGTCCGGGTCGGAAGTATGTGGTGGTTCGATCCCCGTTTGGGCCAGAAACTCTTCCTCCCCAACCCCCAGTCCCCAATGTGTGGTGGTCTGGGTGCTAGTCTTTCGGATGGGATGATAAACCTGAGGTCCCGTGTGTTACGCATATTATATCTAGCGCACGTAAAAGAACACATGGCAGTAAAGAGAGTTGTTCCTGGTTAAATTCTGTAGAAAAAAGCTACTCTGATAGGGGAAACAAATATAGATGTAGACAGGGAAAAAAAACAACAAAATAATGGATGGCGCTGATCTTGTGGCGACGCGCTCTCCGCTGGGAGAGCAGTCCCGAATTTTCACGCAGAGAAATCTGCCTTGACTTAAAGTGGTATGAAATAAATAATAAAAGTATAAAAATAAAAATAAAAATCCGCAAGCTTACAACTAGAGGAATTGCATCTTCATCTTTTCTCCTTTTTCAAATCAGTTCAAGCGCTTCATTATCTCATAAATGGAGAAAAACTTACGAGAGCTTATAAAGCTGTCTCCGTGTGTGTCTGCCATTTTGCCAGTCTGTTTGCCTGTATATTTCTGTCTTTGTTCAGTATCCGTCTCTCTCACTCTGTTTTTCTGTCTGTTTAACTCTGTCTCTGTCTTTGCCTGTCTATCCTCTGTTCTGTGCTACTCTTTCTCTGTCTGTCTGTTTGTCTCTCTCTCTCTCTCTCTGACTTTCTTTCTCTCTCTCACTCATTACTCTCTCTTCTCTTTCTCTCTCTCGTGTTATCTCTCGTTTTCTCTTCTTTCTCTCTCTCTTTCTCTCTCTCTTATCTTCTATCTCTCGTCCTCATCTCTTGTCTCTCTCTGTCTCTGTCTCCTGTCTGTCTGTCTCTCTATCTCTCTGACTTCTCTCTCTCTCTCACTTCTCTCCTCTCTTCCTTTCTATCTATCTCATGTTATCTCTGTCTGTCTCTTCTCTCTCTCTCTCTCTCTTCTCTTCTCTCTGTCTTTTCTCTCTCTCTCTCTCTTCTCTCTCTCTCTTCTCTTTTCTCTGCTTTTCTTTGCTGCTAATCTCTTCTCTCTTCTCTCTCATCTTATCTGACTTTTTAGTCGTACTCTGTTAAATTGTCTATCTGTCTGTCTCTGTTTGTATCTGTCTCTCTGTCTTCTTTCTGTCATGTTGTGTCTTTGACTCCTCTTCTCTCTCTCTCTCTCTCTCTCTCTCTCTCTCTCTTCTCGTCTCTTCTCTCTCTCTCAATACATAAATGCATTTTCTACTTGTTATATACTTCTCATTCGAATGACTATGTCTGCTTTGATCCATTTGCATCTTGCTGTAGTATCCAATCTCTGCTCTGTTGTCTTATCTGTCCACGCTATCAATATTCTTTCTTATAACATAAAACTTATCCTTAGTCATCTTTGCCCTGTGTATGAGCTATGGCCTTAATGTTAATTGTCTGCTCCTGCGCTCTCTCTCTCTCTCTCCTCCTCCTCTCTCTCTCTCTCTCTTCCTCTCTCTCTGCTCTCTCCTTCTACTCCATGCTCGCGCTTCCTCTCTTTCTTTCTCTCTCCCTCATCTTCTCTTCTCCCCTTCTCTCTCTCTCTTCCCCCTCTCTCTCTCTCCTCCCTCTCCCCTCTCTCTCTCCCTTCTCTCTCTCTTCCCTCTCCTCCCTCTCCCCCCTCTCTCCTCCCTCCTCCTCTCTCCTCCCTCTCCTTCCCCCCTCTCTCTCCCCTCTCTCTCCCTCTCTCTTCCTCTCCTCCCCTCTCTCTCTCTCCCCTTCTCTCTCCCTTCTCTCTCCCCCTCTCCCTCTCTCTCTCTCCCTCTCCTCCTCTCCCCTCCTCTCTCTCCCCTCTCTCCTCTCTCTCTCCCCTCTCTCTCTACCCCCTCTCTCTCTCCCTCTCTCTCCCCCTCTCTCCCCCTCTCCCCCCTTCTCCCTCTCTCTCTCCCCCTCTCCCCTCCTCTCTCCCTCCCTCCCTCTCCCTCCCTTCTCTCCCCCTCTCTCCCTAGCCCCCCTCTCTCTCCCCTCCCCCCTCTCTGTGTCTGACTGAAAACCTCCGAACGAACAATTGTTTTATTGACGATTTTCAGTTAGCACTTTCACTTCGGCCCATTGGAACAAGACCCTGCTAAACTCAGCCCAAAAGGCCAGCCAGGACATTGATTGCAGGATGCCAGGATAGGAAGGGGAGTTCAGATGGTCAGTTCTAGTGCTGGAAGCATTGCCTGGTTTCCTTGCTTTAGTGCACAAGACATTCTATGTTTAAAAGCTTCCGTAAAATAGATGGGGAGAAATTTTGCAGCTAATAAAGCTACGTGTTGTTTGATCAACAATTAAATGTGTATGCGTGTGTGTGTGTGTCACATATGCACACAAACGCAAGCGCGCGCGCACGCACATACACAGGCGCGCGTGCACACGCACATATGCATACACACGCGCACGCACGTACACATACACACACACGCACGCACACACACACACACACACCACACACACAAACTTCCATAAAATAGATCCTCGATATAAAAGAATTAAAACACACACACACACACACACACACACCTTGCGCGCGGGAGCACACATATACGCACATATGTAATATATGCGAGCAAGCACACACATTCAGCCTGTGTCATTGTCTCTGTGTATGGGCGTTAGTCCGTCTCTCTTCGGAATAGAAGGAGACGGAGAGACGCTCCAAAATAGATAATGCTCGCCTTTATCTATTAGTTGTCACTGGTTGTATGACTGTGTAAGAATGAGTTGAGTGCAAGCGCTTTGATTTGTCTCTGCAAGATATAGCGCTATACAAATTCCATTTATTATTATTTTATCATAACCATTTCCCCCACACACTATCTGTAACGAAACGTTAATATTGAAGTTTCCACTGTAACTGTTTAATTTCGCTACAGGGTAACCAACCATCTACTAGCTCTTCCCTCCCTATCACCCACTACTGGTTTACAGAAGCATATAAAATACATACAGCGCACGTGTATTGGGAAAGAGGGGTTCTCTCCCTTAACGTAGGGATAGTATGCTTAATGTAAAGATACCTTTATAGAAGATAAACCCTTTTTCCAGGGTTTCTTCTTCTTCTTCTTCTTCTTTCTTTCTTTCATCTTCCGCTGGTGCCCTTCGGCGTCGCGGGGAGACACAGACGTCTGTCTGCAGCTAGGCGGGAGGCTTGATATAGTGACAGGTCATGGGCTCGCAGGGTGTCAGCCACGGAGTCGCTCCATCGTCTCCTTGGTCTACCTCTGGCTTTCCAGCCATTGTATTTGGTGGTGTATGCCCGTAGGGCTGGTTGGTTGGGCGGCATTCTAGTGAGGTGACCAAACCACCTGATCCTTTGTTGTTCGATATGGGGGAGAATTGGTGTTAGTCCGACCATGTCTCTGATCACCTCATTCTTGATCTTGTCGCGTCTGGTCTTGTTGACAGCTTTTCTCAGGCAGCGCATTTCACATGTGACCAATTTTCTCTCTAAGGCTTTTGTTAGGGCCCATGTCTGACACTGGTTTCAAAGGTTAAAAACATATCCTTTGTTGTACCTACACAAACAGTACACCGCTACAAGGGAAGTATCATTCTGGTTATCTAGCTGAAGTTATCTTGGACTGTTTAAACCAATATCATGAAATATAGGGATAGTATGCTTGAATTAAAGATACCTTTCTAGAAGATAGACACTTTTCTGAGGAATCCAATCTCTCTTGTGCTTTTATTTCTTGTTGTTTTGGAATCTCTCTTGTGCTTTTTTCGTGATTATGATTCGTATCAATGTGCCTGTCTGTCAGTATTGTAATTACCCTTCAAGGGATGATCAAAGTGTTTTTGACTTGACTTGACTTGTCTAGTCACGCATTTTCCGAGGATGCAAATGATGTCATGTTTCATCTTGCCTCTTGACTGTTGAAAATTCCTTTGCAAAGTCCTCATCCATTCACGCGGTCATTTCAATGTGCAATATTCTTCCCATTACCATGAACTCCATGCTGTGTGAAAATGGCCAGGATTTATTCGTTTTGCGTGGTTTGCTCCTATTTGTTCGTGTTTCCTCTGAAAATATCAACTACACACTAGAGTTAAAGGGTTAATTTGAGAAGTCGAAATGCAGCTACCTCCAAGCAGTCGCAATACCAACAACAACAACAAAATCTCACGATTTGGTGAAATTCGTAGCTCTAGCCGGAGAAATAAAAAAAAATGTGTTGTGGTTTAGTTTGAAAATCATTTGCAGACCCTTCTTTGGCCAGTGGCCTTATGGCAACCAGGCATTGACATCTCCTTGAAGGATGTTTCAGTATAACTTTTTAAAAAAAAGTGTTTTATATCGAGGATAACGGAATAAGCACTTATGTGCTTTTTTAGATCCAGTCCCCGTGTGTATGCGGTTTTGTAAATTCTGTCATCTGTTCCCACCGGCACACAATGACCTACTCTTACGAAAAGCCGAACAGGATTTAACGTGTGCGCAAGATGTTCTGCGTAGGATCGCGCATACGGGGCCTCGGTTTGTAGTCTCATCCGAAGGACTTTGGGGGAGAGTGGAGCCTGCACCGATGTTAACTCCAGGGGAAAATATCCCCTTGAACGGGAATCGAACCCGGCTTGTCAGATTGCGAGCGCAATGTTCTAACCACCAGGCTATCCCTTCAGAGAGAGAGAGAGAGAGGAGAGAGAGAGAGAGAGAGAGAGAGAGGGGGGGGGGAGGGGAGAGTAGAGGCGCGAGAGAGACAGTTCTTAAGTGTAGCAAAAAATATATATCTGGTCGGATATATTTCACTGGCGAAAAAGAAAAAATAAAGAAGCAAACTATCAAAACAGGTTCGTGTTATAAACGGCAAAGGCGAGGAAATGAGACGTCTTTCCCTGTTGTAAAGATCCCTAGAGGCTTAGGGGTTTTTTTGGGGTTGGTTTTCGTTTTTTGTTTTTTTTTAGTTCTCTGACACTTGGGGTTTTTTGTTGTTGGGGTTTTGTTTTCGTTTTTTATTCCTGCTGACAAGGCTGTGGTGAGACCAAAAAGAGAGAGAGACAGACAGACAGACAGACAGACAGACAGACAGAGACAGACAGTATTTGTGTGTGTGTGTGTGTGTGTGTTTTATTTTATTCAATTTATTTTATTTTTATTTAGTCTTTTATATTGAGGATAATGGAATAATCACTCATGTGCTTTTTTTGCATCCAGTCCCCGTGTGTATGCGGTTTTGTAAATGTTGTCATCTGTTTCCACGGCGCACAATGTGTGTGTGTGTGTGTGTGTTTGTGTGTGTGTGTGCGCGCGCGCGTGCGTGCGCTGTCATTGCCTGGACTCTGTTTATTTAGACAGCTGTTATTTTTCTCCAAGGATGTTTATTAATAGAGCGGTTATTTCCCCTACTGACGTTTATAAAGACAGTAGTTATTCTTCTCTATTGATGTTTATAAGACAGCAGTTATTTTATCTCTACTGATGTTTATTAAGACGGTAGTTATTATCACTTCTGACGTTTATTAAGCCGGCAGTTATTTTTCTCCACTGATGTTTATTAAGAGAGCAGTTATTCTCTCTATTGATGTTTATTCAAACAGCATCCCCCTCTCCCCTGCTAATGTTTATAAATACGGTAGTTATTTTATTTATTGATGTTTATCAAGACAACAGATATTCTCTCTATCGATGTTTATTAAGACAACAGTTACTATCTCTATTGATGTTTATTAAGACAGTAGTTATTATCTCTACTGATGTTTATTAAGACAACAGTTATTCTCTCTCTACTGATGTTTATTAAGACGATAGTTATTATCTCTTCTACCGTTTATTAAGACGGTAGTTATTATCTCTACTGATGTTTATTAAGACGGTTGTTATTATCTTTTCTGACGTTTATGAAGACGGTAGTTATTTTTCTCCTTTGATGTTTGTTAAGACAGCAATTATTCTGTCTACTGATGTTTATTTCTCTCTCTCTCTCTCTCTCTCTCTCTCTCTCTCTCTCTCCCTCTCTCTCTCTCACTCTCTCTCTCTCTCATCTCTCTCTCTCTCTCTCTCTCTCTCTCTCTCTCTCTCTCTCTCTCTCTCTCTCTCTGATGTTTATTAAGAGAGCAGTATTCTCCCTACTGACGTTTATTAAGACAGTAGCTATTTTGTCTACTGATGTTTATTACGACAACAATCATTATCTCTACTGACGTTTATTAAGACAGTAGTTATTTTGTCTACTAACGATCATTTAGCCAGTAGTTATTCTCTCTACTGGTGTTTATTAAGACAGTAGTTATTTTGTCTACTAACGATCATTAAGCCAATAGTTATTCTCTCTACCGATGTTTATTAAGACGGTTGTTAATTTTCTCTGTACTGATGTTTATTAAGACGGCAGTTATTTTTCTCTCTACTGATGTTTATTAAGACAGTAGTTATTCTCTGTACTGATGTTTATTAAGACGGCAGTTATTTTTCGCCACTGAAGTTTATCAATACAGCAATTATTCACTCTATTGATGTTTATTAGGGCAGTAGCCCTTCCCCCTATTTTTTACTGATGTTTATTCAAACAGCCGCATCTCCCCCCCCCCCCCCTTTTTTTGCTGATGTTTATTAAAAGACAGTAGTTACTATCTCTTCTGATGTTCATTAAAACAACAGTTATTTTCCTACACTGACCTTTTCCTTAAAAGTGTTATTCACAAAAAAATAGGAAAATGCCATGACATTATGGTAAGATGTAAACGCTGTATTAGAGCAAAGTGATAAAGACAAACTGTTCGTTTCTTCCACAAAATGGCGCCGCTCTATAATCAAAAGATACAGACAATATTAGAAGTTAACTTCCTCGGAAGTCAATAAATAAGTATGTATGAACAAGTTATGTTTGCGTTTAAGAGTTGAGAACAAGACTGTTTTCCTTTTAAACAAGCCAATTCTTTTGTTCCTGGAACCTGTGCTGCTTTTAAACAGGATTTTTTTGGGGGAAATAACATAGTTGAATACATTAAAGGAAAATTAAATTCAGAATATATTTTTTGAACGAAGAAGATAACTTTTCTTCTTCTTCTTCTTCTTCTTCTTCTTCTTCTTCTTCTTCTTCTTCTTCTTCTTCTTCTTCTTCTTCTTCTTCTTCTTCTTCTTCTTTGTTGTCCTCTCCTCCTCCTCCTCCTCCTCCTCCTCCGTCGAACACTCAAACAGCAACTACTTTTGTCTGTCACAAAAGCAAAAATGCGCCGCGCTGCCGTTAAGCGCCTGACAAGTCGGGCCCAGCGCACTCGACATCACCATGGGAGAGAATTGTTATATTTCAAGATTTTCTGAGAAACAAAGGTAAACAATTGGAGCAGGAAGGCAGAAAATAGACCAAAAGGAGGTGACAGTAACAAAAAAAGGAACAAGGCAGAAACAAAGCAATGGGATACAAAAGAAAAGAAATCCCTAGAACAAGATTTCCAGAATGTGGGAGGGCTATTTATACTGACAGACCCCATAGCAGCATCCTCAAATGGAAAGGAGAGAGGACGGAGGAAGGGTAGGGGAGAGAAAGAACACTTAAGAGCCTATAAACATTTTTCTTCTACCTAAAAGCTATTCCGCAAGCTAACTAAAGACCCTTTCTTCATGATATCGTTTAAAAGGTTGAGACCAAGGATTTATGTCCAGCTGAAGAAACTGCACTGCCACTCTCCTCCTCCTCCTCCTCCTCCTCCTTCTCTTCCTCCTCCTCCTCCTCCTTCTTCTTCTGAACTTAAAGAGAGGATTCCTCGTGTAGTGCTATTTTTATAACGAATCATTTTCCAGGGTTGTATTTTTTTTTTCTCCCACCAGAGAAGTCCTGCTGGGATCTGTAGTTTGTTCGTGAACTATGTGAAATGGGGAAGCGGTATTGAGAGGAAATGTGGATGCTTTTTCTCAGCATGTCTGGTCAGGTAGTTC
>CM054165.1:4401979-4406979 GCA_028751875.1 Rapana venosa
CTTTCTGTCTGTCTTTCTTTTTTGTCTTTCTTTTTGTCATTCTATCTTTCTCCCCTGCTTGCTCTTTTCCTATCTTTTCATCCCTTAGTGCAACTCAGCATCACCATCTTCCTCCTCCTCCTGATAATCATCATTATCCTCACAATGGTCAATGGTGACTCCATTGTCTTCATCATTGTCATTGTCAACATCTGCATCAACAACAACAACAACGACAGCGGCAGCAGAAGACTGCCAGACGGACGCTATAGCCGAGTGGTTAAAACCGTTCGATTTCAATCCCACGGGACCATGAAGTCGTGGGTTCGAATCTCGGCGGCGTTTGGTGAATTAAAAGTTGGAGATTTTTTTTAACGATCTCCCACGTCCTGTTAAAGTGCATACCTGCAAGTGCCTTGATTCCCAGCGTGGTGTAAAACCACGCACAGGATCAGATGTGTGTGTGTGTAATGTGTGTGTGTGTGGTGTGGTGTGTGTGTTGGTGTGTGTGTGTGTGTGTGTGTTGTGGTGTGTGTGTGTGTGTTAAAAGATCATGTAATTCATGTCAGTGGTCGGTGTGGGTGTGGGAATTAGGAACATACCCAGCATGCATCTTCCGAAGGTGGATTGCGGCTACCTTCGTGGTGGTCACTGATAGTGAAACCTTGGAAATCTAGCCGAGGAACGAAAAAGTGTGAGATTTTTCTGTCTTTTTTTCCTTTTTATTCTTTCTTTTTTTGTGTGTTCATTTTTTCTTTCTTTCTTTCTGTCTTTCTTGTGTGTGTGTGTGTTTTACTATTGTATTATTTTTGTTTTATTATTTTATATCGAGGATAATGGAATAAGCACTTATGTGCTTTTTTTTTACATCCAGTCCCCGTGTGTATGCGGATTTGTGAATTCTGTCATCTGTTCCCACCAGTACACGATGGCCTACTCTTACGTAAAGCGGAACAGGATTTTAACGTGTGCGCAAGATGTTCTACGTGCGTTCCGACACGGATTTCGGTTTATAGTCTCATCCGAAGGTGTGTGTGTTGTGGGAGAGAGAAGAGAAAAGAGAGAGAGAGAGGAGAGAGAAGAGAGAGAGAAGAAGAGAGAGGAGAGAGAGAAGAGAGAGAGAGAGAGAGAGTAAGAGGAGAGAGAGAGAGAGAGAACTTTGAATCGAACTCGAACTCGAAATGGTTTATTCAGTAAGGCATAGCCCTTACGAAGGGGGTTACAATACATCAGTTTCAAAGCCAAACAGTGGCCAGGTGTTCCAAATCTAATCTGTAAACATGTAATTTTTCAATATGTAGATCAACATAAAGCACAAATATCTTTGACAGTAAATGTTTCAAGCAAACCCGAAAAGGAAAATCTTCGTTGTTTGATTAAGTCATTTCAGTTGTGTCATCGATTATAAAAATTTATACAAATCGCAGATAACCAAATATAATCATTACACTTTTACCCGTGTCTGATACCACATAAGAACCATGATCAAATCCAGCAAATTTATCAGATTAGAAACATACATTCAGACTTACACATATTTACATATATTTGCCATATTTACACACTATGCACTCACTGTAAAAAACAATGAGAATCTTTACTATGATATCTGGGACAAAAGCAACAGTCAATTTAATGAATTCTCTTTTCTTCAATACATGCACATCTGAAAGCTCTAAAATCTTATCCGCAACTATCTTTCAGACATAAGATACCACCATATTAACATCAAAATGATTTCTAGTAGTAGATAAACACAAGCACATAATACACCTTTTCCAAACCTTAATGACCTTTTGATAAAATGAAACATATTAACATTACTTCAGTGAATTTTATTCCTTTAATGTATAACAAAGTTCCTTCTTGATCCAACAATGTATCTTTCGGACCTTTTTCGTTTATAAAATTGAATAGCTAGCTGGGTTATAATATACTGTAATTGTAAGAAAAACAACGACAACAACAACATGTTCAACTATAAATTTCCCACAAGAGTTTCCATTACAATATCTGGTAACCAACATCATAATGTAACAAAACTTTTTTTTTTTGATCGTTTATCTCAGACACCATCCTATTGACATTCCAATGCCGACAGTAAGCACAACATGGATTTAATTTTGATTTGATTTCTCTCTCTCTCTCTCTCTCTCTCTCTCTCTCTCTCTCTCTCTCTCTCTCTCTCTCTCTCTCTCTCACACCACACACACACACACACACACACACACACACGCACAGCACGCACGCACGCACGCACGCACGCACACATCTATTAGCGTTATCATAATCAAAACCTTTTTTTATTTTTATTTTTTTTTACACATTATCATATCAGTTTCATTTTTAAGATCGTGCACTTGAATTTGAATGGCCAGAAAACAGGAGCTGATTCACACACTTTACGTGGGCACTGACAGTAGCTGGCAACGTTGACACAGTTACCGTGTCAGCAGCCTGTGGGACAAGCCCAGGACAAAATTCAATGCAGTTTGCACGTGGAGGAGAGGGGGCAAAATGTAATGCAGGCGGTGACTGATTTTCATCTGTTCCCTCTGACTGAAAAACAGAAAACCCAGTGAAAAAAACAACCACCAGAGACTGATAATATAGCATGGTTTAGATGTTAAGTAGGCCAGCCAGAATGCTAGACCGTACTTGTAGGATCTGGACTTTCGTCTAGATAGAGTTTCTTACCATCAATGATCAGATGATCAAAGACCATGAACGCTCTTTTCCCATCTTCTCTGGCATCCTTTAAAGGAGGAACAAGTTTTCTTCTGATATCACGCACACGTGGAGTAAAGTCTTCTCCAATGAAGACATTGCTTCCACGGAGTTTGCGTTTAGCCTTCAGAATCATCTCCTTATCCCTGTAGAATGCACATCTCCCTATGATAGGGGAGTTAGGGTTTCTATTCAAACGATGGATCCTGTCAAACTCCATGTCATGACTCAGTCCTAGTTTGTCAGTCAGTATGTCTTTGATCAGTTTTTCACAGTCGTCACGAGTTTCATTGTCCTGTCTTGGTATGTCCATAGAAAAGGATGTTGTTTCTTTTAGACTGCCCTTCCAAGTCATCAGTCTCTAATTCCAGCTTTTCCACCTTTTCACACAATTTTTCATTTGTTCTTTCAGTCTTTGGTTTTCCTGTTTCAGTTCAGTAACAGTCTCTTTCAATGATGCCATTTCATTCAGGATACCTGCACATGTGTCTTTGACTTGCCTCACCTCTTCCTTCAGTTCTTTAAACATGGAGGTCAGCTCCTGCAGGTTTGCTGCGATGTCCTTCAGCGTAGGCTCCCGACTTAGGAGACGATGAAGCGGAACCAGCACCAGAGTTCAGCTGGGTTTGGCGCAGACTGTCCTTCCTTCCATTGGGTCCAGGTCCAGGGTTCAGCTCCACATCGCCACACCGATGCAGAAAAACGCCTAGGTACAAATAGGCGAGGAGCAAACCTACAGTAGCACCGTCATGCAGCCTGCCCAACTTCAATGTCGGGATGTACAATGATTTTCTCAACATTGCACGTCGAGACATGAATGCAATGAAGGTGGCCACAAAGCAGCCACACATGGGCCTGAAACTTAAAGCCACCTCTGGCATGATATCTTCCAGTCACTTCACAGTCTCAGGCAAAGGCACAGGAACGCCAAATTTACATTTGAATGCGGAGCTTCATTCAACAGCTGTTTACATATCAACTACCGGAAGCGTTCCCCGAGAGAGAGAGAGAGAGAGAGAGAGAGAGAGAGAGAGAAGAGAGAGAGAGAGAGAGAGAGAAGAGAGAGACAGAGACAGAGAGAGACGGAGAGAGACAAAGAGATACACGCACACAGAACATCTTGCGCACACGTTAAATCCTGTTCGGCTTTTCGTAAGAGTAGGCCATTGTGTGCCGGTGGGAACAGATGACAGAATTCACAAATCCGCATACACTCGGGGACTGGATGTAAAAAAGCACATAAGTGCTTTCTTCCATTATCCTCGATATAAAAGAATAAGATAAGATAAGAGAGATAGACAGAAACAAAGAATGTGAAACAATAATAAGGTTAAGCTGACACTCAGCAGAAACATGATTTTGTGATAGTAAATGAGCTGTAAAAAGAATGGGCAAGATAATTCGGATTATCTGTCTCTGTATCCTTGGTTACACAAAATTATCTACTATTATTATTATTATTCCTTTCAAAATGTCAAGCGAGGGTGCCAGGAAAAAGGTCATCTGACTACATTTTCAAGGATGAAGCGATATCATATTTCAGTTTAACCTTGATTCTGTACAGGATTTTTTTTGTACGTTTGCCAGAGAGAAAGAGAGAGAGAGAGAGAGAGAGAGGGGGGGGGGGGGCGAGAAAGAGAGAAAGAGAGAGAGAGAGGGAGGGAGGGAGGGAGAGAGATATAGAGTGTGTGTGTGTTAGTGTTAGTGTAGTGTGTGTGTGTGTTTGTGTGTGCGTGTGTTGTTTTTACTTTTTTATCTTATTTTTTTTATATTGTTTTATATCGAGGATAATGGAATAAGTATTTATGTGCTTCTTGTGTGTATGTGTGTGTTTGTGTGTGTGTGTGTGTGTGTGTGTGTGTGTGTGTAGGTGAGAGAAAGTTGTGTGTGTGTGTCTTGTTGTGTTAGTATGCGTTTGTGAGTGTGTGTGTGTGTGTGTGTGTGAGAGAAGAGAGGGAGAGAGAGAGAGAGAGAGAGAGAGAGAGAGAGAGAGAGAGAGAGAGAGATCATGCGTGTGAGTGTGTGTGTGTGTGTGAGAGTGTGTGTGTGTCTGCGTGTGTGTATATGAGCTGTGTGTTATATGTGTGTGTATGTTTGTGTGTGAAATCAAGTCAAATCAAATGTTATTTTTAGATGGTACTCTGTGTGTGTATGTGTGTTTGTGTAGTCTAGTGAAATTAGAATTTGTATTTCCAGATAGTTGTGTGTGTGTGTATGTGTAGGTGTGTGTGTGCGTGCGTGCTTGCGTGCGTGCGTGCGTGTGTATGTGTAGGCAAGTGAAATCAAACTTTTAT
>CM054165.1:4411979-4414479 GCA_028751875.1 Rapana venosa
TTCCCTTCGTTCAGCCGCAGATACTTTGTGCTTTCGAACACCCAGATTCAAACAAACCACTGTTGGCCGTCACTCCTTCTCTGTTTCTGGTCCATCCACCTGGAATGACCTCCCTCTTTCACTTCGACAAAAGCCTTCACTTGATACCTTCAAATCCAGCCTCAAAACACACTTATTTCCTACCTGAGACTTTCCCCCCAAATATCTGTCCCTAATTTTCAACAAAAGCGTGCATAACAGAATCCAGCAAACCATTGGACCCTATGAGAACCTTCTAACGATCGTGAGAAAGCGTAAACTTAAGTGGTATGGGCATGTCACAAGATCCCAAGGAATTACAAAGACAGTTTTGCAAGGCACTGTCCAAGGAGGAAGAAGAAGAGGCAGACCAAGGAAGAGCTGGGAGGATAACATCAGTGAATGGACAGGCCTAGAACTCAACAAAACCCTGAGAAAGGCAGAACAGAGAGAAGAATGGAGGGAACTGGTTGCTGAGTCTTTGAGGGTGCCCCCACGGTCGTCAGACTACGGGACAGATAGATAGATAGAATTTTCAACAGCATCTTTCACCTTCTAAGTGTTGTTCCGAGAGTGTGTGTGTGTGTGTGTGTGTGGTGTGTGTGTGTGTGTGTGTGTGTGTGTGTGTGTGTGTGTGTGTGTGTGTTATGTGCGTGTGTGTGCGTGCATGCGTGCATACGTGCGCGCGCATTGTTTTTGAAATCTGTTGTTCATTATGTTTAAGGAGAGTTGCATGCCTGTAAATGATTGAGTGCAAGCGCTTCGATTTGTTGTTTTTTTTACAAGATTCAGCGCTATATAAATTCCATATATTATTATTATTATTATGAGAGAGCAAGAGATTTGAAGAGAAGACAAGAGGGAGACAGAGAGAAAGAGAGAGAGAGAGAGAGAGAGAGAGAGAGAGAGAGAGAGAGAGACAGACAGACAGACAGACAGACAGACAGACAGACAGAGAGATTTGAAGAGAAGAGAAGGAGATTTGAAGAGAAGAGAAGAGAGAAGGAGAAGGGAGGAGAGGAGAGGAGAGGAGAGAGAGAGAGAGAGAGAGAGAGAGAGAGAGAGAGAGAGAGAGAGAGAGAGAGAGAGAGAGACAGATAGACAGAAGAGAGACAGAGAGAGATAGAGAGAGACATTAGAGATTTGTTTTCATTTTATTCATAACTGACAGAATGTAGCAGACTAAAAAAAAAAAAGCACATGAATGAGAGAGCAGGAGATTGAAGAGAATAGGAGAGAAGAAGGAGGAGAGGAGAGAGACAGAGAGAGACAGAGAGAGACAGAGAGAGATACAGAGAGAGAAAGAGACAGAGAGAAGGAAGAATCCTCAGCTTTATTTTATGTGTCAAGTTGAACACTTTTCAGATAGCAGATGTCACATTTTCTGACAGAGAGAGAGAGAAGAAGGAGGAGAGAGAGAGAGAGAGAGAGAGACAGAGAGAGTAGAGAGAGAAGAGACGAGAGAGAGGGAGAGAACAGCAGACAGACAACAGAACACGAGACAGACACACAGACAGGAGACAGAGAGAGATGGACAGACAGACAGTCAGACTCAGACAAAAACACAGAGGGACAAACCAATGCAATATTCTGTATTTCAAAGTTATTATCTAAGCACTGATATGGGGTGTTTTTTTCATTTTTATTTTATTCATTTATATCGAAGATAATGGAATAAGCACTTATGTGCTTTTTTACATCCAGTCCCCGTGTGTGTGCAGTTTTGTAAATTCTGTCACCTGTTCCCACCGGCACACAATGGCCTACTCTTACGAAAAGCGGAACAGGACTTAACGTGTGCGCAAGATGCTCTTCGTGTGTTCGCACGCTGGACCTCGGTTTATAGTCTCATCCGAAGGACTTTTGGGGAGAGTGGAGTCTGCACTGATGTTAACACCAGGGGAAAATATCCCCTTGAACGGAAACGGAACCCGGGTCGTCAGATTGCCAGCGCAATGTTCTAACCACTAGGCTATCCTGTCCCCCTTCATCTCAGCTACTCCGCTTTTCAAATTCAATTTCTTTAATTCCTGTCATCGCTTTAGGGATATGGAGGATTTTACACAATATCAATTAACAAAATCATAACTGAACATCATACATGCACCATGTAACTGGATCTTTGAACACATTGCTATGGAACAACAATTGTCTGTTTATACATATCAAACTCTTGGAACAAAGTTTACATGTTATTTCTGATGGTACTAACCCTTTTAACGACATTTTAAGCACAGTCACCTTATTTGATGATTGAGCATGGAAGACAAAGTGACAGAGACAGATCATGGATGCACAGAGAGAGGGAGAGAGAGAGAGAGAGAGAGAGAGAGAGAGAGAGAGAGAGAGAGAGAGAGAGAGAAGAGAGAGAGATAGAGAGAGAGAAGGGAGAGAGAGAGAGAGAGAGAGAGAGAGAGAGAGAGAAGAGAGAGAGAGAGAGAGAGAGAGAGAGAGAGAGTGAGAGAGAGAGAGAGAAGGGGAA
>CM054165.1:4424479-4431979 GCA_028751875.1 Rapana venosa
TTGGTTTTGGTTCTATTTGTGGCATTCAGAGTCTTTGAGCACATGGAAGAATGCGATCATGTTGTAGGTCAGAGCACCCCAGAATGGAAGGGAGAGAGGGAGAGAAGAGAGAGAGAAGAGAGAGAGAGAGAGAGAGAGAGAAGACAGACAGACAGACAGACAGACAGACAGACAGAGACAGACAGAAAGACACAGACAGAGACAGAAGGAGAGAGACATAGAGAGAAAGAAAAGAGAGAGAGAGAGGGAGAGAGAAAAGAGAGAGAGAAGAGAGAGAGAGAGAGGAGAGAGAAGGAGAACGAGGAGAGATAAAGAGAGAAAGAATAAGACAGACAGACAGACAAAGAAAGAGAGAATTAGAGAGAAATAAGAGAGGTAGATAGAGAAAAGAGAGAGAGGGAGAGAGCAGAGAGAGGAGAGAGAGAGAGAAGGGGGAGAGAGAGAGTGGGAGAGAGAGAGGAACGAGAGAGATAAAAAGAGAAAGATAAGAAAGACAGACAGACAAAGAACGAGAGAGACATAGAGAGAAAATAGAGAGGTAGAAAAGAGAGGAGAGACAGAGAGGGAGAGAATTAGAGAGACAGACAGACAGACAGAACGAGACAGACAGGAGAGAGAATAAGAGACATAGACAGAGACAGGAGGGAGAGAATAAGAGAGACATACAGACAGACAGACAGAACGAGAAAAGACATAGAGAATAAGAGAGAGAGAGAGAGAGAGAGAGGAGAGAGAGAGAGGGGAAGAGTAGAGAGAGGAGAGAGAGAGAGAAGAATAAGAAAGACAGACAAGAACGAGAGAGGACATAGAGAGAGAATAAGAGAATAGAGAAACAGAGAGGGAGAGAGTAAGAGAGAGAGACAGACAGACAGAACGAGAGAGACTATAGAGAGAGAATGAGAGAGAGAGAGAGACAGACAGAGAGAGAGACATACAGACAGACAGAATGAGAAGAGACATAGGGAGAGAATAAGAGAGAGAGAGACAGAGACAGACAGACAGAGAGAAAGAATAAGAAAGACAGAAAAAGAACGAGAGAGAGACATAGAGAGAGAATAAGAGAGAGAGGGAGAGAGAGAGAGAGAGAGAAGAGAGAGAAGAGAGAGAGAGAGAGAGAGAGCATAAAGACAGACAGACAGACAGAACGAGAGAGACACAGAGAGAGTAAGAGAGATAGATAGAGACAGAGATAGAGAGACACAGAGGGAGAGAATAAGAGAGACAGAGAGAGACATAGAGAGAATAAGAGAAAGAGACATACAGACAGACAGACAGAACGAGAGAGACACCGAGAGAGAATAAGATAGATAGACAGAGACAGAGACAGACAGACAGACAGACAGACAGAAGAGGGTCTAACAAGCATCGCTTCGTTATTGTAGAGGAGGCCGACCAGCCTCATGAGTTGTCTCCCATGGATGATGACATCAGCAGCTGAACAAACATGCTAGCCTTTGCTCTATTTTGGTTTCTGTTGTGCCGTCTATATTACATTCCGGTTTCCATACTGCCTTCCTTCACTTGTTATATGTGAGGCTTTATTCCTTTCTGTTTGTCTGTCTCATGGTCTGCTTGTCTGGCTGGCTGGCTGGCTGGCTACCTGTCTTTCTGTCTATCTGTCAGTCTGTATCTTTCTTTCTGCATCTCTGTCTGTCCTTGTCTATGTATTCTCTCTCTCTCTCTCTCTCTCTTCTCTCTCTCTTCTCTCTCCTTCTCTCTCTCTCCTCTCTCTCTCTCTCTCTCTCTCTCTTTCTTTCTTTCTATCTACCTATCTATCTATCTATCTATCTATCTAATCTATCTATCTAGCTATCTTGTTCTGGCTGGCTGTCTGGTTGGCTGTCTGGCTGTTGGTCTATCTTTTTTTTCTGTATGTGTGTGTCGGTCTGTCTCTCTCTCTGTCTTTATTTGTTTCTTTCATTTTCGCTGTCTCTGACTCTCTCCTCCCTCTGTCTCTGTCTGTCTGTCTCCCTCTCTAACCACTTTTCTGTCTCTTTTATTCCATCTGCCTGTCTGTGTGTCTGTCTGTCAATCTGTACGCTTTACGGCTAAGTTTTATAATACTCTTATTTTTTTTCATTTTCCCTCTTTCGTTCTTTCCCCTTGTTCCTTCCATCAATTCTGTTTATGTCGTTGTGTTAAGTTGCGTTTTTGTTTGACATTTTTGTCCATGTTTTGTAAGTTGACCTTTGTTGAAAATGTGCTCTTCTTTGCTCTTTATTTACAGTCCATCATTTTTTTTCTCCTTTCTTTTCTTCTTTCGTTCCTCGGCTAGAGCGCCGAGGTTCACCAATGGTGAAATTTTGTCTACGCAACCAGTGCTACCTATTCTGAAGGTAGCTGAATTCCGACTTCGTAGATATACAACCAACAAGATTCGATTAGATTGGACTTTGGGTTGGGTTTTTTTGTTTGTTTCGCTTTCAACTCCTAACCTGAATTTTCTTGATTTTTTTTTTGGTTCATTCGTTTTAAAAAGAAAAATTTTCTTTGTTTTGTTTTGCTCTGAAGGAGTCGTTTCTTTTATATTGGATTTGTCTGCTGTTTCTTTCCAAATAATATCAAAACAAAGTTGTATGCCTGAAATATCTTTTTATTCGGCGTGTTGATTGTAAACATGGTGCTTGGGTTACAAAAGATGCTTGGAAAACGTGTGTCAGTGTCTGTCAACGTTAGAGAAGCCATGCTCTAGAATGTTTGTTTTCTCTTTTGGATTGTTTTCCTTTCTCTGAGGAAAATTTGTTTTTTTAACCTGAACATGCATGTCAGTTTCTGTCTCAGACGTGTTTAAGACAGACCTCATATTTATTTATTTATTCTTTTCTTTTATTTATTCTTTCATTTCGAGGATAGCGGAATAAGGGGGACGGGGGATAGCTCAGTGGTCGGAGCACTTGCTTTCCCCCTGCTAAGGTTAAGCAGCGTCGAGCGTGGTTACCACTTGGATGGGTGACCGTTTGCGCGCCTTGGCTTCAGTACAGTCCCCGCAGTTCGTCCAGCTGTAAATGGGCACCTGCCCTCTTTAGGGTCAGGGAAGGTTAAAGCAGCAAAGGAGAGGAGATGGGCGCCGCCCTCAATATGCTGACCCTAGAGAAGTTGAGGTCTCTGATGCCTCACTCCCCTACGACCACATAGGTTATGGGACACATTCCCTCCCCCCCCCCCTTTTTTTTTTTTAAGTGGAATAAGCACTCATGTGCTTTTATCATCTAGTACCCGTGTGCATGCGGTTTTGTCAGTTTTGTCATCTGTTCCCACAGGCACATAATGGCCTACTCTTACGAAAAGCGGAACAGGATTTAACGTGTGCGCTAGATGTTCTGCATGCGTTCCGACACGGGACCTCGGTTTACAGTCTCATCCGAAGAACTTTTGGGGAAGAGTGGAGTCGGCACTGATGTTAACTCCAGGGGAAAATATCCCCCTTGAACTGGAATCAAACCCGGGTTGTCAGATTGCGAGCGCGGTGTTCTAACCACTAGGCTATCCCGTCCCTGCTTTAATATATGTGATCTTCTGCGTGTGGATATACACGTGAAGGGATATAAGGCACTGGCAGGTCTGCACTTGAAGTTGAGCTGAGAGATGGTTAAAAATAAATCCTTACGATGAATTCACCAGACGTCACTGCCGAGATTCGAATTTTACGATTTCATTGGTCCACGTGGGGACGGGATAGCTCAGTGGTCGGAGCACTCGCTTTCCCCCAGCCAAGTTATGCAGCGTCGAGCGTGGTTACCACTTGGACGGGTGACCGTTTGCGCGCCTTGGCTTCAGTACAGTCCCTCCCCCAGTTCACCCAGCTGTCAATGGGTACCTGCCCTCTCTAGGGTCAGGGAAGGTAAAGCAGCGAGGGAGAGGAGATGGGCGCCGCCCTCAATATGCTGGCCCTAGAGAAGTGAGGTTTCTGACGCCTCGCTCCCCTACGACCGTATAGGTTATGGGACTCCTTTACCTTTACCTATGGATCCACGTGGGATTGACTTCAAAATGGTCTGAACCCCTCGGCGACTCTGTCCCTCTTCAACTTTGGAATAGTGAACAGGATTAGCGTGTTGTCACAAGTAGTGCAGGCTTGACTGTTTTGGCAGTTGGTTTTTTTGGTGTGTGGTGATTTTGGGGTTGTTCTTTTTTTTTTGTTGATAATTCTTTCTCATTACTGTGACCTTTCTTTCAACGTCTCTGGTTTCTTTTCCTGTTTTTATGTTCTGCCTTGTCTGTCTGTTCTGTGTGTCTGTTTGTGTGTATCTGTCTGTCTGTCTTTGTGTGTTCTGTTGTCTGTCTGTTTCTGGCTCTGTGTGTCTGTCTCTCTTTGTCAGTCTGCCTCTGTCTATCTGTCCTTCTCTCTTCTCTGTCAGTCTGTCTCTGCCTGTCTGTCAGTCTACCTCTTTCTGTGAGTCTGTCTGTCTCTCTCTGTCAGTCTGCCTCTGTCTGTCTGTCTGTCTCTCTCTCTGTCAGTCTGCCTCAGTTTGTCTGTCTCTCTCTGTCAGTCTGCCTCTGTCTGTCTGTCTCTCTCGTGTCAGTCTGCCTCTGTTTGTTGTCTGTCTGTCTGTCTCTCTGTCAGTCTGCCTCTGTCTGTCTGTCTGTCTGTCTGTCTCTCTCTCTCTCTCTCTTCTCTCTCTCTCTCTGTCAGTCTGCCCTCTGTCTGTCTCCTCCGTGTCAGTCTACCTATGTCTGTCTGTCTGTCTGTCTGTCTCTCTGTCAGTCTGCCTCTGTCTGTCTCTCTCTCTGTCAGTCTGCCTCTCTCTGTCTGTCTCTCTCTCTCTGTCAGTCTGTCTCTGCTTGTCTGTCAGTCTGCCTCTGTCTGTCTGTCTGTCTCTCTGTCAGTCTGCCTTTGTCTGTCTCTCTGTCTGTCAGTCTGCCTCTGTCTGTCTGTCTCTCTCTCTATGTCAGTCTGCCTCTGTCTGTCTGTCTGTCTCTCTCTCTCTGACAGTCTGCCTCTGTCTGTCTGTCTCTCTCTGTGTCAGTCTGCCTCTGTCTGTCTGTCTCTGTCAGTCTGCCTCTGTCTGTCTGTCTGTCTCTCTCTGTCAGTCTGTCTCTGCCTGTCTGTCTGTCTGTTTGTCTGTTTTCTCTTCTCTCTCTCTCTCTCTTCTCTCTCTCTCTCTCTCTCTCTCTCTCTCTCTCTTTCTTTCTTCTTCCCTCTCTTTCACTTTGTGCCGTTCCTTATATCAGTTTCTTTTCTGTCTTTCTCTCTCTGTCTGTCTTTCTTTCTTTCTTTTTCTTTTTTCTTCTTTTTCTCCCATTTCCTGCTCTCTTTTTCATATTTACTTTGCCGTATCTTTCTCCGTGCTTCTTTGTATTGTTACTGTCTTTCTATTTTTAAAAAAAATTCCATATTACGTCTTTTCCTTTTCTTTCTTTTCTTCGTTCTTTCTTTCATGTATACTTGCTTTCGATCTAATTTCCTTTGTGTAGGGTTTCTTTTTATTATCGATTTTTTCCCCCTCCTTTTGTCGTACGCGTTTAAAAATATCCCTGTAAAAGTAAAATTTCTTTGGAGGGGTGAGGGTGGTGGTGGGGGTGGGGGTGGGGGGGGGGGGGTGGGGGGGGGGGTAGGGTTGGATGTTTTTGAATTCAAGCCAGACACATGTACTGCTGCATTTGGAACAACTAAGTGGTCAGACAATGTGTTTTGTCTTGAGCTGGTGTTGAAAATAGTAGCTGCGTTATACGTCAGCTTTTTCCTATCTTTTTGGGGTTGTTTTTTTTCGTTTCTGGGGTTGCTTGTTTGTCTGTCTGTCTGTTTGTTTGTTTGTCTCTCTGTCTGATTGGCTGGCTGTTTGTCTGCAGATCTTTCTCTGTTTATCTGACGCCCCCCCCCCCCCTCTCTCTCTCTCTCTCTCTCTCTCTCTCTCTCTCTCTCTCTCTCTCTCCTCTCTCTCTCTCTCTCTGTCTGTCTGTGTCATTTTTGTGTTTCGAGTGAAGTTGTTTCTTTGCTTTCGTGTTCTTTTTTGTTTGTTGTTGTTTTGGGTTGGGTTTTTTTGTTGTGTCTTTCTGTTTGTCGGTTTGTTCTTTTTTGGTTTGTGTTCTTTTTAATTTTTCTTGTTGTTATTTGATAATTCATGTTCTGGTTCTGTTTAGTCTTATACTTCCCTCCCCTCTTCACTCTCTCTCTCTATCTGTCTGTCTTTATGTCTGTCTGTCTGGCTATCTATCTCTGTCTCTCTGGAAACAGATGACAAAATTTACAAAACCGCATAGACTCGGGGACTGGATGTAAAAAGCACATGAGTGCTCATTCCATTATCCTCGATATAAGAGAATAAATAAAAAAAATAAAAAATCTCTGTCTCTCTCTCTGTCGGTATCTGTTCCTCTCTCTATATCTCTGTCTGTCTATCTGATTGTCTCTCTCTCTCTCTCTTCTCTCTCTCTCTCTTCTCTCTCTCTCTCTCTCTCTCTTCTCTCTCTCTCTCTCTTCTGTGACCTTTTTCTTTGCCTTCTCTCCCTGCCTCTCTTTTGGCTGACTTTATTAAGTGTCTTCTGTGTTTTCCCCCCTATTGTTTGTTTTTTTCTATCCTCTCTTTCCCTTGTCTGCTTTTTTTTTTTCGTGTTTTAATTTTTTCTTTCTTTCTTTCTTTCTTTCTTTCAGTTTTTTCTTGATTCATTCTTTTTTCTGTTCTTTTTCTTTCTTTCTTTTTCTCTTTTTTTTTTCTTTCCTTCTTTTCTTTTTCTTTCTTTCTTTCTTTCTTTCTTTTTCCTGTTTTTTTCGTTCTGGCTGTCTGTCTTTCTTTCTTCCTGTCTTTCTTTCTTTCCTTTCTTTCATTATCTCATTTTGTGTCTGCAATCTTTCTTTTAATGTCATTTTAAACCCTTTTTAGTCTGTCTCCCTCTGTTGTTTTTTTTTCTTTCTTTTTTTCTTTCCTTCTTTTTATTCTTTGATTTTGTCATTTTTTTTATACTTTTTATCTTCGTTTTGTTTCTTCTTTCGTTGCTTAAGCCATTTTCTCTTTTATCTTGCACATTCTTCAGGTTGATGCTTGTGAATGTAGACCACCTCGTGCATCTTACACAACAGAATACTTGAATTCGACCCAGACAGTCTTAAAATAGTGTAAAAAAATTTTAAAATGTAAAACCAGGCGACATTATATTCTGTGATGCTTTTCAAAGTGAATGGCTTTTGTATATTAGCGTTGTTGTTGATGTGCTTTTGTTATTTTCTGATGTTGTTGTTGTTGTTGTTTTGGATTTGGGCTATTTCTGGGTTTTCTGCTTTCGTTTTGTTATTATTTTTTTTCATATATTCCTGTTTTCGCTTTCTCTATTCTATGATTTTCTTTTGTTTTTTTATTTCTTTTTTTAATATCTTCTATTGTTTTGTTTGTTTTTTCTGTTATATTGTTTTTTTCGCTTTACTTCCTTTGTTCTTCCTTTTTTTTCTTGATACCCTGGTGTTATATTTTTCAGGTTTTTTTCCACCCAGTTTTTCTTCCGTTTATTTCTATCCTTCGTTTGTTTCTTTTTGTTTGTTTTGTCTTGTTTTTGCTTCTGTTTTTT
>CM054165.1:4436979-4449479 GCA_028751875.1 Rapana venosa
GCTTGTCTGAGCATTCGACGAAGTGCTTTTTTGGAGAAGCTATATAAGTTTGTCTTTTTTGAATGGTATGCTTGAAAGGCAAGTTGATGGATGCGTTGCGTAATATTGGCAATCTTGTTTCAGATCCGTTCAATTCTGCGTTTGACAATGATACATCTCCAGCAGAAACGGAACATATGTTTAGAGTCTGCTTTGAATAAAGGGGAAGAACAGGGTTGGCTTTGTTAAAGCGTGTGTGTGGGGGGGAGGGGGAGGGGGGTGTGGGGGTTGGGGGGTGGGGGGGGGGGGGGGCGTGTGTGTGTGTGTGTGTGTGTTGTTTGCTTGTGTGTGTGTGTGTGTGTGTTGTTTTGTGTGTTGTTTATGTGTTGTTTGGGTTGCGTGGGTGTGGGAGTGTGTGTGTGTGTGTGTGTGTGTGTGTGTGATGTGTGCGTGTGAGTGTGTGTGTGAGTGTGTGTGAGTGTGTGTGTGTGAGTGTGTGTGTGTGAGTGTGTGTGTGTAACTGTCCAAGTGTGTGTGTGTGTTTACATTTTTTAAAATTTTGTTTTAATTTCGACGATAATGGAATAACCCTCGTGTGCTTTAGTGTGGGTGTATATGTGTGTCTACCTCCTCCAGTTGTTGGTCGTTCATGTAAATTTTAGCGGTGGCATTGCTCGTGCTGTTCACAAGTACTTTACTTTTCTCCGAGCTCACCTCCATCCCATATGCTCCAGCTCTGTTCTCAAGTCTGGTCGTAAGATCTTGCAGCTCTGTGTTACTTCCGCCCATGAGGTCAATGTCATCGGCAAACCGCAAGTTGTTGAGGGGTCTGCCGCCAATGGAGATGGTAGGGTGGAAGTCATGGAGGGTCTCTCTCATGATGTTTTCCAAGAACAGATTGAACAGGACTGGAGATAACAGGCATCCTTGTCGGACCCCAACTGTGGTTTTGAAGTAGTCTCCGACCTGATTGTTCAGAAGGACTGCACTGCTTGCAGTGTTGTATAGTGCTTGAATGGTTTGCACTAATCCTTCTTCAATGCCAAACATTCTGAGGACCTGCCACAGGCCTTCATGCCATACTCTGTCAAAAGCCTTCTTGAAGTCGATGAAGTTGTGGAACAGGTCTCTCTGATGTTGAAGATGTTTTTCCATCAGGATGTGGCAGTTAAAAATCTGTTCGATTGTGCTCCTGCCTGCCCTGAACCCAGCTTGTTCCTCTGCAAGGTGTTCTTCTGCCTCCTTCTTGAGTCGATTCAAAATAACTTTGAGCATGATCTTGCTGGCGTGGCTGATGAGGCTGATTGTTCTATAGTTTTGGCATTGGCGTAAATTCCCCTTCTTGGGCAGGGGTATGATGAGTGATTGTGTCCATTCTGTTGGCCACTGTTTTGTCTCCCAAATCTTCTGACAGATAGCTGTAACATATGTGATGACTGTTTCGCCACCATGCTTGAGCAGCTCTGCTGGTATATTGTCTGCTCCTGGGGACTTTCCTACACTCACAAAGGACGGGCGATCGACGACAGAAATCAAAGTCAGAATAGCCATGGCAACATCTTCCATGACAAAACTCACCACCATATGGAAAAGTAAAGAGATCAGTTTCCCAATCAAACTAAAGCTCTACAAAGCCCTAATTCAGTCGATCCTGCTGTACGGAAGTGAAACCTGGACATTGACTGCTAAAAACAGCAAAGCGAATCCAGTCTTTTCGAAACAAAAATGCCATAGAAAACTACTGGGCATATCCGGAGAAACGAAAGACCAATGAATTTGTCAAGGGGTCAAATAACACGGCTGGCAGGTCCACAGGAACCCCTTCTCCCCACGTCAAAAAGAAAAGCTGACATGGTTCGGCCACGTCACCCGCCACAACACTCTGCCCAAAACAGTACTGCGGGGAAACCCACTCGAAGGTGGCAGAAGGAGGGAAGACAGAACAAGTCATGATGGACAACATCAGAGAATGGACCAGGATGAATGACTCGGCACTACTGCGCAGAGCCGGGGACCGAGATGGATGGAGGACTTACCACGGAAATCGTCTTTCATGTCTCCCCCACGACCGCCAAGGTCACGGTTCTGATGATGAGATGATGATATGTGTGTGTTTTGTGTTTGTGTGTGTTTGCTGTGCCTGTGTGATTGTGCGTGTTCCTGTGCGTGCGAGTGTGCGTGCGTGCGTGTGTGTGTGTGTGTGTGTGTGTGTGTGTGTGTGTGTGTGTGTTTTTTGTGTGTGTGTTTTGGGGTGTGTGTGTGTGTGTGTCCGCGCGCGTGCGCACATGCGTGCGTGCAATCTTTTTTTTCCATTTTCTTTGCTTAGTTTTTAGTAATTATTTACCATTTATTTTTTTTTGTTTTGTTTGGTTATTTTTGTTTTAGCGCATGGTTTATATCACATTTCCTTTTTCAGCAGAGCTTTCAATAATGCGTTTAAACTAACTCTGTCTGCCTATTTGTTTGTCTGTCTGTCTGTCTCTCTCTCTCTCTCTTTCTTCTCTCTCTCTGTCGGGTCTGTCTCTCTTCTCGCCCTTTCTTCTCTCTCTCTCTCTCTACTCTCTCTCACCTCTCCCCTCTCTCCCTTTCTCCTCTCTCCCCTCTCTCCCTCTCTTTCTTTCCCCCTCTCTATCTCTCTTTCTTTTTCTCCTCTCTCTCTCTTTCTCTCTCTCTCTCTCCCCTCCCCTCTCTCCCCTCTCTCTCTCTTTATTTCTTTTCTCCTTTTCTCTCTCTCTTTTCTCTTCAACTCTCTCTCTTTCTCTCTCTCTTTTCCTTCTTCTTTCTTTCTCCTCTCTCTCTCTCTCTCTCTCTCCTCTCTTTCTCCCTCTTCCTTTTTTTCTCTCTTCTCTCTTTCTCTCAAATCCCCTTCTCTTTCTTGTCTCTTTCTTTTCTCTCTTTCTCTCTCTCTCCTTTCTCTCCTCTCTCTCTCTCTTTTCTCCTCTCTTCTCCTTTTCCCTGTCTCTCTCTCTCTCTACCTCTCTCCCCCTCTCTATTTCAAAATCCCTTTTTTAGATCGCAATACCCCCAACTCCAACGCAATATTATGAATCCACAAAAAAGTTACCCCCAAAAATCCCCAGATGCATCATAGTGTGCTTGTTGGATGGATGGATGAATGGATGGATGGATGGATGGATGGATGGGTGGATGGATGAATGGATGGATGGATGGATGGATGGATGGATGGATGAATGGAAGGCCAATACAACTTCGTTCCAGACTTCAGAGTGATTTTCTGGCATCAGTGTACAAGCGTGGTGGTGTCTTTTATTTTTTCTCTCTGACAATGAAAGAGGAGAGTGACTGAAAGACTGACTGAGGAAGAGAAGGAGGAAGAAGAAGAGTGTGCAGAAAGAAAAAAGAAAAAGAAAAGACAATCCCAGAGAATTCTAGAGTACAGAATGGAATCTGTCTGGATTTCTTTCTCGTCTGTTTACTTCGACTGTGCAGGAGTTTTAGAATTGAAGCTTGTTGGGGAGAAAGATACAAAGTTGCGTTTTTTGTGACAAACTGATGTTCTCGTTTCAGTTTTTTTTGTGTGTGTTCGTCTTTTCCTTTGTGTGTGTGTGTGTGTGTTGTTGTGTGGGGTTTTGTGTGTGTGTGTGTGTGTGTGTGTATTTCTTTCTTTCTTTCTTTCTTTTTCTTTTTTTTTCTTTTTTTCTTTCTTTCTTTCTGTATCTCTTCTTCTTTCTTTCTTTTCTTTTTTTTCTGTCGGTCTGTCTGTCTTTTTTTTCTCTCTCTCTTTCTTTCTTTCCCCTTTCTTTTTTTTTCTTTTCTCTCTCCTCTCTCTCTCCCCTCTCTCGCTCGCTCTCTTCCCCCCTCTCTCTCTTCCTCTCTCTCCCCCTTCTTTCTTTCTTTCTTATTCTTTCTTTCTTTCTTTTTTTTCTTTCTCTCTCTCTGTCTTTCTTTCTTTCTCTTTTTTCTTTCTTTCTTCTTTCTCTCCCCTCTTTTCTATCTCTTCTCTTCTCCTCTTCTCTCTCTCTCTCTCTCCATCTCTCTCTCTCTCTCTTTCTCTATTTTTTCTCTTCTCTCCTTCTTCTCCCCTTTTCTCTCTCCTCTCTTCTTTCTCTTTTCCTTCCGTTCTTCCTGACTATGTTCTCTGTGTGTCTCGCCTCTGTCTGTCTGTCTGTCCTGTCCTCTCTCTCCCCTCTATCTCTCTCTCTCTTTCTTTCTTTCTTCCGTTTGTCTTTATCTCTGTCTGTCTCTGTCTGTCTGTCTGTGTCTCTCTCTCTCTCTACTCTTTCTTTCTCTTTCTTTCTTTCTGTTTTTCTTGATCTCTGGGTCTCTGTCCTGTATCTGTCTGGCTATCTGTTTGGGGTGTGTTTCTCCCTCTCTGTCTCTTTCTCTCTTTCAATCTCCCTCTTTCCTTCTCTCTCTTCCTGTATTCTCTTTCTCCTCTCTGTTCGCCTTGATCTCTCTGTATCTGCTTGTCTGTCTCTTTGTGTCTGTCTGTCTTTCTCTGTCTGTCTGTCTGCCCTCTATCTCTTCCATTTTCCAAAATTCACATAACTCCCCTTTTCATTTTTGTTTTTACATGCATGGCTTTTCTTTCTTTCTTCCTGTCTCTCTTTTTAATATGCTTTCTTTCTTTCATTTTAATCTTTATCCATTCTTTCATATTTCTTTCTGTCTTTCCTTTCCCTTTTCCTTCCTTCCTACCTTGCTTGTTTCCTTTATTGTTTCTTTCTTTCTTCTTTCTTTCTTTCATTTCATTGTTTCATTCTTTTTCTTTCTTTCATTCTTTTCTTTCCTTCTTTCTTTCTTTCTTTCACTCTTTCTTTCTTTCACTCTTTCATTCTTTCTATTTGGTTTTTGTGTTTCATTCTTTCTTTCTTTCTTTACTTTCTTTCTTTCTTTCTTTCACTTTTGTATATTATATTGCTGTTGTTGTTGTTGTTGTCTAAAGCCTTGCATTTGCATTTCAAAACCAAACATGCACATAATTTGTTATCCTTTAAGCAGCAGGGACGCCGTAAATTCTGAATTTCAAATAACATGTGGCTACAAAACAATTCAAAAATAACTCGAGTCTTATGCAAGCATCTTCTGACAAATGTGTTTTAGAAATATTTCTGTTCTCTTTAATTTTGTCGGTTTAAATAGTTGGACGTAGGGTCGTCGTTGAATTTTGTCGTTCCTTTCTTCATTTTCGGACTTGATTATGTATTTTTTTATCCTAATAAAATTTGGAATTTTCTTTCTTGATTTTACTCTATCAGTCTCTGTCGGTATGTCTGTCCCTCTGTCTATTCCTCTCTCTCTCTCCCCTCTCTCTCTCTCCCTCCCTCTCCCTCTCTCTCTCTCTCTTTCTCTCCCTCCCTCCTTCCCCGTCACTCCCTCCCTCCCATCCCTCTCCCTCTTTCTCTCTCGCTGTGCTGTCTCTGTCCTGTCTCTCTTTCTTTCTTTTCGTTTGTCTTGATCTGTCTCTGTCTATCTCTCTGTCTGTCCTGTCCTGTCTCATTTCTTCTTTCTTTCTCTGTTTCCTTTTTGTTTGTTTGTTTTGGATCTATCTGTCTGTTTGTCCTTGTCTGTCTGTTGTATGTCTGTCTGTTTGTCTGTCTCTTCCGTCTCTCTCTCTCTATCTCTCTCTCTCTCTCTCAATCCCTCTCTCTTTCCCTCTCTCTTTCTGTCTTTCTTTCCGTTTTCTTGATCTCCATCTTTTGTTTGTCTGTATGTCTGCCTGTATGTCTATCTCTCTCTATATATTTCTTTCCGTTTGTCTTGATCTCTGTGTCTTTCTCTCTGTATCTGTCTGTCTATCTGTGTGTGTGTGTCTCTCTCTGTCTCTTTCTCTCTTTCCACTCCCCTCTTCCCTTCTCTCTTTTTCTGTCTTTCTTTCTCTCTCTGTTTGTCTTGATATCTCTGTCTCTGTCTGTCTGTCTCTCTGTGTGTGTCTGTCTCTTCTGTCTGTCTGTCTGTGTCCATCCTTCTGCTTCTCTCTCTATATCTTCATTATTCCATATATCAGTTAACTCTCTTTTCATTTTGATTTTTAATGCATGTCTTTTTTTTCCTTTCTTCATGTCTTTCTACAGTTCTTTGCTTCCTTCATTTTATTCTTTATCCATTCTTTCATATTTCTTTCTGTCTTCCCTTTCATTTTCCTTCCTTCCTAATTTCCTTGATTGTTTGTTTATTTACTCATTTATTTTTCTTTCTTTTTTTTCTGGCCCGCTTTCTTCTTTCTTTCTTTCTTTCTTTTTCTTTCATATTCTTTCTTTCCTTCTTTCTTAGTCGATTTCTTTCTTTCTTTCTTTCTTCTTCTTCTGATTTCTTTCTTTCTTTCTTTCTTGTATTTTCTTTCTTTCTTTCTTTTTTCTTTCTTTTTTCTTAGTCCTTTCTTTTCTTTCTTTTTCTTTCTGTCTTTACTTCTTTCTTTCTTTCTTTCTTGCTTTCTCTTTTTCTTTCTTTCAACCTTTCACTTTTTTATATTATCTCGTTGTTGTTGTCTAAAGCCTTGCATTTGCATTTCAAACCCAAACATGCACATAATTTGTTATCCTTTAAACAGCAGGGACGCCGTAAATTCTGAATTTCAAATAACATGTGGCTACAAAACAATTCAAAAATAACTCGAGTCTTATGCAAGCATCTTCTGACAAATGTGTTTTAGAAATATTTCTGTTCTCTTTAATTTTGTCGGCTGAAATAGTTGGACGTTGGGTCGTTGTTGAATTTTGTCGTTCCTTTCTTCATTTTCTGACTTGATTATGTATTTTTTATCATAATAAAATTTGGAATTTTCTCTCTTGATTTCACTCTATCAGTATCTCTGTAGATCTCTCTGTCGGTATGTCTGTCCCTCTGTCTCTTTCTTTATCTCTCCCCCTCTCTCTTCCTCCCTCTCCTCTCTCTCTGTCTCTCTCTCTCTCTCTCCCTCTCCTCCCTCTCCCTCTCTCTGTCTCTCACTCCATCCTCCCCATCCTTCCCTCCTCCCTCCCTCTCCTCCCTCCCTATCTCTCTTTCTCTCTCGCTGTGCTGTGTTTGTCTATCTGTCTCTGTCTCTCTCTTGATACACGCCTGGACCATTAGATAGGGCGAGAGAGAAAGAGATAGAGAGGGATGGAGAGAGAGAGAGGGAGGGAGAGAGAGAGATACTGAGGGAGATAGAGAGCGGGAGGGAGGTAGAGAGAAGGGGGGTAGAGAGAGATAGGGATGGAGAGAGAGGAGGAGGGAGGTAGAGAGAGCGATAGGAAGGGAGAGAGAGGCGAGGGAGCTAGAGATAGATAGGGAGGGAAAGAGAGAGAGGGAGGGAGAGAACATTGGGAGAGAGATAAGGAGGGAGAGGGAGGGAGGGAGGTAAAGAGAGATAGGGAGGGGGAAAAAGAGATAGGGAGGGAGAGAGGGAGGGAGAGATAGGGAGGGAGAGATAGAGGGGAAAGGGGAGAGAGAGATAGGGAGAAAAGGGATAGGGAGGGAGAGAGAGGGATAGGAGGGAGAGAGGGATAAGCAGAGAGAGATAGGGAGGGAGGGAGGGAGAGAGGGAGAGAGAGAGGGAGGAGAGAGATAGGGAAGGGGAGAGAGAGATAGGAGGGAGAGAGAGATAGGAGGGAGAGAGATAGGGTGCCTTTGTGACTGTCTTGATGCCTTCCTCTCTCTCTCTCATTTCTCTTGCTACAGGCCTGGACAATTTGCTTCCGTCACTCACTGACAAAAGGGTTCGGCTTTCACAGGCTATAAAAAAGGGAACACTGTCGTCAGGGGGGGGGGGGGAGGGTTAGGGGAGAGGGGGAAGGAGGGAGAACTGGTTTGTTTCAAAGTTCAATTTTTCCAAGGCAGAAAAGAGGGGGAAAGTTTCTAGAAACAAGCTTAAAGTTGATGAAATATGGACATGTAGAGAGGGCGAGACAGGTTCTCTCTTTCTCTCTCTATTTTTCTCTCTGTGTCGCTTTCTCTCTCTCTCCCTCCTTCTCTTACCCTTTCTCTCCCACCCTTCCCCCTCTCCCCCCCCCTCTCTCTCACCGTCTATCTCTCCCCACCCTCATTCCCTTCTCTCCTCCCTCTTTCTCTCCTCCCTTCATCGCTCCCACCCCCACTCCCTTTCCCTTTTCCTTCTCTCTCTCTCTCTCATCTCTCTCTCTCTCTCTCCTCTCTCTCTCCTCCTCTCTTCTCTCTTCCCCTCTCTCCCCTCTCTCTCTCTCTCTCTCTTGCTACAGGCCAGGACAATTTGCTTCCATCACTCACTGACAAAAGGGTTTGGCTTTCCCAGGACGTGAAAAAAAGGGAAAACTGTCGTCAGGGGGGGGGGGGGGATGGATAGGGGGAGTGGGGAGGGAGAACTGGTTTGTTTCAAAGTTCCATTTTTCCAAGACAGGAGAGTGGGGGAAAAGTTTTTTAGAAACAAGCTTGAAGTTGATGAAAAATGGACATGTAGAGAGGACGAGAGAGGCTTGATTTCGATTCGGATTTTGAGAGAGACAGAGGGAGGGAGAGAGAGGGAGTGAGGGAGAGAGAGAGGGTGAGAGGGAGGGATGGAGAGAGAGAGAAGAGAGAGAGAGAGAGGGGAGAGAGAGAGAGAGAGAAGAGAGAGAGAGAGAGAGCGACAGCGCTAGACAGAGCTAGAAAGAGACTGAAGGAGGAAGAAAGAGAGAGAGAGAGAGAGAGAGAGAGAAGAGAGAGAGAGAGAGAGAGAGAGAGAGAGAGAGAGAGAGAGAGAGAGCGACAGCGCTAGACAGAGCTAGAAAGAGACTGAAGGAGGAAGAAAGAGAGAGAGAGAGAGAGAGAGAGAGAGAGAGAGAGAGAGAGAGAGAGAGAGAGAGAGAGAGATAACGATAACGATAACGATAACGATATTTATTCAAGAAAGGCAATAGCCCCATTTGAAAAGGCATCAACATATATACATTTGCTGAAACAGTCATTGACATGATTTGAGAGAGAGAGAGAGAGAGGGGAGAGAGAGAGAGAGAGAGAGAGAGCGACAGCGCTAGACAGAGCTAGAAAGAGACTGAAGGAGGAAGAAAGAGAGAGAGAGAGAGAGAGAGAGAGAGAGAGAGAGAGAGAGAGAGAGAGAGAGAGAGAGCGACAGCGCTAGACAGAGCTAGAAAGAGACTGAAGGAGGAAGAAAGAGAGAGAGAGAGAGAGAGAGAGAGAGAGAGAGAGAGAGAGAGAACGATAACGATAACGATAACGATATTTTATTCAAGAAAGGCAATAGCCCCATTTGAAAAGGGCATCAACATATATACATTTGCTGAAACAGTCATTGACATGATTTGAGAGAGAGAGAGAGAGAGAGAGAGAGAGGGGGGGGGGGGGAAAGCAAGAGAGAATACAGTCGTTAGAGGAACAACTGTGGTTCAAAGTTCAATTTCTCAAAGACAGGAGAGTGGAGAAAAGTTTTAAGAAACAAGATTTAAGTTGATGAAATGAGGACATGTACAGAGGACGAGAACGATTTGTTTTCGATTCGGGTTTTAAAAAAAAAGAGGGGTGGGGGTGAGAGGGAGAGGGGAGAGATTGGGGAGATATAAGGAAGGAGGGAGGGTGGGAGAAGATGGGGGATGGAGGAGGGAGAGATAAGGAGTGAAAGGGATAAAGAGGGAGAGGGAGGGGGAGAGAGAAAGAGAGAGAGAGAGGGAGAGAGAGGGAGGGAGGGAGAGAGGGAGAGAAAGGAAAAAATACGGAGAGGAAGAGAGAGGGAGGGAGGGAGACACAGAGAGGGAGAGGGGGATAGATAGGGAGGGAGGAAAAGAGAGAGGGAAGGTAAAGATATTGAGAGAGAGAGGAGAGGGATAAAGTGAAAAAAGAAAGAGAAAGAGAGAGGGAAGGAGACAGAGTGGGGAGGAGGGTGAGAGATGGGGAGGGAGAAAGAGAGAGAGAGAGAGAGAGAGAGAGAGAGAGAGAGAGAGAGAGAGAGAGAGAGAGAGAGAGAGAGAGAGAGAGAGAGAGAGAGAGAGAGAGAGAAAGAGAGAGAGAGAGAAGAAAGGGATGAAAAGAGAGTACCTCGTCTCAGGGGGACTGTTTGTTTAAAAGGAAAATTTATCAAGACAGGAGAGTGGAGAACGGGTTTTTTTTTTTTAAAAAACAAAGCTTTAATCGATGAAATATAGACATGTACAAGGTCGAACGGGTTTGTTTTCGATTGGGGTTTTTTTAAAAGGGGGTGAGAGAGGGAGAGGGGGAGAGGGGGGGGAGGAGGAGAGAAGAGAGGGGGAAAGGGAGGGGGGGGGGGGAAAGATATAGGGAAAGAAAGATTTAAGGAGAAGAGAAGAAGAAGAGAAGAGGAGAAGAGGAGAGAAGAGAGAAAAATAGACACAGAGACAGAAAGACAGACGAAACAAAAAGACCACAAAGAGAGGGGGGAAATAATAGAGGAGAAATTGAGAAAAGAAAATGAGAAAAAGATAAAAGAAGAACTAGAAGACAACACCCCAACACACAGAAGACAGAGAACAAGCAAAAAGAGTAAGAGAGAGATAGATAGATGGATAGTGATAGATAGTAGATAGACAGACGACGACAGCAGACGATGATAAAATAGATGATAGAGATAATAGCTAGCTACTGCTAGCTAGCTTAGATAGATAGAAATGGTTGATAGATGATAGCCCGACAAAAAAAAACAGACAGACAACAGAGAGACAGAAAACCCGATAGATAGATAGATAGATAGATAGTAGATAATAACAGACAGACAGACAGACAGACGACAGATAGATAAAAGAAACAGAAAGAAAGAAAAAACCGACAGACAGGCGGCAACAAAAGAGACAGACAGAAAAAGACAGACAACAGAAAGACAAGAAACAGGAGAGATAAGACAGAGAGGACAGAGAGACGGGAAAAGGGAGTGACAGAGAAAAGTTTCAACCCAAAAAAAAAGTTTGACTAACTAGATACTCGTGTCAAGGTAAACGACAAGACCAGCTGACATCTGGCCACATTTGAATCCTCGTTAGTTAACTTGTTTTGTTAGTTTTGTTACTTTTTGTCTCTGCCTTACTTTCTGTCTACCTGTCTCGTCTTTCTGACTGTCTGTATACCCTCTCTTGTCTCTCTGTCTGTCTCTCTCTGTCTCGTCTCTCTTCCTCCCCTCCCACTCTGCCCTACCTGTCGTGTCTTACTGACTGTCTTTATGCCCTCTCTGCTCGCCTCTCCCCCCTCTCTCTCCTCATCTCACTCCACTCTCTCTCTCTCTCTCCGTCTCCCCCTCTCTCTCCGTCTCTCTCTTCTTTTCCTCTCCCCTCTGTGTCCACCCTCTGTCTGTCTGTCTGTCTGTCTACCTGTCTTATCTTTCTGACTGTCTGATGCCCTCTCTGTGTGTGTCTCTCTCCCTCTCTCTCTCTCTCTCTCTCCCGCTCTGTCTCTCTGTGTGTGTACCTGTCTCGTCTTTCTGACTGTCTGTTATGCCCTCTCGGTCTGTCTGTCTGTCTGTGTCCTCTCTCTCTCCCCCCTCCCTCCCCTCTCTCCCCTCTCTCTCTCTCTCTCTCTCTCCCCCTCCCCTCTCATTTTTTTCTCCCCCCCGCTACTGTCTGTCCTGTCTACCTGTCTGTTTTTCTGACTGTCTGTATGCCCTTTCGGGTCTGTCTGTCTGTCTGTGCCCTCTCTTCTCCCCCCCTCTCTCTCTCTCTCTCTCTCTCTCTCTCCTCTCTCTCTCTCTCCCGCTCTGTCTGTCTGTCTACCTGTCTTGTCTTTCTGACTGTCTGTATGCCCTCTCTGTCTCTCTGTCTCTCTGTGTCTCTCCCTCTCCCTCTCTCTCCCACGCTGTCTGTCTGTCTGTCTACCTGTCTCGTCTTTGTAACTGTCTTTATACCCTCTCTGTCTCTCTCTTTCTCTCTCTGTGTCTCCCCCCCCCCCTCTCCTCTCTCTCTCTCTCCTCTCTCTCTCCCGTTCTGTCTGTCTGCCTGTCTACCTGTCTTGTCTTTCTGACTGACTGTATGGCCTCTCTGTCTCTCTGTCTGTCTCTATGTCTCTGTCCCTCTCTCTCTCCTCTCTCTCTCTCTGTCCCGCTCTGTCTGTCTGTCTACCTGTCTCGTCTTTCTGACTGTCTGTATGCCCGCTCTGTCTCTGTCTCTCTGTCTCTCTGTCTCTCTCTCCCGCTCTGTCGGTCTGTCTGTCTGTCTAGCTGTCTTGCCTTTCTGACTGTCCTGTATGCCCTCCTGTCTCTCTGTCTCCTCTGCCCCCCTCTCTCTCTCCCGCTCTGTCTGTCTGTCTGTGTCTCTTTGTCTTGTCTTTCTCGCTGTCTGTATGCCCTCTCTGTCTCTCTGTCTCTCTGTGTGTCTCTCTCTCTCCCCCTCTCTCTCTTCCCGCTCTGTTTGTCTGTCTACCTGTCTTGTTTTTTCTGACTGACTTTATACCCTCTCTGTCTCTCTGTCTGTCTCTCTGTCTCTGTCCCTCTCTCTCTCCCCTCTCTCTTTTTCCCGCTCGCCTGTGTGTCTGTCTACCCATCTTGTCTTTGTGACATGTACACACACACACACACACACACACACACACGTACACACCACACACCACACACACACACACAATCCTCTCTGAACACGATGTTACTGATTACCAAAGCCTGTTGTACACAATGA
>CM054165.1:4451979-4456979 GCA_028751875.1 Rapana venosa
CACACACACACACACACACACACACACACACACACACACACACACAACACACCACACACACACACACGCACACACACACACACACCACCACACACACACCCTCTCTCTCTCTCTCTCTCTCTCTCTCTCACTCTCTCTATGTGTACTTAAGTCTGTACTTAAGTTTTAATGAATGCCCTATTTCAATATCTTATTGCTATGTGTAGCAACTATGTGTAATACTTTTACAATGTTTATTTTTATGACTTTATAAGTTTGGTTGTTAATTTTTTTTATTGTGTTTGTTGTTGTTGTTGTTTGTTTTTTTTTTTCTTTTGCTGTTTTTTCTCTTTTTTTTTGGGGGGGGATGGTTGAAGGTTTTTTTTTTGGGTGGTAGTGGTGGTGGTTTTTAGAGATTTCTTTCATTTGTTTGTTTTGTTGTTGTTGTTTTGTGTGTTTTTAAAAGGGCTATTTCGCATTGTTTTTACTGTGTGAGAGTATAAGTATTGGGCTATTATTAAGATGTATCCCTACGGGCCTCATATGCCACCCAAGCAAGGTCATGCTGCAGATAATATTGAATAGACTGAAGCCACAAGCAGAGACCATCATTGCTGAGGAACAAGCAAGTTTCAGAGCAGGGCGCAGCACAACAGAACAGATATTAAACCTCAGAATACTATGTGAGCGGTACCTTCAACATCAACAAGACCTTTACCACGTATTTATCGATTTTAAAAAGGCATTTGACAGGGTGTGGCATGCAGCTTTGTGGGCAACCATGAATTTGTACAGCATCAATGCAAACCTGATTAGAGTCATCAAACAGCTGTACAGCGAGGCCACCAGTGCAGTGTACTACAACAACAACATTGGAGAATGGTTTCGAACAACAGTTGGAGTAAGGCAGGGCTGTCTACTCTCACCCGCTCTTTTCAACATCTTCCTTGAGAGAATCATGGCTGATGCACTGGAACATCATGAAGGATCAGTCAGCATTGGTGGCAGAATGATCACAAACCTCCGCTTCGCAGATGACATTGATGGAATAGCAGGATCAGAAAAAGAGCTTACCAGCCTAACAGAACACTTGAATAAGGCCTCCAAAACATACGGCATGGAAATCAGTGCAGAGAAGACCAAACTGATGACTAATAACATCAACGGCATTAGCACTGATATCAGGGTTAATGACCAAAAGCTGGAAACAGTTCAAAGCTTCAAGTGCCTGGGAGCCATTGTATCAGACCAGGGATCCAAGCCAGAAGTAGTATGCAGGACTGCACAGACAATAACAGCTTTGTCAAAACTAAACACCATCTGGAGAGATAAAAATATCCCACTTATCTCCAAGATCAGACTAATGCACTCCCTTGTCATATCCATATTTCTGTATGCCTGTGAATCATGGACCCTGACTGCAGATTTGGAGAGAAGAGTACAGGCGGTGGAGATGAGATGCTTTCGGAGACTCCTTGGCATCTCCTACAAAGACCACATAAGCAACGAAAGCGTGCATAACAGAATCCAGCAAACCATTGGACCCTATGAGAACCTTCTAACGATCGTGAAAAAGCGTAAACTTAAATGGTATGGGCATGTCACAAGATCCAAAGGACTTGCAAAGACAGTTTTACAAGGCACTGTCCAAGGAGGAAGAAGAAGAGGCAGACCAAGGAAGAGCTGGGAGGATAACATCAGCGAATGGACAGGCCTAGAACTCAACCAAACCCTGAGAAAGGCAGAACAGAGAGAGGAATGGAGGGAACTGGTTGTTGAGTCTTTGAGGGTGCCCCCACGGTCGTCAGACTACGGGACAGATAGATAGATAGATAGATAGATCCCTACGGGCGGGGACTGAATGTAAAAAAGCACATGAGTGCTTATTCGTTATCCTCGAAATAAAAGAATTTGTCATTTGTCATTTTTTGCTCTCTCTCACAGACACACACACACGCACATAAATACAAGAACACAACCGTCATACTACCAGTCGTGCGCATTTTTCCACATAATAATTATTATACTCGCAGCCACCTCCAGCACACTCACGCTCTCTCTCTCTCTCCACTCCCCCAGAGGACACACAATGGCTAAGTCCCCTCTCCCTCTACAAAGCGATTTATTTACTGTAATCATGTCCGATTAATTTCATAGGTTAAAAAGCACGATTCAGTTCATTCAAGGACGGGTAGATAACTTCACCACTGTTCAATAATCCAGTCAGACATGCATCTGTCTCAAGTTTATACAGATGACAAAATTTACAAAACCGCATTCACACGGAGACTGGATTTAAAAAAAGCACATGAGTGCTTATTCCAGCATCCTCGATATAAAAAAAGAAAAAAATAAATACATAAATAACTAAATAAAAATATACCAGCCTCCTGTATCTTTTGTGGCGTATCCACCAAACCACTCATTCACATTCGCAAACAATTGTTTATAGTTGCTCAGTTCTTTCTTCTTTCTGAATGGGTCATCCTCTGCTACTGTGGATGGACGAATCAAGGTTATCCATGTTACTTCTGGATGGAAGATTATTCACGTTAACCTATTTCAATCTCGAAGTGGAGTGGCCCCGTAATCCTGTGACAAGACAACAGGACTATGTAAGTAACAGAATTAAATTAGTTTAATAATATCCAGTTTGGTATCTCACCCAGTATTTGTGATGAGTGTCCATTCCTCGAAGGTTCCCCTGCCGTTTTATTAATCGCACTTTCCTTCACAATCATCTCTTATTTCCATCTATAATTTTTACTTTCTATTACCGTTTCCTTTTATTTATTTTTCTTTTGGTTTTCGTTTACTTTCGTTTTCTCTTCTTTTTTCTTTCTTTAGTTTCTATCACAAGTTTAACTTGACAAGTTCAAGTTTCAGTAAAAATACCAGCCGCCATGGCGCAGTGGTTAGCGCCTTGGGTTACAGACTGGAAGGTCGCGGGTTCGATTCCCGTAAGAGTCATAGGGATTTTTCGGACTCCGGCCGGCTCCTACCCAGAGTGAGTGTGCTGCGGGCTCAGTGGGAAGACTGGGACCACACAGTCGAGCTTCATCCACTTTTTTACGGATGCGAGTTTGAGAGTGTTGCTCAAATAACCTGACCAACACTGCAGGTGTCTGTATCTCTCGGGCCCGGTTGACGCCGGGATATATTATGATGGTAAGCGTAGAGTACAACCCTGTCATGAAGTCTCAAAGCATATGCACTTCCACAGCAGCAGCATTACGTCATTGTCATTGATCATCATGCAATAAAAAAAAAGGTTCAGGACAAAATTATAACTTATTACCTCTCCCTCCCAAAATCCTAGTTGAATGGGAGAATTGTAGCTCTGAGAATCCAGACCTGTCATGGCCTAAGGTAAAAGTGATGTAGTTTCGTTTTGACTTTAGAATGTTAGCTTTGGTGAGAATTGTTTATCTCTTCTAGATAACCACTACCAAGCAGTGATCAGAGGATATGGGTCATCCTGTCTAGTGAGTTACAATGCATCTGTGATCATGCTACATAAGTAGGGAAAAGGCCCTAGCCTTCACTTACAAAAAAATATACTTGTAGTAACAATAATACGCTTGGCCACTTTACACACAAAAATCAAGTATGTACATGAACCCCAACATCCACATATGTGCGTGATTCAACACCTGCGCACATGACAAAAACATAACACAGCACAGCACACCACATCTCAATGCACACACACAAATACAACCCCCCCTCCCCCCCCACACACACACCACACCACATCCCCACCACCTCTCCCCCTACCCCACCCACACACCCACCCACCGAATCAATTACCGGATGGCCAAGTGGTCAAAACATTGCGCTCGCAATCTGATGACCCGGGTTCGATTCCCGTTCAAGGGGATATTTTCCCCTGGAGTTAACATCAGTGCAGACTCCACTCTCCCCAAAAGTCCTTCGGATGAGACTATAAACCGAGACCCCGTGTACAAACGCACGCAGAACATCTTGCGCACACGTTAAATCCTGTTCCGCTTTTTGCAAGAGTAGGTCATTGTGTGCCAGTGGAAACGGATGACAAAATTTACAAAACCGCATACACACGGTGACTGGACGTAAAAAAGCACATAAGTGATTATTCCATTATCCTCGATATAAAAGAATAAAATAAAAATCTAAAATCAAGAAAATTACCACTTAATTTCCCTCAGAATTCCAAACAAGTAAAAAAAAAACAAACACACACCCAGAAAATGATCCAGGAATTCCTAAGCACTGCCAATCAATCCACTTACTGTGAAGCAGACAGACACAAGCAGACATGCAGACATGCTTCTGCTTCCAAAATCTGTACAGGCAAGAGCACCGGATTCTAAAGATCACCATGGCATCACCACAGTGTCTTCTTATTGGGCTGAGGAGTTGTGGGTGGGGGGGGGGGGGGGGGGGGGGGGGGGGTAGGGGGGAGAGGTAGGGGGTATTGGAGGGAAGCGAAGGTCTGTCTGAGAACTTAAGACAAGTTAGTGGTGGTGAATATTTTGGCTACACACCAGTCATAACAAATCGCTCTTTTCCTTCTTATTTTTTTCCCCCACGTGACTCTTATATTCATACCGCACGTACTAAGGCATCCACAGAAATAAAAACCACGGGTTTTTTGTGTGAAAGACTAAGCTCTGACTCAAAACTCATGTGGTTTTGAACAAATTTGGTAGGGTTGAGTTTTTAAAAAAAAAAATTTTCAGCAAACACTTTACCCCCTCAGTCCTTTGTCGTCTGCTAGCTTCCTTACCCGCAATATGCATGCCGCGGGGTCAACGCTGTAGGAATACAGGCAAATCCTCATTTGATGGTAATTTCCAACTTTCTCGTGACTACCTGGTATTGCTCTATGTCCTCAATCCCCAATTTGCATTTTATTCATACTTTAAAAAAAAGTGAAAATCACCAATTTTTATTTTTTCGACTCGCACTCTATAGAGAAGGTACTACATGAGCCACAAATTAATACCGCTGTGTACCCTGTAGCTACTATTGGATTTGTC
>CM054165.1:4461979-4464479 GCA_028751875.1 Rapana venosa
GGGTGGGGGGGGGGGTTTGTTTTCTTTGAAAGCGTTGTCCCCAGACTGGAAAAAACAGAGATTTAAAAAATCTTCAATCATGATTGATGTAGAGGGGAGAACCACTACTTTTCCCCCAATCTCCCACGTGATTGAATGGTACGAAGCAAAAAAAAAGTTATATGTCTCCCTCCCCTCAATCTCCCCCCCCCCCTCCCCTCCCCTCCCCCCCCCCTCCCACCCCCCCCCCCCTGGAGATTGTTTTTTCAGCATTTTTTTTTTCCTTTGCTGTTTCATAGTAGCAAAGGTTGCCTGGTGGTTTGAGCATCAAACTTGTGTGGTCTTTTTTTGATGACTGGTGGTTGAAGGTTCCAATCTTTGCCCCCCCCCCAAAAAAAATCCTTCGGATGAGTCTTTAAACCGAGTCAAGTCCACCGTGTGCAAACCACACGCAGAACATCTTGCGCACACGTTAAATCCCGTTCCGCTTTTCGGAAGATTCGGCCATTGTGTGCCTGTGGGAATAGATGACAGAAATTTACAAACCTGCGTGGACCAAGAAGAGAGAACATAGACAAAGAAGGAGGTGACGAGAAGAAAAGGAACAAGGAAGAGACAAAGAGAGGGATAGAAAAGAGGAAATTTCTAGCACAGAATTTCTGGAAGGTGGGGGGTGCTGTTTATACTGACAGGCCCCCAGCATTCCCATAGTGAGAGAAAAAGAAATCAAACTAAAGAAAGCAGAAAAGAGAGAGAAAAGTAAATAACGATGTCATATCAAAACAAAAACATACCACATAATTATTCCTTTTAATTATCAACCTTTCGCATGCCCAGGGCTTAAAAGGATTTTCCGTGGTTTTTTTAAGGCAGAAAGGAATCATGTTACTATTTTATGGATAATTCTAAAAGATAGAGAGAGGAGGGGGGGGGAGAGACAGAGAGGGAAGATAAGAGAGGGGGAAGGGACTGAGAGAGAGAAGGGGTGGGGTGGAGGGATTGAGAGAGAGAGCCTCACACACACATACACATACGTGCAAGTGCGTGCGGACACATGCATACACACACCCCACAACCTCGCAACACACAAACACACACACACATACATACACACATACACACACGCACTCCCATTCAAACAACAACACACACACACACTTATGTATATTTGTCTAAGGAGCTTGCATAATCATGTACACAGATGCACAAAGCACACAAGCACACACAAACATGCGCACAAATCCACACAGCGCACAAGCATCCACAACACACACACACACACACACACACACACCACACACACACACCACACACACACACACACACGTAAACAAAACACTCTCACTAAAAACACACATGCACACACACATACACACACACAAAAACACAACACACACACACACACACACACACACACACACACACACACCACACACACACACACACACACACACACACACACACACCGACGGACAGATTTATTTATTTATTTTTCATTCTTTTATATCGAGGATAATGGAATAAGCACTCGTGTGCTTTTTTACATCCAGTCCCCGTGTGCATGCGGTTTTGTCAAGTCTGTCATCTGTTCCCACCGGCACACAATGGCCTACTCTTACGAAAAGCGGAACAGGATTTAACGTGTGCGCAAGATGTTCTGCGTGATTCGCAAACAGGACCTTGGTTCATAGTCTCATCCGAAAGACTTTTTAGGGGAGAGTTGGAGTCTGCACTGATGTTAACTCCCGAGGAAAATATCCCCCTTGAACGGGAATGGAACCCGGGTCGTCAGATTGCGAGCGCAATGTTCTAACCACTAGGCTATCCCGTCTCCCTAAGAGAGAAAGAGAGAGAGGGGGGAGTGGATGGAGAGAGAAGGTGGGGTGAGGATGGAGAGAGAGTGTGGGGCTGGAGGGATGAAAAGAGAGAGAGAGAGAGAGAGAGAGAGAGAGAGAGAGAGAGAGGAGAGAGAGAGAGAGAGAAGAGAGAGAGAGAGAGAGAGAGAGAGGGAGGGGGGTTGGGGGTGAGAAAGGACTACCCTGACGACATTAAGCACATTGCTGAATGACACATTGCGGATTCCCAGACAAACACTTCGATCCACTTGACACCGGGGATGAGTGAGGTGCGACCCAGACAAACTAAAGTGAATGGCTCAATTTTCTATTGAAACGCAGACAGAAACAAAGAGCCGACTATCCGGAGCAAGACATAGACAAAGGATTCTCCTCACCTCACCTCACCTCACCTCACCTATCCCGTAGTCCCTTGGACCGTAGGGGTGCAACCAACAAAGATTTTGCAACCAGCTTCCTCCACTCCCCGCGGTCCTCTGCTTTCCGTAGCAATTCGTTCCACTCAAGGCTACCAGTCCACTCTCTGATGTTGTCTTCCCATCGTTTTCTCTGTCTGCCTCTTCTTCGTCTCCCTCCTTGTACTGTTCCCTGTAGGACAGTCTTGGCCAGTCCAGATATGACTTCCCTATTGACCTTAGGGAAAGTGTATGGTCCGGAAACTCTTA
>CM054165.1:4469479-4471979 GCA_028751875.1 Rapana venosa
GACTTAACATTACAAAACATAACGGTAAACAATAAAGAACACGTTAAAACTCATCCAGCACTTTTTATGACATTCATCAAACGAAAAATTCGGACTATAGACCAGCAGAAACTTCCCTACTTTTGTTTCCAGTTTTAAAGGGAAGGGAGGGGAAAAAAATGACAGGAAGACAGAATTGCTTTTCGAGACGTCTTGACGTCTGAACACGAACGGTCTTTGAATATAGGCGACATGATTAGCAGCAAATGGGTCTGAGGTGAGATCAGAAGAGAGAGAGAGAGAGAGAGGGGGAGAGAGAGAGAGAGGGAGGGAGAGAGAGAAGGAGGGAGAGAAAGAGAGAGGGGGAGGGAGAGAGAGAGGGAGGGAGAGAGAGAGAGAGAGAAGGGAGAGAGAGCGAGATAGAGAGAGAGAGGGAGGGAGAGAAGAGAGGGAGGGAGAGAGAGGGGAGGGGAGGGAGGGAGAGAGAGAGAGATGGAGGGGGAGAGGGAGAAGGAGGGAGGGGGAGAGAGGGAGGGAGAGAGGGGGGGAGAAGAGAGAGAGGGGGAGGGAGAGAGAGAGGGAGAGAGAGATAGGGGGGGAGAGAGAGAGGGGAGGGAGAGAGAGAGGGAGGGAGAGAGAGAGAGAGGGAGGAGGAGAGAGAGAGGGAGGGAGGAGAGAGAGAGAGAGATGGAGGGAGAGAGGGGAGAGAGGGAGGGGGGAGGGGGAGAGAGGAGGGAGAGAAAGGGAGAGAGAGAGAGGAGGGAGGGGGGGGAGAGAGAGGGGAGAGAGAGAGAGAGGGAGGGAGAGAGGGGAGGGGGAGGGAGAGAGAGAGAGAGGTGGGAGGAGAGAGGAGAGGAGAGAGAGGTGGAGAGAGAGGAGGAGGAGGTGGAGAGAGAGGGGAGTGGGGGGAGAGGGGGAGGGGATGGAGGGAGAGGGGGGGAGAGAGAGAGGAGGCGAGAGAGAGGGGGGAGGGAGAGAGAGAGGAGAGGGAGGAGAGAAGGAGGGAGGAGGAGGGAGAAGGAGGGGGGAGAGAGAGAGAGAGAGGGAGAGAGGAAGAGGGGGGGGGGGAGAGAGGGGGGGGAGAGAGGAGAGAGAGGGGGAAAACGGAACTGGGAATCGGAACTTTTAAGTACCGGGCCATATGCCCATGACATGGATTGGGAAACATCTTGAAGCAAAAGACACTAAAAAGAGAGAAGAGAGGGAGGGAGAAGAAGAGAAAGAGAGGGGGGAGAGAGGAGAGAGAGGGAGAGAGATAGGGAGAGGAGGGAGAGAGGGGGGGGGGGGGTGAGGGAGAGGAGAGAGCAGTGATGACTAGCACCGAACGGTCTGTCTGCCAGACGGTCTGTCTCAACAGGACAGTGTTCAAGGCTTCGTTCTAATTCAGTTTGGGGAGACGAGAGGAACTCTTTTCTTTCGCTTCATTCATTTTTTTCTTTGGGGGGGGGGGGGGGGGGGGGGGGGTGTGTGGGGGGGGGGGGGGAAGACTGGCATATTTCAACCGATGGTGTTTTTTTTTTCAAAAGCACTGGCTTGTTTTATTATACTTCTTTTTTATTTCGAGGATTTTTATTTTATTTTATTCTTTTATATCGAGGATATTGGAGTAAGCACTTATGTGCTTTTTTTTTTACATCCAGTCCCCGTGTGGATGCGGTTTTGTCAATTCTGTCTTCTGTTCCCACCGGCACACAACGGCCTACTCTTACAAAAATGCGGAACAGGACTTAACGTGTGCGCGAGATGTTGTGCGTGCGTTGATGGATGGATGATGGAGTAAGCATTCATGTGGGTTTGTGTTGTTGTTGTTTTTTTACATCGAGTCCCCGTGTGTGTATCGTGGTTTTTTTTTGGGGGGGGAATCAATTGTGTCATCTGTTCCAACCGGTACTTCTCTTTCAAAAAAGGTGGAACAGGTAATTAACGTGTGCGCAAGATGTTCTGCATGCGTTGGCACACGGGGACCTGGGTTTAAAGTCTCATCCGAAGATTTTTTTGTTGGGGGGGAGGGGGTGGTGATGGTGGTAGAGGGGGGAGTGGAGAGGAGTCGGCACTGATGTTAACTCCAGGAGAAAAGATATCCCCTAAGTGTGAGATGACATTTTACGCTTGATTTTTCTTTGTAATATCTTTGAGGATACTTTGGTTCACTTTTGGATGCACGCTGACATGTATAGAAACACACTCGCGCGCGCTCATGCTCGCGCATACACACATTTACACACATACGCACATGTACACACACACGTGCACACATTGCGCGTTCACAAGATCGCATGGATACGTACAGATGTGTGTGTGTGCAGATATTGCATACATACACTACAACATGCATACACAAACATACAGAGAAGTATAGAGGCACACACAGACACACTAACAAACTCACACACGCACACACACATACGCGCGTGCGCGCGTACACACACATGCACACACACATGCACACGGTGCGCGCACGCGCGCGTAGAGAGAGAGAGAGAGAGAGAGAGAGAGGAGAGAGAGAAGAGAGAGAGAGAGA
>CM054165.1:4476979-4479479 GCA_028751875.1 Rapana venosa
TATTTGTTGAAGCTTTCTCAATATCATTTATATTGGCTGTGTCATACAGTAAGAGATCAGTTTACGAAACCATAACAAACTGGATATCAGACGGCAACTATTGTTGTCTGCCATAATATGAGCGAAAATGCGTTGCGCTGCAGTTAAGCGCCTGACAAGTCAGGCCCAGCACATCCGACTTCGGTGTGGGGAGAGATTTGTTATCTTTTAAGTCTTTCTGGGGAAAAAAAGGCAGGAAAGTGGACCCAGAAGGTAGGAAATAGACAAGAAGGAGGTGATAGGAAGAAAAGAAACAAGGCAGAAACAAAGAGAGGGATAGAAAAGAGGGAATTCCTGGCACACAATTTTCAGGAGGTGGGGATGCTATTTATACTGACAGGCCCCCGGCATCCCCATGGGGGAATTTGGAAACATGAAGAACCAAAAACAGAAACTAAAGACCACATGTTCTTGCCTATTCAATGTTGTGAGTGAAAAGGGTTTAATCACCATACGCGTCATAAATTTAACGTCTCTTTCTGTCTGGAGAAATCTTTCCCCCCGTCGAGATGCCAGGGATTCTTGTCAGTACGTATTAACCCCACCCCCTTATTTTCTGCAGGTTCTGTGCTGGGATTTTCCTCTTTTCTATCCCTCTCTTTGATTCTGATTTTTTCTTTCCTTTCATCCCCTTTTTGTCTATTTTATGCCTTCGTGTTCCATTCTCCTGCCTTGTTGGGTTTTTTCCCAGAAAGACTAAAAAGATAATGATTTCTCTTCCATACGAAGTTAGCTGTGCTGGGCTTGACTTGTGAGGAGCTTAAAGGCAGCGTAACGCATTTTCGTTCGTGTGGTAGACAATATTTGCTTGTCTGAGTGTTCGATGATGACAACGAAGAAGAAGTAAAAGAAGAAGGAGGAGGAGGAGAAGAAGAAGAAGAAGAAGAAGAAGAAGAAGAAGAAGAAGAAGAAGAAGAAGAAGAAAGAAAGAAAGAAGAAGAGAAGAAGAAGAAGAAGAAGAAGAAGAAGAATGTCAGAAGAAGAATGTCAAGAAGAAGCAGAAGAAGAAGAAAAAGGGAGAAGGGGGAGGAGAAGAAGAAGAAGAAGAAGAAGAAGAAGAAGAAGAAGAAGAAGAAGAATGTCAAGAAGAAGAATGTCAAGAAGAAGCAGAAGAAGAAGAAGAAGAAGAAGAAGAATGTCAAGAAGAAGAAGAATGTCAAGAAGAAGAAGGAGAAGAAAAAGAAGAATGTCAAGAAGAAGAATGTCAAGAAGAAGAAGAAAAGAAGAAGAAGAAGAAGGAGAATAAGAAGAAGAAAAAGAAGAAGAAGAAGAAGAAGAAGAAGAAGAAGAAGAAGAAGAAGGAGAAGAAGAAAGAAGAAGAAGAAGAAGAAGAAGAAGAAGAAGAAGAAGAAGAATGTCAAGAAGAAGAAGAAGAAGAAGAAGAAGAAGAAGAAGAAGAAGAAAGAAGAGAAAGAAGACAAGAAGAACAAGAAGAACAAGAAGAATATGAAGAAGAATGTGAAGAAACATGCGAAGAAGAAGAATGCGAAGAAGAAGAAGAATGCAAAGAAGAAGAAGAAGAATGCAAAAAGAAGAAGAAGAAGAAGAAGAAGAAGAAGAAGAAGAAAAAGAAAAAGAAAAAGAAGAATGCGAAGAAAAAAGAAGAAGAAGAAGAAGAAGAAGAAGAAGAAGAAGAAGAAGAACAAGAACAAGAACAAGAAGAACAAGAAGAAGAACAAGAACAAGAAGAACAAGAACAAGAAGAACAAGAACAAGAAGAATGTCAAGAAGAAGAAGATGAAGATGAAGAAGAAGAAGAAGAAGAAGAAGAACAAGAACAGAAGAAGAAGAAAAAGAAGAAGGAAAAAAACAAGAAGAAGACGAAGAAGAAGAATGCGACGAAGAATATCAAGAAGAAGAAGAAGAAGAAGAAGAACAAGAACAAGAACAAGAACAAGAAGAAGAATAGAAAAGTAGTGTATCTCTTTCTGCTGGTTTCACTCTCTGGTATCATAATGAAGACAGCTGTAAAAAAGTTAGACAATATTATAATAGCACTGTCCTCTTTCCTTGTGTCAAAGTATGGATCAGTGTACGCACGCAAGAGAGAGAGAGAGAGGGAGAGAGAGAGAGAGAGAGAGAGAGAGAGGAGAGAGAGAGGGAGAGAGAGAGACAGAGACAGAGAGAGAGACAGACAGAGACAGAGACAGAGAGAGAAAGAGAGAAAGAGAGAGAGAAAAGAGACAGAGAGAGAGAGATACAGAGACAGAGACAGAAAGAGAACAGAGAGAGAGGGAGGGAGAGAGAGAGGGAAAGAGAGAGAGAGAGAGAAACAGAGAGTGAGAAGATTTGAAGAGGGTGGGGAAGAATAGAAAAATTGAGGAGGGCAAGACAGAGAAAGTAAATAATAGTTCAACGGCCACATTGAATCCCCCCTCTCTCTCTCTCTCTCTCTCTCTCTCTCTCTCTCTCTCTCTCCCCTCTCTCTCTCTCTCTCTCTCTCTCTCTCTCTCTCCTCTCT
>CM054165.1:4484479-4504479 GCA_028751875.1 Rapana venosa
AATGTTTGGTAATGTCTTGATTTGTTTTTCAAATGCATATCAACAAAAACTATTTGTTTGCAATGATTGAACGAATCAGATTTTGAATCAAGATTTGGTATAAAAAGTAAAATGGCATATAAACGAGGACCCATGTAGGAACGCACGCAAAACACCTTGCACACACGTTAACACCTGTTCCGCTTTTTGGAAGAGTAGGCCATTGTGTGCTGGTTGGAACAGATGACAAAACTTACAAAACTGCATACACACGGAGACTGGATGTAAAAAAGCACATGGTTGCTTATTCTTTTACCTTTGAAATAACAGAGTACATAAAAATGTTTTTAAATTCTCACACACACACACACACACACGTACGCTCGAACGCACGCACGCACGCACACACAAACATACACACATGAGAGAGATAGACAGAGAAAGAGAGAACTGAAGTGAATATTGAGTTAATTTGAATTGAATTGCATTTGTTTTAAAGAGGTTATGGCAAAAGTAAACATGCTTTTTTACATTGAGTTCTCTAGGCAAAAATAACACCCAAAAAACAACAAGAAAAAACCTTGAGAGACAGAGGGAGGGGAGAGAGAGTGAGCGAGACAGACAAACAGACAGACAGACAGACAGACAGAGGTGGGTGAAGAGAAGTGATCAGACTGACAGTGTCAATTAACTCCACAGCTTGACTCAGACAAAGTGTTCCAGTTTACCGACATTGATGACGATGATGACAAAGTAGGCATGACCCAGACAAAGTGGATGATGGCCTCTACTTTGTCTGTCCAGACACAGACTGAAACAAAGGGCCTGCTGCTGTCCTTAGCCAGACGTAAACAACACAGGTGGTGTGTCCTCCTGAGGGAACTGTAGGCAACATCATAAATTCCCTGCACTGTCTGTTTTTGATTTGCTTTTTTGTCTACTGGCTAGAGCTCCGAGGTTCACCAATGATGAGATTGTGTGTGTGTGTGTGTGTGTGTGTGTGTGTGCGCGCGCGTGTGTGTGTATGTAACCATTTTTTGTCCTGCCTTGAAGGTAGCCGTATTCTGACTTCAGGGATGTATATCAGGTGAGTTTGTGTTTCCTAAACACATCGAAGGCTGACATGAATTATGGGATCTTTAACGTGCATATTTCATATTCTTTACCTATATAATTATACACAGAGAGAATGAAGGCACTGGCATGTCTAAACTTTGAAGTTGACCAGGGAGATTGTAAAAATCCCAAACCTTCATTCACAAGAAGCTGTCCAGAATCAAACCCACGACTTCATGGACCCATGGGACTGAAGCTGAACGGTCTTAACCACTCGGTTATGGCATTGTCTATTTTGGGTTTGATATGGGTTGGCGAATTCATGAAGCTTCTTACTGGGTATAGCTGGTGAATCAGTTTTTAAAATGCCTGACCATTCTTTTTCTCTCTTCCTCCCATCTTAAAAAAACTCCAATTTTCTTTGAACACCCCCCCCCCCCCCCCCCAGTAAAATGAAGTATAAGAGAGAAGTTTGTACTTTTGTATGAAATTACATCAGCTTGAAAAACAAATGACAATTATTCACCCTGGGAAGTAGACTATAAGCACTTGTAATAACTCTTCATTGCAAAGCACTTGTAATAATAAGTGAATGATATATAGTTGCACCACAAAAAGAACTGTAATCTTTAGAAGTAGAAAGTGAGCTATAATCACTTGCAATGTGAGATGATAGTGTAATTTGCCTCAGCTAAACGCTTGATCAGTTGAGCACACAGCTATTTTAGGTTTTATTCCTATACAAATTGGTACACACTCATAAGTTCGTGCGCACACACACACTCTCTCACACACAAACACATACACACACACACTTGTGAGCACATTTACAGAACATAATCAAGACACACAAAAATAAAGCAATGGTAAAATTTAGAAACTAACGACCATGTTCTCTGAAGCAGTCTCAAGTGTCTGTCTCTATGACAGTTTAAGGTGTTACGCAATATTGGCTGTGAGGCAAACAGGGGTATTATTATTGGGCCAATTTCCAGGCTGACAGCACTTTGGCATTTCAGCATTTCCCAAGATGTGCCCTCATTATTCTCAATGGCATCGAGGACTAAGAGGGGCAGGGGGTGAAGTTTCAAGGGGGGAGGGGTAGGAAAGAGAAGATGGTTTGTATGTCTGACAAGCCACTCAGGACTGAAGGGCAGTATCCATTTGGATAGAGTAAGCATAGAATATTATCTACATATTGTCTTATCTGCTGGCAAATTTGTTCATCTAGATTGAGTAAGAAGTTCAGATTGAGCTAGTTACTCGTGTCAAATCTTTTCCAAGGCAGATTCTCATGAACAGCACTCTTAAAGACTTTTGGCATGAAAGACCCACTGGCATAAATGTGTTGGATTGCAAACCATATTGTGATCCAAGGACCCTGTGCATTAAATCGTTACATAGTTTAGAGCTCCCTCTTTCTCTGACTGTCTCTATGTCTGTCTACCTGTCTTTTTCTTTCTCTCTCTCCTTTCTCTCTCTCTTTTTCTGTCTTTCTCTCTCTCCCCTCTCTCTCATATAAGCATCCCTCGTACAAACAAAGCATGATGTATAAAATATAGTAGTATGGATATAAATGGTTCATTAGAAACATTTTGAAAGAGGCAGGCAGAGAGAGATAGAGAGAGAAAGAGAATAACAAAGAGAGGCAGAGACAGACAGAGACAGACAGAGACAGACAGAGACACACCGAGAGAGAGACAGACACAGGGACAGAAAGAAATAGAGACAGAAACAGAGACATAGAGATACATAGAGAGAAACAGAGACAAGAGACAGAAGATGAAATTAATACATACTGAAAAAAAAGCAGAGAAAACAGAACTTGAAAATAACGAACATCTCTTTCTCCTCCTTTCTCTCAAGCAGTCTCCAGTGTCCCTCAATGCAGTCGTTAGGGCGTTAGGCGATATTGGCTGTGAAGCAAACAGGGACATCACTGGGCTAACTTCCACACTGACAGCACTTGAGCATCTCAGCTTTCCCCTCCAGATGTGCCCTCCTTATTCTTGATGGGATCCAGAAATAGCAGGGGTGTGGGGTGTGGTGAAAGGGTGGGTCTGTGTATGGGGTGGGGGGAGATGGTGTAGGAGAGGACAGACCACTTTGGAATTAAGAGTAATTGGTATCCCTTTACAACGTCTCACCTCACCTATCATGTAGCCAGGTGGACTGTGAGGGGCACTGTTGAAGATTTTGCAACCAACTTCCTCCATTCTCTCGCGGGAAATCACTTCTACCAACACGTTCAAATTGGTGACAGTTACAACCGAACACAAAAGTTTGGGTTTCAAATTGTGTGAGAACTGCAGTGTGGATTCGATTTTTTGAGCACTAGATACTTTTGATTGCAAGAAAGACGTTATTCCTGATGTTGGAATGTGGCTATCTAATTAGTGTGGTAAAAAAGAAACGAAAGAGAGACAGACAGAGAGAGAGAGAGAGAGAGAGAGAGAGAGAGAGAGAGAGAGAGAGAGAGAGAGAGAGAGAGAGAGAGAGAGAGAGAGAGAGAGAGAGAGAGAGAAAGCGAAATACAGACAGAGACAGAGAGAGAAGGGGGATGAATCGAGGGAGAGAGAGATGAGAGAGAGAGATAGGGTGGGGAGGGGGGGTGTGGGAGAGAGAGGAAGAGGTAGTAATACAGGAAGACACAGAAAGAGACAGGGAGAGAGGGGGGGGGAGACAGACAGACAGACAGACAGGGAGATAGACAGACAGACAGGCAGATAGAGAGACAGACAGGCGCTAGGTAGATAGACAGACAGACAGGCAGATAGACAGACAGATATAAAAAAAAGGGTGAAAGGGTGGCGCAGCGCTAAGTAGCGACGCGTTCTCCCGCTCTCCCCGGGGAGAGCAGCCCGAATTTCACGGAGAGAAATCTGCCGCGACTTAAAGTGGTATGAAATAAAATCTGAGCGCTTTGATTTGTTGCTTTACAAGATTCAGCGCTATATAAATTCCATACATTATTATTATTATTATATACACAGACAGAGACAGATACAGAGAGGAGAGAGAGAGAGAAAGAGAAAGATAGGTAGGCAGGTAGGTAGGTAGATAGATAGGTAGGTAGGTAGGTAGGTAGATAGATAGATAGATAGATAGATAGATAGATAGATAGATAGATAGATAGATAGATAGATAGATAGATAGATAGATTAATCGATCGATCGATCGATAGATCAATCGATCGATTGATAGATAGATAGATAGATAGAGAGATAGAGAGAGAGAGCGAGAGAGATAGTGAGAGAGAGAGAGGAGAGAGAGAGAGAGAGAGAGAGAGAGAGAGAGAGGGAGAGAGAGAGAGAGATCGAGCAAGGTAGAGAGAGAGAGAGGTTGCAATGGGAAAGAGGAAAATGATGTAGGGAAGAAGAAAGCAAGTAAACAAGAGGTTCAAAGAGCGCACAACATTTTCTGTTCCAATTTCTGCCTGCACACAGGAACACCGTTTGATGTCCATATCCAACATTTTCCCCAAGGGGCTCTTAAAAGGAAGGGACATTATCAGCAAGCGCGGAAAGGGGAGAGACTGGGAAACTGGAGACAGCAGTGATGAGCTGAAAGCTGCTGTTAACGACTTGCGAACGAAGGTTATAACATCAGTCTTTATTGTGGCAGGTTTGCTGAACTCCCTGTTCCCTCGTGGGAATGCTTGGGAGATTTTTCAGAATAAATAGCATCCCCATCTTTTGGAAAAAATCTGTGCTAGGAATTTCCTCTTTTCTATCCTTCTCTTTGTTTTTGCCTTGTTCCTTTTCTTCTTGTCATATTCTCCTCCTTGTTTTATGTTCTGCCTTCTTGGTTCATTCTCCTGCTTTTTATTTTTTCCAAAAGAAGACTTAAAAGATAAGAGTTCTGTCTTATGCCGAAGACGTATGCGCTGGGCCTTACTTGTCAGGCGCTTAACGGCAGCACGACGCATTTTCGTTCATATGACAGACAGCAACAGTTGGTGTCTGAGCATTTGAAGAAGAAGAAGAAGAAGAAGAAGAAGAAGAAGAAGAAGAAGAAGAAGAAGAAGGTGAACGCTGTGTAATTCTTAGATGGGGAGTATTTATTTATTGATTTTATTTATTTATTTATTTATTATTTTCTATCGAGGATAATGGAATAAGCACTCATGTGCTTTTTTTTACATCCAGTCCCCCGTGTGTATGCGGTTTTTGTAAATTTTGTCTTCTGTTTCCACCGGCACACAATGGCCTACTCTTCCGAAAAACGGAACAGGATTTTAACGTGTGCGCAAGATGTTCTGCGTGCGTTCGAACACGGGGCCTCGGTTTAGAGTCTCATCCGAAGGACTCCAGTAAAACCTGTCAGCCCCTTCCAACCCTAAATAAATGAATACTACCTGATACTGTGATCTGTCTTGACCTTCTTCATCATAGAACACGGGATGAGCAAGTCAAGAGTGGATGCTCTGGGTGATACTCAAGACTGTTAAGCTGGGGAACGCACAACAACCACCACAACAACCACCCACTTTGGTGCACTGCCTTTTTGGCTTCTGAAAGTGGAGGGATCGGCTTGGGTCCGGATGCCATGTCTGGCTGGTCAGTTGGGATTGGATCCCTGTCAGGGCTGCTAAATCCCGGGCAATTTTCAGCAAACGAAGAAGATCCCTAAGCACAGACTGATTTTTTCACCCATCCCCTTACCACGTCGTACCGTGTCTCACTCAAATTATAGTCCTGGTAGTGCTTTTGTCTGTTGCTGTTTTTGCGGGAATGGTAGGGTGATTTTCTCTGTTGTTTGTTTTTGGGTGGATGGGGATTTTTCCCCCCAGTGAGAATGCTATAGGGGGATTTGGCTGTCGGTATAAATAGTGTCCCCGCTTTCTAAATATCCATGTGTAAGGAATTTTCTTTTTTTATATCCCTCTCAGTCTCTCTCACATACACACAAACACACATATATACACACACTTTTTTTAAGCACAAAAGTGTGATTCTTTATTTCTTTCGTTTGCGTATTGCCACTCAGCCGTTAAATCATTATATACCGATATATTGATAAAATCTACTTAGTATCTACTCTGGTTTCTACAATATTAACATAACTATGTCATTTCTACACAAAAAGCTAATACCAAACATTTACTGGTACAAGATCATTTCCTACACTTTGAGAATAATCCTCGTAGATCAAATTTACTTTTTTTATATTTTACAATATTTCATATTCCAGGAAGATACATACTTTCAGACAGTATCAAACGTACAACATCACATTACATTGATGCTATAAGAAAATCAGAACACTACGAAATATGCAAGTTCACTTTTGGTTCTAGATTACAACAGAGCAGCGACAAACTGGATTTTCTCTTTCCCGAAGCTTTCTAACTTTCAACTCAGCAAAAAGATGTCCATCCTTCCAGAATGCAGGCCTTCTCTATGCAAGGCAAAAAGTAAAGTTCAAGATTTTCCATAACCTTTGAGGTCGTAGGAGGAGCGAGGCGTCAGAGACCTCAGCTTCTCAAGGAGCCAGCATATTGAGAGCGACGCCCATCTCCTCTCCCTCGCTGCTTTACCTTCCCTGACCCTAAAGAGGGCAGGTACCCATTTACAGCTGGGTGTATTAGGAGACTGTACTGAAGCCAAAGCACGCAAACGGTCACCTATCCAAGTGGTAACCACGCTCGATGCTGCTTAACCTTAGCTGGGGGAAAGGGAGTGCTCCGACCACTGAACAATTCCGTATATCTAAGCAAGGACATGGCTGAAAATTTGCCAGCAAGGTTGGTCGGAAGGCTGTTATGGTTTCTGTTTCTGCCAGCGTTTCTGCATCTTCAGCCTGAAAGAAGTTCTGGACAGTATGTTGCAAACAGCAGCGTGCTGTTTCCTTTTCCTACCGTCATCCTTTTCCGTCGGATATAAGTGAAAGTGTCATAATTTGTCACTAAGAACAAGGTCGCTTTAAGAAATCTGGTTTTGGTTTATGAACTCATTTTATGCGTGGTTGATGGGGGGGGGGGGGGGGGGGGGGGGGAATCCCACAACGCGGTTCCCGTCCTGGGTTGACCCTTACGATTGGCCAGGGCGTTGCTACAAGGAACGACAGTAGAGTTGGTTTATTTCTTTTTTTTCTTTTTCCTTCTGCTTGTACTCTGTGGCGTCGCGGGGAGATATAACTGTCTGTCTGCAGCAAGGCGGGTAGCTTGGAGGAGGGACAATCCATGGACTTTCAGTGTTTCTGCCACGGAATCACTCCAACGTCGCCTGGGTCTACCTCTGGCCCTCGTGCCAGAGTACCTCAAGTTGTAAGCACGCAAGGCTGGCTGGTTTGGCGGCATCCGTGTGAGGTGCCCGAACCACTTGGTTCGTTGTTGTTCAATATGGTGTAGGACGGGTGTGGCTCCTTCCATGTCTCTGATCACCTCGTTTCTTATCTTGTCTCTCCTGGTCTTGTTGACGGCTTTCCTCAAGCACTTCATCTCGCACGTTACCAGTTTCTGCTCCAGGGCTTTTGTCAGGGGCCATGTCTTGCACTGGTAAGTGAGATTTGGCAGGAAGATGGCGTTGATCAGCTTGTTAGTTTTATACCCTATTTTAATCTGTATATAGCTGCACAGTTTTAATCTGAGATTTAAAACTTGACGAGGTGACAGCCCTGATATGGCCTCTGTGGTCGGCGGGGCTATAAACAACAGGATTGGATTGGATTGGACCTTCCAGGGGTAGTGCATCCATTATGTATACATACTCATGCAAAAGAGAAAAAAACACAACAAAACATAGGCTCTTGCAGTGATGCTTTTGTTTTATTTTCCTTGTCAGGACTTTGGTGTTTGTCTGTGTCTCTCTCTGTGTCTCTCTTTGCCTCCGTCGTTGTCTGTCTATCTGTCTGTCTGGCTGGCTGGCTGGCTGTCTATCTGTCTGGCTGGCTGGCTGGCTGGCTAAGTGCTTACTGCAATGAATTTTTTTTTAAGTTTACGAGGTGACTGTCCCCCCTGATAGGGCCTCTGCGGTGGGCGGAGCTATAAACAACAAGATTGGATTGGATAGATGGGATTGGCTTCACAGTCAGGTCAGAGACTCCCTCTGCTACTGGTAACCATGTAACCCAGTACCACCTGCCACATGTGGGGAGTAAACCCAACCAAAAAATCCGACCTGGAGAGGGATGGGCTCCGCCAGGTTTGATTTGCCCAAGATACACCAATGACAAAGATGGGATTGGCTTAGTGTTTGGTTTGTCTGCTTTCTCTGTGTCTGTCTCCTCTCTGTCTGTATCTGTCTTTGTCTGGCTGGCTAGCTTGCTCTGTCTCTCTCTCTCTAGCTCTGTCTCTGTTTGTGTGTTCTCTATATCTGTCTGTGTATCTCTCTCTGTTTTCCATCTCTCGTCTGGCTTAGTGCTTGTCTGTCTATCTCTGTCTCTGTCTCTTTCTGTCTCTGTCGCTCTATCTGTATGTCTGTCTGTCTGTCTGCCTGTCTCTCTCTATCTTCTCTCTCTCTCTCTTCCTCCCTCCCTCCCTCTGTCTCTCTCTGACTCTGTTTCTGTCTGTCTGTCTGTCTCTCTATATCTATCTATCTATCTATCTATCTATCTATCTATCTATCTATCTATCTATCTATCTATCTATATACATACATACATATCTCTTTCTCTCTCTCTCTCTCTCTCTCTCTCTCTCTCTCTTCTCTCTCTCTCTCTCTCTCTCTCTCTCCCTCTCTCTCTCGTCTAGCTTATAGCTTGTTTGTCTGCTCTGTGTGTGTGTATGTATGTGCGTGTGTGTGTGTTTGAATGTGTGTGGGTGTGGGTGTGTATGTGTGTGTTTGGGTGTGTGTGTGGGTATGTGTGTGTGTGCGTGCGTGCGTGTGTGTGTGTGTGTGTGTGTGTGTGTGTGTGCGTGCGTGTGTGTGTGTGTGTTTGTATGTGTTTGTCTGTGTATGTGTGTGTGTGTGTGTGTGTTGTGTGTGTGTGTGTGTGTGTGGTGTGGGGTGTGTGTGTGTGGTGTGTGTGTGTGTGTGTGGGTTTGTACCGCGAGACGGAAATCGTTTTCAAGTAAATGCGCTGAAATAGTCAGTGAGCAGATGGATCGACTGGAGGATTGCAAACCAGTTCTGACACTGACCAGTGTCGTCTGCTTTTGTCGTCTGGTTTAAGAATCCAGGATCCAACGCTGTATCAGGGGCATCAGTGGGAGTATCCACTGTCAGTTTCACGTAAATCCAGATAATCCCAGTAGCTTGAGTCTCTTGTTTCGTAGCAAATGCCCCTCCTTCCCCCACCTCCCTCACCCCTTAGGCCTGTCAGTACAACAGCATCCTCACTTTCTGGAAATTCCGTACCAGGATTTCCCTCTTTTCTATTCCTCTCTTTGTTTCTGCCTTGTTCCTGTTGGGTTTTTTCTTTGCTGACATCCCTTTTTGGGGGGAGGGTCTATTTTCTGCCTTCTTGGTCCAATCTCCTGCGCTTTCTTTCCAGAAAGATAAGAATTATCTTTAATGTCGAAGTCGGCTATGCTGGACCTGACTTGTCAGGCGTTTAACGGCAGCGTAGCGCATAGCTCATACGAGAGACAACGCTTGTTGCTGTCTGAGCATTCGACGAAGAAGAATTGCGAAGAAGAAGAAGAATTGCGAAGAAGAATTGCGCAGAAGAAGAAGAATTGCGAAGAAGAAGAGAATTGCGAAGAAGAATTGCGAGAAGAAGAAGAAGAAGAAAAAGAAGAAGAAGAAGAAGAAGAAGAAGAAGAAAGAAGAAGAAGAAGAAGAAAGAAGAAGAAGAAGAAGAAGAAGAAGAGAAGAAAAAAGAAGAGGCAGAGAAGAAGAAGAAGAAGAGAGAAGAGAAGAAGAAGAAGAAGAAGAAGAAGAAGAAAACAAGAAGCAGAAGAAGAAGAAGAAGAAGGTGAACGCTGTGTGATTCTTAGATGGGGAGTATTTATTTATTTATTTATTTTATGTACTTACTTATTTTTCTATATCGTGGATAATGGAATAAGCATTCATGTGGGTTTTTTTACATCCAGTCCCCCGTGTGTATGCGGTTTTGTAAATTTTGTCTTCTGTTTCCACTGGCACACAATGGCCTACTCTTCCGAAAAGCGGAACAGGATTTAACGTGTGCGCAAGATGTTCTGCACGCGTTCGAACACGGGGCCTCGGTTTAGAGTCTCATCCGAAGGACTCCAGTAAAACCTGTCAGCCCCTTCCAACCCTAAATAAATGAATACTACCTGATACTGTGATCTGTCTTGACCTTCTTCATCATAGAACGCGGGATGACCGAGTCAAGAGTGGATGCTCTGTGTTAAGCTGGGGAACGCACAACAACCACCCACTCTGGTGCACTGCCCTTTTGGCTTCTGAAAGTGGAGGGATCGGCTTGGGTCCGGATGCCATGTCTGGCTGGTCAGTTGGGATTGGATCCCTGTCAGGGTTGGTAAATCCCGGGCAATTTTCAGCAAATGAAGAGGGCCTCTAAGCACAGACTGATTTTTTTCACCTACCCCCTTACCACGTCGTACCGTGTCTCACTCAAATTATAGTCCTGATGGTGATTTTGTCTGTTCCTGTTTTTTGCGGGAATGGTAGGGTAATTTTCTCTGTTGTTTGTTTTTGGGTGGGGATTTTTCCCCCTCCCAGTGAGAATGCTATATGGGGGTTGGCTGTCGGTATAAATTGCGTCCCCGCTTTCTGAGAATCCCTGTGTTAGGAATGTTCTTTTTTTTTTTTATCCCTGCCCTTGTTTCTGTGTACATACGCACACACTCTCGACCCGGATTCGATTCCCGTTCAAGGGGATATTTTCCCCTAAAGTTAACATCAGTGCAGACTACACTCTCCCCAAAAGTCCTTCGGATGAGACTATAAACCGAGGCCCCGTGTGCGAACACACGCAGAACATATTGCGTACACGTTAAATCCTGATCCGCATTTTGTAAGAGTAGGTCATTGTGTGGGGTGGGAACAGATGACAGAATTTACAAAACCGCATACACACGGGGACTGGATGTAAAAAAGCACATAAGTGCTTATTCCATTATCCTCGATATAAAAGAATAAAATATAAAAGAATAAAATATTTTTTTTTAAACCTCACTCGCTCACTCACACAAACACATACGCGCACACATACAAACACACAAACACACATATATACACACTTTTTTAAAAACACAAAAGTTATTCTTTATTTATTTATTTCGCGTATTACAACTCAGTCGTTAAATCATTATATACCCATATATTGTTGATAACACTGACTTAGTATTTAGACTTTTTTTCTACATCAATAACATAATTATGTCATTTCTACAAAAAAAAACTAATACCAAACATTTACTGGTACAAGATCATTTCCTACACTTTGAGAATAATCCTCGTAGATCAAATTTACTTTTTTTATATTTTACAATATTTCATTTTCCAGGAAGATACATACTTTCAGACATTATCAAACATACAACATCACATCACATTGACGATATAAGACAATAAGAACACTACGAAAGATACATGTTCACTTTTGGTTCTAGATTACAACAGAGCAGCGACAAACTGGATTTTCTCTTTCCAGAAGCTGTCTACCTTTCAACTCAGCAAAAAGATGTCCATCCTTCCAGAATGCAGGCTTTCTCTATGCAAGACAAAAGTAAAGTTCAAGATTTCCCATGACCTTTGAGGTCGTAGGGGGAGCGAGGCGTCAGAGACCTCAGCTTCTCAAGGAGCCAGCATATTGAGAGCGACGCCCATCTCCTCTCCCTCACTGCTTTACCTTCCCTGACCCTAAAGAGGGCAGGTACCCATTTACAGCTGGGTGTATTAGGAGACTGTACTGAAGCCAAAGCACGCAAACGGTCACCTATCCAAGTGGTAACCACGCTCGATGCTGCTTAACCTTAGCTGGGGGAAAGCGAGTTCTCCGACCACTGAGCTATCCCGTATATCTAAGCAAGGACATGGCTGAAAATTTGCCAGCAAGGTTGGTCGGAGAGCTGTCAAGGTTTCTGTTTCTGCCAGTGTTTCTGCATCTTCAGCCTGATAGAAGTTCTGGGCAGTATGTTGCGGCAGCAGGAACGTGCTGTTTCCTTTTCCTACCGTACTCCTTTTCCGTCGGATATAAGTGAAAGTGTCATAATTTGTCACTAAGAACAAGGTCGCTTTAAGAAATCTGGTTTTGCTTTATGAACTCATTTTATGCGTGGTTGAAGGGGGGGGGGGGGGGGGGGGGGGATCCCACAACGCGGTTCCCGTCCTGGGTTGACCCTTACGATTGGCCAGGGCGTTGCTACAAGGAACGACAGTAGAGTTGGTTTATTTCTTTCTTTTCTTTTTCCTTCTGCTTGTACTCTGTGGCGTCGCGGGGAGATATAACTGTCTGCCTGCAGCAAGGCGGGTAGCTTGGAGGAGGGACAATCCATGGACTTTCAGTGTTTCTGCCACGGAATCACTCCAACGTCGCCTGGGTCTACCTCTGGCCCTCGTGCCAGAGTACCTCAAGTTGTAAGCACGCAAGGCTGGCTGGTTTGGCGGCATCCGTGTGAGGTGCCCGAACCACTTGGTTCGTTGTTGTTCAATATAGTGTAGGACGGGTGTGGCTCCTTCCATGTCTCTGATCACCTCGTTTCTTATCTTGTCTCTCCTGGTCTTGTTGACGGCTTTCCTTAAGCACTTCATCTCGCACGTTACCAGTTTCTGCTCCAGGGCTTTTGTCAGGGGCCATGTCTTGCACTGGTAAGTGAGATTTGGCAGGAAGATGGCGTTGATCAGCTTGTTGGTTTTATACCCTATTTTAATCTGTATATAGCTGCACAGTTTTAATCTGAGGTTTTAAATTTGACGGGGTGACAGCCCTGATATGGCCTCTGTGGTCGGCGGGGCTATAAACAACAGGATTGGATTGGATTGGATCTTCCAGGGGTAGTGCATCCATTATGTATACATACTCATGCAAAAGAGAAAAAAACAACAAAACATAGGCTCTTGCAGTGATGCTTTTGTTTTTGTTTTCCTTGTCAGGACTTTGGTGTTTGTCTGTGTCTCTCTCTGTGTCTCTCTTTGCCTCCGTCGTTGTCTGTCTATCTGTCTGTCTATCTGTCTGTCTGGCTGGCTGGCTGGCTGTCTATCTGTCTGGATGGCTGGCTGGCTGGCTAAGTGCTTACTGCAATGAATTTTTTTTTAAGTTTACGAGGTGACTGTCCCCCCTGATAGGGCCTCTGCGGTGGGCGGAGCTATAAACAACAAGATTGGATTGGATAGATGGGATTGGCTTAGTGTTTGGTTTGTCTGCTTTCTCTGTGTCTGTCTCCTCTCTGTCTGTATCTGTCTTTGTCTGGCTGGCTAGCTTGCTCTGTCTCTCTCTCTCTAGCTCTGTCTCTGTCTCTGGTTCTCTATATCTGTCTGTGTATCTCTCTCTGTTTTCTATCTCTCGTCTGGCTTAGTGCTTGTCTGTCTATCTCTGTCTCTGTCTCTTTCTGTCTCTGTCGCTCTATCTGTATGTCTGTCTGTCTGTCTGCCTGTCTCTCTCTATCTTTCTCTCTCTCTCTCTTCCTCCCTCCCTCCCTCTGTCTCTCTCTGACTCTGTTTCTGTCTGTCTGTCTGTCTCTCTATATCTATCTATCTATCTATCTATCTATCTATATACATACATACATACATATCTCTTTCTCTCTCTCTCTTCTCTCTCTCTCTCTCTCTCTCTCTCTCTCTCTCTCTCTCTCTCTCTCTTCTCCCCCTCTCTCTCTCCCTACCCTCTCTCTCTCTCTCGTCTAGCTTATAGCTTGTTTGTCTGCTCTGTGTGTGTGTATGTATGTGCGTGTGTGTGTGTTTGAATTTGTGTGTGGGTGTGTATGTGTGTGTTTGGGTGTGTGTGTGGGTATGTGTGTGTGTGTGCGTGCGTGCGTGCGTGCGTGCGTGTGTGTGTGTGTGTGTGTGTGTTTGTGTGTGTGTGTGCGTGCGTGTGTGTGTGTGTGTTTGTATGTGTATTAATATGTGTGTGTGTGTGTGTATGTGTGTGTGTGTGTGTGGGTGTGTGTGTGTGTGTGTGTGTGTGTGTGTGTGTGTGTGTGTGTACCGCAGAGAGGAAAATACAGTATCAAGTGAAGTAGCGCTGAAATAGTCAGTGAGGCAGATGGATCGACTGGAGGATTTGCAAACCTGTTCTGTACACCTGACCAGTGTCATCTGCTTTTGTCGTCTGGTTTAAGAAGCCGTGATCTAGACGCTGTATCAGGGGGATCAAGTGAGATTATCCCACTGTCAGTTTCACGTAATTCCAGATAACCCCCAGTAGCTTGAGTCTCTTGTTTCGTAGATAATGCCCCCTCCTTCCCCCCACCTCCCCCACCCCCTTAGGGCCTGTCAGTACAAACAGCATCCCCACTTTCTGGAAATTCCGTACCAGGATTTCCCTCTTTTCTATTCCTCTCTTTGTTTCTGCCTTGTTCCTGTTGGGGTTTTTTCTTTGCTGACATCCCTTTTTGGGGGGAGGGTCTATTTTCTGCCTTCTTGGTCCAATCTCCTGTGCTTTCTTTCCAGAAAGATAAGAATTATCTTTAATGCCGAAGTCGGCTATGCTGGACCTGACTTGTCAGGCGTTTAACGGCAGCGTAGCGCATAGCTCATACGAGAGACAACGCTTGTTGCTGTCTGAGCGTTCGACGAAGAAGAATTGCGCAGAAGAAGAAGAATTGCGAAGAAGAAGAAGAATTGCGAAGAAGAAGAAGAAGAAGAAAAAAGAAGAGAAGAAGAAGAAGAAGAAGAAGAAGAAGAAGAAGAAGAAGAAGAAGAAGAAGAAGAAGAAGAAGAAGAAGAAGAAGAAGAGGCAAAAGAAGAAGAAGAAGAAGAAGAAGAAGAAGAGAAGAAGAAGAAGAAGAAGAAGAAGAAGAAGAAGAAGAAGAAGGTGAACGCTGTGTGATTCTTAGATGGGGAGTATTGATTTATTTATTTATTTTATGTACTTACTTATTCTTTTATATCGTGGATAATGGAATAAGCATTCATGTGCTTTTTTTTACATCCAGTCCCCGTGTGTATGCGGTTTTGTAAATTGTGTCTTCTGTTTCCACCGGCACATAATGGCCTACTCTTCCGAAAAACGGAACAGGATTTTAACGTGTTCGCAAGATGTTCTGCGTGCGTTCGAACACGGGGCCTTGGTTTAGAGTCTCATCCGAAGGACTCCAGTAAAACCTGTCAGCCCCTTCCAACCCTAAATAAATGAATACTACCTGATACTGTGATCTGTCTTGACCTTCTTCATCATAGAACACGGGATGACCGAGTCAAGAGTGGATGCTCTGTGTTAAGCTGGGGAACGCACAACAACCACCCACTTTGATGCACTGCCCTTTTTGGCTTCTGAAAGTGGAGGGATCGGCTTTGGTCCGGATGCCATGTCTGGCTGGTCAGTTGGGATTGGATCCCTGTCAGGGCTGCTAAATCCCGGGCAATTTTCAGCAAATGAAGAGGGCCTCTAAGCACAGACTGATTTTTTCACCTACCCCCTTACCACGTCGTACCGTGTCTCACTCAAATTATAGTCCTGATGGTGCTTTTGTCTGTTGCTGTTTTTTGCGGGAATGGTAGGGTCATTTTCTCTGCTGTTTGTTTGGGTGGATGGGGATTTTTCCCCCCAGTGAGAATGCTATAGGGGGGTTGGCTGTCGGTATAAATAGTGTCCCCGCTTTCTAAATATCCATGTGTAAGGAATTTTCTTTTTTTATATCCCTCTCAGTCTCTCTCACATACACACAAACACACATATATACACACACTTTTTTTAAGCACAAAAGTGTGATTCTTTATTTCTTTCGTTTGCGTATTGCCACTCAGCCGTTAAATCATTATATACCCATATATTGATAAAATCTACTTAGTATCTACTCTGGTTTCTACAATATTAACATAACTATATCATTTCTACACAAAAAGCTAATACCAAACATTTACTGGTACAAGATCATTTCCTACACTTTGAGAATAATCCTCGTAGATCAAATTTACTTTTTTTATATTTTACAATATTTCATATTCCAGGAAGATACATACTTTCAGACAGTATCAAACGTACAACATCACATTACATTGATGCTATAAGAAAATCAGAACACTACGAAATATGCAAGTTCACTTTTGGTTCTAGATTACAACAGAGCAGCGAGAAACTGGATTTTCTATTTCAGAAGCTTTCTATCCTTCAACTCATCAAAAAGATGTCCATCCTTCCAGAATGCAGGCTTTCTCCATGCAAGACAAAAGTAAAGTTCAAGATTTCCCATGACCTTTGAGGTCGTAGGGGGAGCGAGGCGTCAGAGACCTCAGCTTCTCTAGGGGCCAGCATATTGAGAGCGACGCCCATCTCCTCTCCCTCGCTGCTTTACCTTCCCTGACCCTAAAGAGGGCAGGTACCCATTTACAGCTGGGTAAACTAGGAAACTGTACTGAAGCCAAGGCGCGCGTGCGAACGGTCACACATCCAACAGGTAACCACGCTCGACGCTGCTTAACCTTAGCTGGGGGAAAGGGAGTGCTCCGACCACTGAGCAATCCCATATATCTAAGCAAGGACATGGCTGAAAATTTGCCAGCAAGGTTGGTCGGAGGGCAGTCATGGTTTCTGTTTCTGCCAGTGTTTCTGCATCTTCAGCCTGATAGAAGTTCTGGACAGTATGTTGCGGCAACAGGAACGTGCTGTTTCCTTTTCCTACCGTACTCTTTTTCCGTCGGATATAAGTGAAAGTGTCATAGTTTGTCACTAAGATCAAGGTTGTTTTAAGGAATCTGGGTTTGGTTTTAAACTCATTTTATGCGTGGTTGATGATGGGGTTTTCCCACAACGCGGTGTCCGTCCTGGGTTGACCCTTATGGTTGACCAGGGCGTTGCTACAAGGAACGACAGTAGAGTTGGTTTTATACCCTGTTTTAATCTGTATATAGCTGCACAGTTTTAATCTGTGATTTAAAACTTGACGAGGTGACAGCCCTGATATGGCCTCTGTGGTCGGCGGGGCTATAAACAACAGGATTGGATTGGATTGGATCTTCCAGGGGTAGTGCATCCATTATGTATACATACTCATGCAAAAGAGAAAAAACAAAACAAAACATAGGCTCTTGCAGTGATGCTTTTGTTTTATTTTCCTTGTCAGGACTTTGGTGTTTGTCTGTGTCTCTCTCTGTGTCTCTCTTTGCCTCCGTCGTTGTCTGTCTATCTGTCTGTCTGGCTGGCTGGCTGGCTGTCTATCTGTCTGGATGGCTGGCTGGCTGGCTAAGTGCTTACTGCAATGAATTTTTTTTTTAAGTTTACGAGGTGACTGTCCCCCCTGATAGGGCCTCTGCGGTGGGCGGAGCTATAAACAACAAGATTGGATTGGATAGATGGGATTGGCTTAGTGTTTGGTTTGTCTGCTTTCTCTGTGTCTGTCTCCTCTCTGTCTGTATCTGTCTTTGTCTGGCTCGCTAGCTTGCTCTGTCTCTCTCTCTAGCTCTGTCTCTGTCTCTGGTTCTCTATATCTGTCTGTGTATCTATCTCTGTTTTCCATCTCTCGTCTGGCTTAGTGCTTGTCTGTCTATCTCTGTCTCTGTCTCTTTGTGTCTCTGTCGCTCTATCTGTATGTCTGTCTGTCTGTCTGCCTGTCTCTCTCTATCTTTCTCTCTCTCTCTCTTCCTCCCTCCCTCCCTCTGTCTCTCTCTGACTCTGTTTCTGTCTGTCTGTCTCTCTATATCTATCTATCTATCTATCTATCTATATACATACATACATACATATCTCTTTCTCTCTCTCTCTCTCTCTCTCTCTCTCTCTCTCTCTCTCTCTCTCTCTCTCTCTCTCTTTCTCTCCCCTTTTCTCTCCCTACCCCTCTCTCTCTCTCGTCTAGCTTATTGCTTGTTTGTCTGCTCTATGTGTGTTTGTGTATGTGTGTGTGTATGTGTGTGTATGTGTGTGTGTATATGTGTGTGTATGTGTGTGTGTATGTGTGTGTATGTGTGTGTGTATGTGTGTGTATGTGTGTGTGGGTATGTGTGTGTGTGCGTGTGTGCGTGCGTGCGTGTGTGTGTATGTGTGTGTGTATGTGTGTGTGTGTGCATGTGTGTTTGTATGTGTATGTGTGTGTTTCGGTGTGTGTGTGTACCGCAGAGAGGAAAATACAGTATCAAGTGAAGTAGCGCTGAAATAGTCAGTGAGGCAGATGGATCGACTGGAGGATTTGCAAACCAGTTCTGCACACCTGACCAGTGTCGTCTGCTTTTGTCGTCTGGTTTAAGAATCCAGGATCCAGACGCTGTATCAGGGGGATCAAGTGGGAGTATCCCACTGTCAGTTTCACGTAAATCCAGATAATCCCCAGTAGCTTGAGTCTCTTGTTTTGTAGACAATGCCCCGCTCCACCCCCCACCTCCCCCCATCACCTCCCCCCCCCCGGGGGCCTGTCAGTACAAACAGCATCCCTACCTTCTGGAAATTCCGTACCAGGAATTCCCTCTTTTCTATCCCTCTCTTTGTTTCTGCCTTGTTCCTATTTTTCTCTTTGCTGACATCCCTTTTTGGGGGGAGGGTCTATTTTCTGCCTTCTTGGTCCAATCTCCTGCGCTTTCTTTCCAGAAAGATAAGAATTATCTTTAATGCCGAAGTCGGCTATGCTGGACCTGACTTGTCAGGCGTTTAACGGCAGCGTAGCGCATAGCTCATACGAGAGACAACGCTTGTTGCTGTCTGAGCGTTCGACGAAGAAGAATTGCGCAGAAGAAGAAGAATTGCGAAGAAGAAGAAGAATTGCGAAGAAGAAGAAGAAAGAAGAAGAAGAAGAAGAAAAAAAAGAAGAAGAAGAAGAAGGAAGAAGAAGAAGAAGAAGAAGAAGAAGAAGAAGAAGAAGAAGAGGCAGAAGAAGAAGAAGAAGAAGAAGAAGAAGAAGGTGAACGCTGTGTAATTCTTAGATGGGGAGTATTTATTTATTGATTTTATTTATTTATTTATTATTTTCTATCGAGGATAATGGAATAAGCACTCATGTGCTTTTTTTTACATCCAGTCCCCCGTGTGTATGCGATTTTGTAAATTGTGTCTTCTGTTTCCACCGGCACATAATGGCCTACTCTTCCGAAAAGCGGAACAGGATTTTAACGTGTGCGCAAGATGGTCTGCACGCGTTCGAACACGGGGCCTCGGTTTATAGTCTCATCCGAAGGACTCCAGTAAAACCTGTCAGCCCCTTCCAACCCTAAATAAATGAATACTACCTGATACTGTGATCTGTCTTGACCTTCTTCATCATAGAACACGGGATGACCGAGTCAAGAGTGGATGCTCTGTGTTAAGCTGGGGAACGCACAACAACCACCACAACAACCACCCACTTTGGTGCACTGCCTTTTTGGCTTCTGAAAGTGGAGGGATCGGCTTGGGTCCGGATGCCATGTCTGGCTGGTCAGTTGGGATTGGATCCCTGTCAGGGTTGCTAAATCCCGGGCAATTTTCAGCAAACGAAGTGGGTCTCCCAAGTACAGACTGATTTTTTCACCTACCCCCTTACCACGTCGTACCGTGTCTCACTCAAATTATAGTCCTGATGGTGCTTTTGTCTGTTGCTGTTTTTTGCGGGAATGGTAGGGTCATTTTCTCTGTTGTTTGTTTTTGGGTGGGGATTTTTCCCCCTCCCAGTGAGAATGCTATATGGGGGTTGGCTGTCGGTATAAATTGCGTCCCCGCTTTCTGAGAATCCCTGTGTTAGGAATGTTCTTTTTTTTTTTATCCCTGCCCTTGTTTCTGTGTACATACGCACACACTCTCGACCCGGATTCGATTCCCGTTCAAGGGGATATTTTCCCCTAAAGTTAACATCAGTGCAGACTACACTCTCCCCAAAAGTCCTTCGGATGAGACTATAAACCGAGGCCCCGTGTGCGAACACACGCAGAACATCTTGCGTACACGTTAAATCCTGATCCGCATTTTGTAAGAGTAGGTCATTGTGTGGGGTGGGAACAGATGACAGAATTTACAAAACCGCATAC
>CM054165.1:4516979-4529479 GCA_028751875.1 Rapana venosa
GATCGTCTCTCTGTGGTGTCATCACTGATCGTCTCTCTGTGGTGTCATCACTGATCGTCTCTCTGTGGTGTCATCACTGATCGTCTCTCTGTGGTGTCATCACTGATCGTCTCTCTGTGGTGTCATCACTGATCGTCTCTCTGTGGTGTCATCACTGATCGTCTCTCTGTGGTGTCATCACTGATCGTCTCTCTGTGGTGTCATCACTGATCGTCTCTCTGTGGTGTCATCACTGATCGTCTCTCTGTGGTGTCATCACTGATCGTCTCTCTGTGGTGTCATCACTGATCGTCTCTCTGTGTGTCATCACTGATCGTCTCTCTGTGGTGTCATCACTGATCGTCTCTCTGTGGTGTCATCACTGATCGTCTCTCTGTGGTGTCATCACTGATCGTCTCTCTGTGGTGTCATCACTGATCGTCTCTCTGTGGTGTCATCACTGATCGTCTCTCTGTGGTGTCATCACTGATCGTCTCTCTGTGGTGTCATCACTGATCGTCTCTCTGTGGTGTCATCACTGATCGTCTCTCTGTGGTGTCATCACTGATCGTCTCTCTGTGGTGTCATCACTGATCGTCTCTCTGTGGTGTCATCACTGATCGTCTCTCAGTGGTGTCATCACTGATCGTCTCTCTGTGGTGTCATCACTGATCGTCTCTCTGTGGTGTCATCACTGATCGTCTCTCTGTGTGTCATCACTGATCGTCTCTCTGTGGTGTCATCACTGATCGTCTCTCTGTGGTGTCATCACTGATCGTCTCTCTGTGGTGTCATCACTGATCGTCTCTCTGTGGTGTCATCACTGATCGTCTCTCTGTGGTGTCATCACTGATCGTCTCTCTGTGGTGTCATCACTGATCGTCTCTCTGTGGTGTCATCACTGATCGTCTCTCTGTGGTGTCATCACTGATCGTCTCTCTGTGGTGTCATCACTGATCGTCTCTCTGTGGTGTCATCACTGATCGTCTCTCTGTGGTGTCATCACTGATCGTCTCTCTGTGGTGTCATCACTGATCGTCTCTCAGTGGTGTCATCACTGATCGTCTCTCTGTGGTGTCATCACTGATCGTCTCTCTGTGGTGTCATCACTGATCGTCTCTCTGTGGTGTCATCACTGATCGTCTCTCTGTGTGTGTCATCACTGATCGTCTCTCTGTGGTGTCATCACTGATCGTCTCTCTGTGGTGTCATCACTGATCGTCTCTCTGTGGTGTCATCACTGATCGTCTCTCTGTGGTGTCATCACTGATCGTCTCTCTGTGGTGTCATCACTGATCGTCTCTCAGTGGTGTCATCACTGATCGTCTCTCTGTGGTGTCATCACTGATCGTCTCTCTGTGGTGTCATCACTGATCGTCTCTCTGTGGTGTCATCACTGATCGTCTCTCAGTGGTGTCATCACTGATCGTCTCTCTGTGGTGTCATCACTGATCGTCTCTCTGTGGTGTCATCACTGATCGTCTCTCTGTGGTGTCATCACTGATCGTCTCTCTGTGGTGTCATCACTGATCGTCTCTCTGTGGTGTCATCACTGATCGTCTCTCTGTGGTGTCATCACTGATCGTCTCTCTGTGGTGTCATCACTGATCGTCTCTCTGTGGTGTCATCACTGATCGTCTCTCTGTGGTGTCATCACTGATCGTCTCTCTGTGGTGTCATCACTGATCGTCTCTCTGTGGTGTCATCACTGATCGTCTCTCTGTGGTGTCATCACTGATCGTCTCTCTGTGGTGTCATCACTGATCGTCTCTCTGTGGTGTCATCACTGATCGTCTCTCTGTGGTGTCATCACTGATCGTCTCTCTGTGGTGTCATCACTGATCGTCTCTCTGTGGTGTCATCACTGATCGTCTCTCTGTGGTGTCATCACTGATCGTCTCTCTGTGGTGTCATCACTGATCGTCTCTCTGTGGTGTCATCACTGATCGTCTCTCTGTGGTGTCATCACTGATCGTCTCTCTGTGGTGTCATCACTGATCGTCTCTCTGTGGTGTCATCACTGATCGTCTCTCTGTGGTGTCATCACTGATCGTCTCTCTGTGGTGTCATCACTGATCGTCTCTCTGTGGTGTCATCACTGATCGTCTCTCTGTGGTGTCATCACTGATCGTCTCTCTGTGGTGTCATCACTGATCGTCTCTCAGTGGTGTCATCACTGATCGTCTCTCAGTGGTGTCATCACTGATCGTCTCTCTGTGGTGTCATCACTGATCGTCTCTCTGTGGTGTCATCACTGATCGTCTCTCTGTGGTGTCATCACTGATCGTCTCTCTGTGGTGTCATCACTGATCGTCTCTCTGTGGTGTCATCACTGATCGTCTCTCTGTGGTGTCATCACTGATCGTCTCTCTGTGGTGTCATCACTGATCGTCTCTCTGTGGTGTCATCACTGATCGTCTCTCTGTGGTGTCATCACTGATCGTCTCTCTGTGGTGTCATCACTGATCGTCTCTCTGTGGTGTCATCACTGATCGTCTCTCTGTGGTGTCATCACTGATCGTCTCTCTGTGGTGTCATCACTGATCGTCTCTCTGTGGTGTCATCACTGATCGTCTCTCTGTGGTGTCATCACTGATCGTCTCTCTGTGGTGTCATCACTGATCGTCTCTCTGTGGTGTCATCACTGATCGTCTCTCTGTGGTGTCATCACTGATCGTCTCTCTGTGGTGTCATCACTGATCGTCTCTCTGTGGTGTCATCACTGATCGTCTCTCTGTGGTGTCATCACTGATCGTCTCTCTGTGGTGTCATCACTGATCGTCTCTCTGTGGTGTCATCACTGATCGTCTCTCTGTGGTGTCATCACTGATCGTCTCTCTGTGGTGTCATCACTGATCGTCTCTCTGTGGTGTCATCACTGATCGTCTCTCTGTGGTGTCATCACTGATCGTCTCTCTGTGGTGTCATCACTGATCGTCTCTCTGTGGTGTCATCACTGATCGTCTCTCTGTGGTGTCATCACTGATCGTCTCTCTGTGGTGTCATCACTGATCGTCTCTCTGTGGTGTCATCACTGATCGTCTCTCTGTGGTGTCATCTTCTCTAGTCTACATATTGTGGGGTAGGGCATCATCTTAGGGGGGGGGGGGGGGGGGGGGGGGGGGGGGGTTAGTACGTTTGGGGAAAGGATGATGGGGATTGGTGTATATTTTTTGTGGTCTGGGTGGGATGGTTGAAAATAGTGTTTCTGTTTTTGCTTTGGTGATGATTAGTGCGATGACAGTATAGTCTTTCTTCGTTTTTGTTTTCGGTGTGTGTGTGTGTGTGTGTGTGTGTGTGTGTGTGTGTGTGTTGTGTGTGTGTGTGTGTGTGTGTGTGTGTGTGGGTGTGTGTTGTGTGTGTGTGTGTGTGTGTGTGTGTTATGTGAGTGTGTGTATGTGTGCGTGTATGTGAGTGTGTGTATGTGTGTGTGTGTTATGTGAGTGTGTATGTGTGTGTGTGTGCGTATGTGTGTGTATGTGTGTGTGATTTTTTGTGCTTTTTTCCCCTCTAGTTTCTTGGCTCGAGTTTTGATGTTCTTCAATAGTGATGTTTTGAGTATGTTAACTTTCTTTTTTTTGCACACCATGAAGGTAGCTACATTCCGACTTCGGGAATGTATGCTGGAAATATTCGTGTTTCCGTCACCTACACAACGCTGACATGGATAACAACGGGATCCTTAACGTGTGCATTTGATCTTCTGCAGGTGTATATGTATACACCAAGCGAATAAAGGCACCAGCAGGCCTGCACGTGTAGCTTGTCTGGAAAACTCCCCAAACCTTTGCCTCTTTAGGGTCAGGGAAGGTAAAGCAGGGGGGGAGAGGAGACGGGCGCCGCCCTCAATATGCTGGCCCCTAGAGAAGTTGAGGTCTTTGATGCCTCGATCACTTACGACCTTATAGGTTATGGGACTCCTTTACCGTTACCTCACCCTTAATTCACCAGACGCCTTCGAGATCTGACCCCATGACTGTATGGACCCATTGTGATTGTAGTCGATGGGTTTTAACCACTCATGCTATAGCATCCGTCATTTGGTTGTTGTTGTTGTTTATTTTAGTTTATTATTACGGTGCCATTTGTTAGAACAAGGTGCCTGTTGATCATCTTAGCATTTCAAATAAGGAAGTATCCGATTTGAACAAGACTGGAAAAGTAGGGACGATGTAAGCTATATATGATTTGACAACGACCTAATGCAATAATAATAATAATAATAAATGGAACTTATATAATAGCGCTATATATTGCTAAGACAAATCAAAGCGCAAGCATTCAACCTAATCTTACACAAGTCATGCAATCAATGATAAATAATCAATAGTTTAAACAAACAGATATTTACAAACATGGTGCGCTGCAGACAAAATCTATGAACTAAAATTTCAATAGTCAAATGTTTTTCAAAAGCACACATACACGCACACAGGTCGTATACTTTAGCAGGGTGATAGGACATGGGCTAGTGAAGGTGGGATAGCTCTGATATGAAACAGGAGGGGGGAAATCTTAGGTTTGAAATAAATACGTCTTGAGGTTGGATTTTAAAATGTCATAACTAGGTTTCTGGCGAAGAGAGAGGGGGAGCTCATTCCAGGTCGATGGACCCGAAATAGAGAAAGCTTCCAAGTCAAAAATAGGTGGACACATCCTCAGGGGAAAAAACACTTCACCTAAACTTGTAGCAAAGGAATTAAAGGAATGTATAGATGCCATTTCAAACAACTCTTCCACAGCTTTCTCATCACAAGGAATCTTTAATCATGACAAGCCCTAAGTTTGCGTCAGCAAATTTGTATGATAACGTAAAACATCTGGATTGTTTTGATATTTTCAAGATGGGAAATGAATGTTAGGCCCCCAGTTTTGCATGATAACGTTTTAATTGGATACACACGGGAACTGGATGAAAAGAGGACACGAATGCTTATTCCATTATCCTCGAAATAAAAGAATGAATAAAGAAATAAACATATCAATATTGTTGAGACAATATCTTCAAAAATCAGAATTCACATACTAGGTAAAAAGACATAATTATTGAAAAGATACTGTGTCGTTTCTTGCAAGATTCAAGATTCAAGAGGGGTGAGGGGTACATGAAATTTACCAAAACCACAACTTGCAGATGTGGGCGTGTGGAAAAAATACTCCCAACACAAATTCGTTCCAAAATGAAGAGCACAAATTATGGACATGAAAAGTGAAAGAGCATTTACAGTACAGGAAAGGTATGATAAATCAACATGTTTGGATACATGTATCAACAATCAATTGCACACACACACACTCTGTCTCTCTCTCTCATCTCTCTCTCTCTCTCTCTCTCTCTCTCTCTCTCTCTCCTCTCTCTCTCTCTCTCTCTCTCTCTCTCTAAGCATATCACGTGCAAATAGATGGATTACTTCGGATGAGACTATAAACCGAGGCCCCGTGTGCGAACGCATGCAGAACATCTTGCGCACACGTTAAATCCTGTTCCGCTTTTCGAAAGAGTAGGCCATTGTGTGCCGGTGGGAACAGATGACAAAATTTACAAAACCGATATACACACGGGGACTGGATGTAAAAAAAGTGCTTATTCCATTATCCTTGGTTTAAAAAAAAGTCATCTGAGCGCTTTGATTTGTTGCTTTACAAGATTCAGCGCTGTATAAATTCCATACAGTAGTAGTAGTAGTAGTAGTAGTAGTAGTAGTAGTAGTAGTAGTAGTAGTAGTAGTAGTAGTAGAAGTAGTAGTAGTATCATTATTATTATCATTACTTGTTATGTACAAATGTGCTTTTTTTCAATACAGTACACATTTCCCTGCACCTGCAACCTTTTGCTATCGAGAGCTAAGGGGAAAATTGAGCATAAAGCTTAAGGAGAACAGGACAAACTGCACAATTCTGTGTTTCTTAATGTTAGACACATGTGTATTATTTTCTTCATTAAAAAAATATATATACCACTTTTAAGTCACGGCAGATTTCTCTGCGCGAAATTCCGGCTGCTCTCCCTTGGGAGAGAGCGCGTCGCCACAAGAGCAGCGCCACCCTTTTTTCTGTTTTTTTCCTGTCCGCAAACTGTATTATTGTCTCCCTACCAGAGTGACTTTTTCTACAGAATTTTGTCAGGGTCAAACTCTCTTTGGGTTCTTTAACGCTAAATAATCATGTGTATCCCACGGTTTATCGTCTCATCCGAAAGACTAGCACCCAGACCATCACTCATGGTCTAAATGATGGTTCTGGCCCCAAACGGGGATGGAACCACGGCACATTTCCGACCCAGACTTTCCGCTTTCTAGGCAGGTGCGTTACCTCTAAACCTTCGAGCCATTGTGGAGTCAGATGTCATGGCTGCTTCCAGACATGCTTCCTGAGCCTCGCGTTTATTTGCAGACACTTGAAGAGTCAGCTGTTTTAGAGACTGGAATATCCATCCTTTTTATTAGGTGCAGTGTCTGACAGAAACTGAATTATTATGGTGATCTCTCCGTCTGTCTCTGTTGCAGACATTTAAAAAAAAAATTATACCGAGGATAATGGAATAGGCTCTTATTGCTTTTTTTACATGCAGCCATCGTGTGTATGCGGTATTGTAAATTCTGTCACCTGTTCCCACCGGCACACAATGGCGTACTCTTACGAAAAGCGGAACAGGGATTTAACGTGTGCGCAAGATGTTCTGCGTGTGTTCACTCACGGGCCTCGGTTTCTAGTCTCATCCGAAGGACTTTTGGGGAGAGTGGAGTCTTGCACTGATGTTAACTCCAGGGGAAAATATCCCCCTTGAACGGGAATCGAACTCGGGTCGTCAGATTGCGAGCGCAATGCTCTGACCACTAGGCTACCCCGTCCCCTTACTTAAATAGTCAGCTGTTCAGAGTCTGGAATATCCATCCTTTCATTGACTGCAGAGTGGGACAGAGCAGGACTATAACTATGTTGATCTATCTGTCCCTGTCTGTATGTCTGTCTGTCTCTGTCGCTGTCTCTGTCTGTCTGTCTGTCTGTCTGTCTCTCTCTGTCCTCTTCTCTCTCTCTCTGTCTCTCTTCTCTCTCTCTCTCTCTCTCTCTCTCTCTTTTCTCTCTCTCTCTCTCTTCTCTCTCTCTCTCTCTCTCTCTCTCTCTCTCGTGTCTCTGTTGATTCTCCTTCCCCCAAACTCTCGCAGAGCATCTTGCGCACACGTTCAAATCCTATTCCGCCTTTCGTAAGAGTAGGCCATCGTGTGCCGGTGAGAACAGGTGACAATTTACAAAACCACATATACACGGGGACTGGATGTAAAAAGCACATAAATGCTTATTCCATTATCCTCGATACAAAATAATTTTAAAAAATTATTTTAAAAAACTTCCGTGTCTTCCTAGGGCCAATGTACATATTAAACACGTTCAGAGTTCAAACCTCAGAGGTCTCTGTCTGTCTCTGTCGTTCTCTCTGTCTCTGTCTATCTGTCTGTGTGTCTGTCTCTCTCTTTCTCTGTCTCTATCTCTGTCTCTCTCTCTGTCTGTCTATGTCTCTGTTTGTCTGTCTGTCTCTCTCTTTCTCAGCGTCAGCTTTTGACTGTCTCTTTAGAAGATTGGTCACTTCATTTTCGTTTAGGTATGTCTTTGGATTACTGGAAGTTGGGGGTGGGGGGATACGTGTGTGTTTATTGTTGAGAAAACATTATTTTTTTCAGTCGCCATTCTATAACTTAAGGGGTTAAATTTTTAAAATCTCTTTTGCAAACTGTCTTGATTTTAGATGTGAGGTTTGAGGGTCAGGCATAGTGCAATTGCAGGAATGAAGAAATGGGTTGAATAGGGTTTATATTGAATGTTTTTTGTCGTCATTTTGTTTTCTAGTTCGTTCATATTTCTTCAAGAGTTTGGTTCATACACGAAATAGTTCTGAAATATTGACATCCTATTTGTTTTTCCTTATAAAAATGCTTGGAGACACATAAAATGGTGGGACACACCCTTCCCTACTCATCTCATATCTTGCGCACACGTTAAAATCCGTTCCGCTTTTCAGTAGAGTAGGCAATTGTGTCCCAATGGGAACGGATGACAAAATTGACCAAACGCATACACACGCGACTGGATGTTAAGAAAAACACGCGATTGCTTATTCCTTTATCCTCGACATAGAAAGTAAAATAAAAGAAATAAACAAAGGAAATAAATCTCTTTTTTTTTCCATCCAGTCCCCGTGTGTATGCTGTTTTGTAAATTCTGTCATCTGTTCCCACCGGCACACAATGGCCTACTCTTCCGAAAAGCGGAACAGGATTTAACGTGTGCGCAAGATGTTCTGCGTGCGTTCGCACACGGAACCTCGGCTTATAGTCTCATTCGAAGGACTTTTGGGGAGAGTGGAGTCGGCACTGATGTTAACTCCAGGGGAAAATATCCCCTTGAACGGGAATCAAACCCTGGTTGCCACATTGCGAGCGCAATGTTCTGACCACTAGGCTATCCCGTCTCCACTTAATCACACTTAATGTACAGAAAAAGAGGGTAAATATTGCCCCAATACAGGTTCAAAATCATTTTACAATTTAACTCATTCAGTTCGCTGTTGGCAGTAAAGCCTGTTACTAAAAATAAAACCAACAACAACAGGCACATGCAGTTTGTTTTTTTTGGGTTTTTTTGCTTTAAAACATGTTTTTGCTTCATGTTGGCGTCCGGTAAACTTGCCTCCTGGTACATTTCAAGATGGAGACAGATGACAAGATCCACAAGAGGTTGGCAAACCAGAAAATCAATTCTCTATCAGTAGGCCCTCCGCCATCATCGTCTGGTTTTGACAAGGGGAGTTAAGAACCTATTTAGGAGCAGTATCAGGGGATGAAGGGAGATTATCCTGGCTGTCAGTATCTTTCCTGCTCCAGACGGTTCTTAGTCGACTAAAGCGGTCTGTCTGGCATTGCAGAGAAAGTCTTTACCGCAAACAGCACAAGACGACACGATCAAGCCAGGTAAGGCTACACACAAGTTAATCTCCCGTGGTTGCGGTTGTTTTATGGTTTTGTTTTTTTGCTAGTCTGGGGCATAGGTGACTCGAGTCTTCTTAGGGAAATGATTTGTCAGGAAAAAAAGTGAAAGAAGATGGGGGAATTGTGTGTGTGTGTGTGTGATTTTAAAATCTGTTGGGTTTTTTTGAATGGTCGCAAGTGATGGAAACCATGGAATTTAAAGATGAAGTTCCTTTTTTTTTTACCTTTTTGGGAATAAGAAAGTTGCTCAAATATGGTCAGAAATTACTTTTAGTAGCAAGCTGTAAGATTGGAACAGAAACTACGAGTGATAATATTGTTCCTTGTTGTTGTTGTTTTTTTAAGCAAGGTCTGTTTAAATCGTGAAGATAAGAACATAGCAGTAGTTACACATACTACCTTTTATTCTTTTATTTCGAGGATAATGGAATAAGCACTTATGTGTTTTTTTACAACCAGTCCCCGTGTGTATGCGGTTTGTAAATTCTATCATCTGTTCCCACCGGCACACAGTGGCCTACTCTTACAAAAAGCGGAACAGGGTTTAACGTGTGCGCAAGATGTTCTGCGTGCGTTCGCGCACACGGGGCCTCGGTTTATAGTCTCATCCGAAGGACTTTTGGGGAGAGTGGAGTCTGCACTGATGTTAACTCCAAGGGAAAATATCCCCCTTGAACGGGAATCGAACCCGGGTCGTCAGATTGCGAGCGCAATGTTCTAACCACTAGGCTATCCCGTCCCCGTTAAAAGACTAAGCATGGTTTTGTATGTATATACATATATAAATGACAAACATAAGAATGCTTTTGCTCAGAGGTTGTTTTTTTTCTTAAAATACGAAGCAAATTCTGTTACAACAACAACATCAATCCATGTGATACACTAAGCAAGGTAAGAAGCAAGATGATCAGTTTCCTAATGGCTAAGCCACGTTCCCCCCCGAAGGGATGCCAGGGGCCTGTCAGTATAAGCAGCATCCTAATTCTGTGCTGCAAACTTCCTCTTTTCTATCACTCTCTTTGTTTCGGTCTTGCTGCTTTTCTACTTTGTCACCTCCTCCTTGGTGTTTTTTCTGCCTATATAGTCAACTCTCCTGCCCACTTTATTGTCCGTGAAAGACTTTTAAAAAAACAAACACACAATTCTCTCTTATGCCGAGGTCGGATGCGCTGGGCCTGACTTGTCAGGCGCTTAAACGGCAGTGTGACGCAGTTTCGCTCGTATGACGGACAATAATAGTTGCTGTATGAGCGTTGTATGACGAAGAAGAAGAAGAAGAAGAACAAGAACAAGAACAAGAACAAGAAGAACAAGAAAAGCGGAGCCTTGCTATCGCTCTGGCCATCTCTCAGTGGGATTCTTGGGATTCATTACAGATTCAGCTGATGCCTTGCCTGAGGACATGATTTCCAGCCCCCCCCCCCCCCCACCTCCCCTCTCTCTGTCTGTGTGTGTGTCTCTCTCTCTCTCTGTCCCCTCCCCTCCCTCCTTCTCTCTCTCTCCCTCTCTCTCCCTCCCTTCCCTCCCCCCTCTCCCCCCTCTCTCACTCCCTCCCGCCCCTCATTCTTTACTCTCTCACTCTCTCGCTCCCTCCATCTCTGTCCTCTCTGTCCCTCTCTCCCCCTCTCTATCCCCCCTCCCTCTCTGTCCCCTCCCTCCCTCACCCTCTTTCTCCCTTTCTCTATTTCTCCCCCTCTCTCTTTTTCCCTCTCTTGTTTTCTCCCTCCCCTCTCTCTCCCTCACTCTCCCTCTCTCTCCCCTTCCCCCCCCCCCGCTCTGTCTCTCTCTCCCCTCTCTCTCTGCCTCCCTCTCTGTCTCCCTCCCTCTCTCTCTCCCCTCCCTCTCTCCTTCTCTTTCCCTCCCTCCCTCCCTCCCCTCTCCCTCCCTCTCCCCTTTCTCTCCCCCTCTCTCTCCCTCCCTCCCTCTCTCCGTCTCTCTCCCTCTCCCTCTCTCTCCCTCTCTCTCTCTCCCCTCTTTCTCCCTCCCTCTCCCTCCCCCTTCCCTCTTTCCCTCTCTCTCTCTCCATCCCTCCCTCCCTCTCTCCGTATCTCTCTCTCTCTCTCTCTCTCTCTCTTTTTTCTCTCTTTTCCCCTCTCTCATCTCTCTCTCTCCTCTCCCTCTCCTCCTCTCTTTCTCTCTCTCTCTCTCTCTCCCCTAATCCTCACGTTTATTGCAGGCATTAGCAATTCAGCTGGGCAGAATCTGGAATATCCCTGCATTAGTTGCAATGTCTGGCAGCAAGACAGGGGATGTGCAATCTATCAGTACAGATGCTGTTTGTTTCATACAAGACTCTTGCTGTTAAGGTCAAGGTGTCCCATAACCTATGTGGTCGTAGGGGAGCTAAGCGTCAGAGACCTCAACTTCTCTAGGGGCCAGCATATTGAGGGCGGCGCCCATCTCCTCTCTTTTGCTGCTTTACCTTCCCTGACCCTGAAAAGGGCAGGTACCCATTTACAGCTGGGTGAAGTGGGGGACTGTACTGAAGCTAAGGTGCGTAAACGGTCACCCATCCAAGTGGTAACCACGATCGACGCTGCTTAACCTTAGCTGGGGGAAAGCGATTTCTCCGACTTACTATTTCACCTTATTTCTATTGCTGGCCCCTAGAGAAGTTGAGGTCTCTGATGCCTCGCTCCCCTATGACCACAAAGGTTATGGGACACTTAAATAGCTGGGAAACGTCGTGAATGATTTTTTTTCAGCACTTATAACTATTTGTTTTGTTGTTGTGCGTTCCCCAGCTTAACACTTCGGGGGTCACCCAGATGGGCACTCTGACTCACTCATCATCCCACCTGGGAATCACTGGGAGATTGAAATTGCACACTGAATGAGAAGTTTTTTCGTGTATGACGGTTTTTAAGTACTTCGCCATATAGACAGCTATACTCCGACTTCAGGGGATGTTTTCCTCTCCTTTGAAAAGAAAGTGCAGGCTGTTATGTTAAGAGCTTGTCATGGCTGAAGGCAATCTCAACACATTTTACAACATAACAACATTTTAGTGTAGGCCTTGGCAATTAGCTGACATCGATAAATAACAACTCTCGCTCCCTCTCTCCCCCCCTCACTATTTGTTTCTTTCTCTCTCTCTCCCTCCCTCTCTCTCCCCAATATATATATCTTTTCTTTCTTTCTTTCTTCTCTCTCTCTCCTCCCCCCCCCCCCCCTCTCTCTCTCTCTCTCTCTTTCAGTTGATTTTTAATTTGTTTTCCATTTTTTGCCCCTCGAAATGTATTGTGGCCGAAAGCCAATGAATAATAAAGCGTTTTGAAGTCAGAGTTTTTCTCTCTCCTCTTTTCTCTTCTCTCCTCTCCTCTCTCTCTCTCTCTCTCTCTCCCTCCTCTCCCTCTCTCTCTCTCTCCTCTCCTCTCTCTCTCTTCTCCTCTCCTCCCCTCTCTCTCTTTCTCACTCACTCTCTCTGTGTTTCTCTGTCTCTCTGTCTCCCTCTCTCTCAACCTCTCTCTCATTCTCTCATTCTCTCTCGTCCCTCTCTTCCCTTTCCCCCTTTCTCTCTCCTTCTCTCTCTGTATC
>CM054165.1:4532448-4592448 GCA_028751875.1 Rapana venosa
CACAGCACTGAACAACACATCTAAACACATCATAAATGGGCACCTACAAGACATGAAATGAAACAGGTAAATTTCTGTGCAGGTATGTTGTGATTGTTAAAGTCATGCAATTGTATTGATATTTACATCTACATTAAATGATGGTTTCGCATTACACCAAATTTCCAATGCAAGTTTTCACATGGCTGTGTTGAAGAGTCACAGTTATTGATATTTCCCATTTGCATAAACTTTTTCTCGCAACACTTTGTTTTTAAAATACTCCCAAGTTAACCCCCCAAAAAATGCCTTGAAGTTTGTGGCAGTTGTATTGATATTTTTAAATCGGCATAAACTGGGGGTAGGGGGGCGGGATGGGCTCAGTGGTCGGGCCTCGTTTTCCCCCCAAGCCAAGTTAACCCAGCGGGGAGCGTGTTCCCATTGGAGGGGTTACCGTTGGGGCCCCTGGCTTCAGTATATTTTCCCCCAGTTCCCCCACTGAAAATGGGTCCCGGCCCTTTTTAGGGCGGGGAAAAAAAAGAAACGAGGGAGAGGAGATGGGCGCCCCCCTCAATACCTGGCCCCAAAGGAAGTGAGGTTCTGACGCTCGCCCCCCTACGATTTTTTAAGGTTATGGGAAATTACCTCTCCCTTTATGGCGCAAAGTGTGTTTGTGGTTTGCTGGCTCATGTCCGCTGTATGCAGGGGGGTGTTGTTTTAAAGGGGGACAGGTTCCCCCTGGCAGGGGGGGATGCCCTAAAGGGGCCCACTGCCCCCACTTTTAGAAAGGGGGTGATGTCTGAATGGAATTTGCCCACTGTAGCATGGGGTGTTTTTGAATGGCACTGCCCACTTTTCTTTGGGGGTATGTCAAAAAGGACACTGCCACTGTAGAAAGGGGGTGTAACGTATCCACACTTGCTCTCGGTCTTGACGTCTTGTGTGTTGGTTTCTTTTATTTATCAAGTGTTCATTTTTGTCTATTTTTTTTGCAATTTGCCTTTGTTTTATTTTGGATTAACTTGGGTCAGTTTAAGGGTTTCTTCTGAAATGTGGCTGCAGTAAAAATTTTGGGAAAAGGGTTTTTAAGTGATTTGGTTTGTTACCAGCAACGTAAGGTAAAAAAATATTGTGTTTTTTATCTGAAGAAAACACAAGCCTACAAGTTCCAAATGATTTTATGGAAAAGATTTTTTGTGTTGGGACCTGTTGTAAGCGGGTTTTTTTTTTCTGTTGTCGACAATTTGTTAATTGTTAAAAAAAAAAACCTGGGTTTCAACTTAAATTTGTGTGAGTAAAAAAAGGGGAAAATTTTTTATTTTTGTCTGTGTATGATTGGAGGGGGGAGAAGGGAAAGGGGGCTACTAAAGGCTTTAAGGCAGATGGTGGTGGGGTGTTTTTTTGGGTGGTGTTTGGGTTTTTCAACTCCAAAGGGGGGTCTTGGGAAGGGGGAAGATGTTGTGAGTGTTGTTAAAAGAGGGGTGTTAATTTTGTTGAGGGAATAAAATTCTTGGGGTTTTACTAGTTAAAAATTAAAAGGTGGGGCCCTTTCCATAAAATGCGGGGAAAGAAAATAAAGAACTGTAAATTTTTGGGTATGATGGGTTTTAGGGGTTGAAACTTCATTTTCATGGGGGCGCAACACTTAGGGAAAAAGGTTTTGTTCAAAATTTTTTCCTTAACCCAAAAGTCGGGGGTAATTTTTTAAAAACTTTTGGTTTAAAAAATTAAAAGTTTTTGCTTCCAAAATCCAAAAATTTTGGGGGGGTAAAAAATTTTTTGGAAAATTTTTTTTGGTTTTTATATGTTAGAAAATTTTGGGTTTTAAAAAATTTCAACAACAATTGGAGGTAATCTGGGGCCGGGGGGCCGAGGTAAACCGGGAGGGGGAGTGGTTCCGGCAGGGTTTGAAAGTAATTGGGGTTGGGTTTAAAATCCCGGCCGCGGAGAGAAGGGGGTTTTCCCCCTTTCGCCAAGAGTTAAAAGCCCAAGGGATAATGGGGGGGAAAAAGAAAAGAAATTGAAAATACTTTAAAAAAAAAGTTGGGGAAATGGAAAAGTTTCTGATTAATTTTGTGATGAACTCTTGCTTTTCTCAGTTGCTGTTTGTTTTGTATTGATGATATTTGTGTGTGTTTTTTGCTGGGGGGGTTTTTTTCCCCGTTAAAAATTTCCCTTTTTAAAACCCCCCCATACCCAAAAGGGGGGCAAGGAATTTAAAACCTTGAATTTTTAAAAGAGGAAAGGCGCATTTTGTGTGTTTTTGCGTGCCGGGGTAAGGATGTTTTGAAAAAAATATCCATTTTATTAATATTATTTTGATTATGGGTTTTTTATTCATTATCCCCTACTTTCTACCCACTACCCACTTTCTAACTACTTCTACCCACTACTACTTTCTACTACTACCCACTTTACTATACTAAATCCCACCCGTAATTAAATTTCTTTTCATTTATCAATCTTCATCATCATCATTTTCTACTATTTTAATTTTACTATCACTATCATTTTTATAATTTATCTATCTTTTCTTTCCCGTAGTTGACCGACCGTGGGGGACCCCAAAGGAAACCCCAACAACCGTTTTTTCCAAACCTTCTCTGTTTGCCTTTCTAAAGGGGTTTTGGGCAAATTTTAGGGCCGGGCCTTTTCGCTGATGTTTTCTCCCCGCTTTTCCCTTGGGGCCCGCCTTTTTTCTTCCCTTCCCTTTTGGGAACCCGTGCCTTTTTTAAAAAACTGTCTTTGCAAGGGCCCTTTTGGGTTTGTGAAAATTTCCCTTTTATACCCTTTAAAGTCGAGGGGTTTTTTTCCCCGGTTATTTAGAAGGTTCCATAGTGGGGCCCAATTTTTTTTTGGATTTTTGTTTTTGCAACCCCTTTTTTTGTTTTTTAATGTGGTCTTTTTAGGAGATTGGGCCCAAAGGGGGGTTCCCCCGAAAGCCCTTTCAAACTCCCCGCCGGTTCTATTCCTCCTCAAAAATTTCAATTCCGGGTCCTTTATTCCAGGCAATTTCAGAAAACATGGATATGACAAGGGAGCGAAATTTGGGTTTATCTTTGGGGAAAGTGAGATATTTTTATCTCTCCAGTGGGGGTTTAGTTTTGACAAAGTTGTTATTGTCTGTGCAGTCCCGCATAATTTCTTTGGGTTGGGGTCCCTGGTCTGGGTACCCTGGCTCCCAAGGTCTGGAAAACTTTGAATCTGTTTTCTGCTTCTGGTCATTTAAACCCCGAAAATCCCGTGCTAAATTTCCGTTGGGTTTTTTATTCCAGTTTGGTCCCTTTTCTCTGCAATGATTTCCAATGCCGGGGGGTTTTTTGGGGGCCTTTTTTTCAAGTTTTTAAAAATTTGGGAGGGGCAAGCTTTTTTTTTTTGATCCCCCTATTCCAAACAATGGTTATCTGCGAATTGGGTTTTTGGTTCGTTTTGCCCCAATTTCTTGGGCTCATTTTTCATTATGTTCCCGTTTCTTTTAGCCCCATGATTTTTTCTTAAGGAAAAATGTTGAAAAAAGAGGGGTGAGGTTTGACAGCCCCTGCCCTTTCCCAACTTTGTTCGAAAAAATTTTCCATGGTTTTTGTTGTTGTTTTTCAAATGCACTGGGGGCCTCGCTTTTTAAACTGCTTTTTTTGATGTCTTTTTGATCAGGGGTTTTATTGATGCTGTTTCAAAATTGCATGGTTGCCCCCCAAGCTGGTGCCACCCCCCCTGTCAAAAGCCCTTTTTTTAAAATTGATAAAATTCGTGGTAAAAGGGCCCGTTGATTTTTTGAAAAGGGACCCCCTCACATAGTATTCTGAGGGGTTTAATTTTTCGGGTTTGGGGGTGCTGCGCCCCTGCCCCTGAAAAGGGTTGTTTCCCTCGCAATGATGGTCTTGCTTTTTGGGGCCCCCCCAAGTTATTCATTTTTATTGCCGCATGAACTTGGTTTTGGGGGGCCATTTGAGGTGATTTGGCGGTTTTAAATTAAAGGCCCTTGTTTAAGGGGTTTTTTTTCCTTTTTTTGGGGAGGGGTTTATGAAAGGGATTTTGTACATGGTGTTGGCCCCTTTTTTTCCCGTCTGCCAAAATTTTTGTTGCAGATTCTTAGTAGGGCGCTGATTTATGGATTCCCCTCCGCTTTTGGAACCCAACTCCCGTTTGGAATGTTTTCAGCCCCGCTGACCCTTTCCCTTTTTTCAGCCCCAAATTACTGCGGGTTTTCCCCCCTTTCTTTTGGAGGAAAAGGGTGGGTGTCCCGTGTCTTTGGGTTTCGGGGACCTTTTTAAGGGAAATTCGGATCTTTTTGCGGTTCTTAAATTATTGGGTTTGGGGCGTTTTCTTCCAAAACGTTCAGAAAAATTCCCGGTCGTCAGTGAGAAACTTCCCTTTTATCCTTGGGATTTTTTAAATTTCCCTTTTCTCTGTTTTTTTTGCTGGTTTAAAGGGCTTTCACCGCTGATTTTGCCCTTTTTTGCTATTGGTTTTTTCTTGGGTGTTTCTCTTCAATGTTTGGCCAAATGTTCACCCCAAAACTATTTACCCCTTTTTTTCCTCCCTTTATGGGGCTTTCCCCGATTCTTTTGTTGACCCGCCCTTTTATTGTTCTGCCCCTTTCTTTTGTTTAGAGATTTGGGAAAAAGCCGATTTTAAAGCTCAACCTTTTCTTTAAAAAATTTATCCAAAAAAAAGGCAACTTTTGGTTTTTCCCCTTCCCGGGTTCGCCCTATTGAACCAAAAAAAATTGCAAAAAGTTTTTTAAAATAAAAAATTTAAACAGTTTTTCCTGGAAGCCTTTTTCCCCTATCTCTCCCTTTTAAAAAAAAAAAAGTAATTTCTAATTTATTTTTGATTTGGGTTTAAAACCCCATAAAACAGGGGGGGCAATTTTTGCCCAAAACTATATTTGTCAAAAGGAACTAATACCCAAAATATACTTTAAAAAAAAAAAACAAAAATCTTGTTTTTAAGAACTTTAAAACCCCAAAAAAATTTCTAAAAAATTAAACCCAATCTTCTTCTTTATTTTCTGATTTTTGGTGAATTTTTTATTAAAAAAAATAAAAAAAAAGTGCAAAAAACCTTCTCCCCTACCCAAGTCCGTTTTCCGAAGGAGAGGGAAAAATTTTGGGGACACTGCAACGGAAACTTTTTGGGTTTGCGGAGAAGATTTCCGGCTTCACGGGCTGTTGGAAAGCCGACCCGCCATTTAACTCCACAAGCATTCAACCCCCAACACATTGGGCCCGTTTTGCCCACTGCTATTCCCTAGGGGGGTTTCACCATTGCCTCGCTCTGCCTGGGTACCCCTGCTGGGCCCTGTCTTAACGCATTTTCCACCTTTCCCCAAATGGGGGTTTTCCCCCCGGAGGGGGATAGAAAGGAATTGGGAAAATTTTAATAAAAATTTTTTAAACTTTCCTATTTGATGACGAAAAATTAAATTAGGCCCGCCTCTTTGGCGCGAGTTTTACCTTCCATGGGCAAAAACTTTTGCCACCCAGTTTTTGTTAGCAAAAGATTGTGGGTTTTTGCCAAAAAACAAAGCAGTTTATTTGCAAAAGTGTTTAAAGGGGTGGTTGTGTGTGAGAGTGTATGTGTGTGGGCTGGCTGCCCTTTTCTCTTGTGTGTGTGTTTAAAAAAATTTGCCCATTTTTTGGGTTTTAACATAACCGTTTTTTTAGTCGGCTGGTCTGTTTGGAGTATTAGACTTGTTTTGAGCTTTTGATTTTTGTTTTTTTTTCTTTCTCTTTCTTGTCCGTAGTAATAAAAACATTCTTTCCCGGGAAAGGGAATTATTTAACCCAAACTCCCGTTTTCAGGGGAAAAAATTACCACTTTGAAATTTTTTCCCCCCGGTAATCTTTTAATATTTTATTATATTTTTTTTTGTCAGGGAAAACCAAACAGATATCTGTGCAGTTCTCCCCCCTTTAAAAACGAGGGTTTGGGCAAAATATTCCCCCTTTTTTTAAACAATTTTATGCTCTGCTGAGCAGTCGTCTATTATGAAAAAAGGGTTTTTGCCTTTTTCAAAAAACCCCGGGAATTAAATTTTTCTAAAACCAACCCCGCTTAAACCCGTAGAGGGATTTGGGTTTAATTAATTTTTCTAAAATTTTTCCAATAAATTTTCTTTTTCTGGGATGTTTTATTTTTTGTGTAAATTTGGGGCAGGGAAAATTAAAAAATGGGGAACCCCCGAAAAATTTTTTTTTACCCCTGTAATAAAACCCAAAACAAATACCCGTCGCCACAAACCGTCTGCCCGCATATTTTGAGGAAACAGTTTTGGGGGTTCTTTTGGTAGAAAAAATTTTGCTGGTTTCCCTTAGTAAAAAAAAATTTTTTTTAGTCTATTTCCCTTGTATGGGGAAACTGTGCAAACCTCCCCAATTTTCCCCAAAAAAATTATATTTTTTTGGGGCTAAACTTTTTTTTGTTTTTTCCCCTATTTGTTTAGTTATTTTTTTCTGAGCCGTTTTTTAAGGGGTCTTCCCCGAACCATGAAACCCTTTTCTCAATTTGTTGATCTTTAGTCCCAACCCCAATGGGTTTTTTTAGATGTTTTGGGATTCATGAAACCTAACCAAACTTTTAGTTTTAAAAGGGTTTGGGTTTTTTAACACCAGTTTGTTTGGGATCATTGTTTTTGACCAGAAACCCAAAAGGGATTTTTCTTACCTCATTCCAAAAAAATGTTTTATTGGTAAAAAAGAATTTAGGCCCCTTTGGAAATTGGGGGTTTTGGGGTTTCCCCCTTTTAAATTCATGATAAATGTTTAATTTAGGGATTAAATGAACCCCCTCACTTAATTTGGGAAAAAAGGGGGTTTGGGTTGGTTCTTCAAACGCATTAATATTCCCCTTTAATGATCTTGCCGGGTGTGTTCATTTTATGTTTCCACCCCGTATTGCTTTAATCTTTTATTAAAGGTGCTAATGGTTTTGCACTTTTCATTAAAAAGATTGCCGCCTTTTACTGAAAATTTTGTGGGAAATTTAAGCCCTGCAAAGCTCTGGGGTGATTGGGGCCCAAATCATACTCAAAGGGGATACAAGAAAATTTTGTACTTTGGGGTCGGGTCACCCGGATGTAATAACACGAGCAACCCGTATTAAAGGTTAAACAAAACGACGGTTTCCACTTGATGCGCCCAAAGAATTGTGGGGATTTAGCAGTTTTAAAAAGTCAAGAGGAATACAAAACTTTTTTACCATAGGTCTTTTGGGTTTGGCCGGGAATCTTTTTTCCCGGGGTTTCCCTTTCTGCAAACCCCACTCTGTGTTTTTTGTCCCCCCCTCACCTTTTATGCCCCCGATAAAAATTAAAGATTTATCTCTTTTTTATTTTTTTCTCCATAAAAACAGTAAAAAGTTTAAAAAATTTTTTTTAGCATTTTTGCAATGATAGTACTTTCCCTGCCCTTTTTAGCTTGGGAAATTTAAACTTTTTTTAATAGCCCTACCCCAAGGGTTTGCTTTCCTCATTCCCGTTTTGTTTAATCCCCCAGACTCTTGTTCTTTTCTGAAAAGCAAGCCTAGTTGTGCCCTGGAAACCCCAAAACATTTTCTTTTTCCAAATTAGGAAAACCCCCTCAGTTCAGAATTTTGATTTTCATAAAAAAATGGAGGGGTTGTTTGTAAAAAACGATTGGGCTGTTGTTTCCCTTTTTTTTCCCCAAAGGGATTTTTAAAACGTTGTATGGATTCCCAAAGGGTTTTTTCCCCCAAAAGTTTTGGGGCGCCATCCTTTTTTTCTATAAGTTGCCAAAATAAAAAAAACAAAAAATTTTTAAAAAAATTGGAAAATTAAAGATAAAAGATATGGATGTTTTGGGTTTCGCCGTGTTTTATGGGTGAAGCGGCAGCCTCTGTAGCCCCCCTTTCATTCAGTAAGGGAAAAAATTAAATTTGAAAAAATGGGTTTAAAGTTTTTCACACCCAAATTTTTTTGGGGCAACCAAACGCCAAAAAGGAAATTTGACCCCCTACCTGACTATGGGTATGGGGCAACCCAAAAAACAATCTGTATTTCTGTAAACCCCCAAAAAGGGCAAACGGTTTTTATTAAACAAAAAAAAATTTTAAACCCTAATAAGTTTTTTTGCAAAAAATAACACTTTCAAGCCCGAGACTTTGTGTTGCCCATGCAAAAGAAAAACTTTTGGGATTAGTGAAACCACTAACTACTAACAAAACCCGCCTACGCAAGCTGTTGCACAACTACAAATGCCCGAACAAATAACCTACCCAAAAAAATTTTGAAAGTTTCCCAATTTGGGGACCCTTGCACAGTTTTGGGGAAAACACAATAACTGAAACTATTTTGGGGTTGGAAAAAATAGCTTACACAAACAGACGAAAGACCAGCCAAATGAAAAAAATAAATGATCAACCACCCCCCCCATTGCGAGAAAAAAATGGGGGGGTTCAATTTTAAACACTACAGGTATTAGAGGCGAACTGAAAATAAATTTTTGCAAAAACTTTGGGGATGTAGAATTTATGCTAGAACTAGAAAAGAAAAAAGCTAGCAGAAGACCGATGAAATCTTGACCAGGAAAATTAAAAAAAGAAAACCCCACAGCGGGCTAAAAAAACTGCAAGATGAACGCCCAAGCCAAAGGGTTAGAGGTCTTTAAACCCCTAAATGACCCAAAAATAAAAATCTCAAAGGGTTTTTCCCGAAATAAAAGAAACAATTATCGAATTCTTTTTTGAAAAAAAAGTACATTAGGGAAAGGAAACCGTAAAAACTGGTTTTGCGGGGCAAAGGGGCCAAAAACAAATTGTTTAGTTTTAATTTTTCAAACATTTTGGGTTTCGTTTTTGCCACTTGTGTATGCCCCTGACAGGAAGACACTTTTCCCCCACCACCCCCCTACCACCACCTTCCGCCCCCCCAAAAGGGAAAGGCCCGGGTTTTGGAAACCCCAAATCCCGGTCACTTAGTTTTGGGTTTTTTAAAAAAAAAATTTTTCCTTTTCAAAAGTTGGCCAAACGTTTACCCCGGTTTTAATTGGGTTTTGTTGGGTTGCTTTGGGTTAAATTTTCCCAAAAGCAGGAAAAAGTTGTGGGATTTATGGCCCCAAGGGATTTTTGGGCAATATGGTTTTTTGTTGTTTGGGTTTTTTTTCTTTCTAAAATTTTAAAATTAAGCAAGGCCCCTTAAAACAAAATTTTTTCTTTTTTAAAGCAGTTTATTTCATCATTTGACCCGTCTCTTTCAAGGGGAAAAAATTATTTTTTTTTTTTTGCTCTGAAGGTGGTAGTAGTTTTTCCCTTTTTTCTTTTTGTCGGAACTTACTAAAACTTGGTTTTTTGTGTCGGAAAATTAATCTTCTTTTGTTTTTGGGATTGTTTTTTCCCCCTTTTATTTTTTTTCCAAGCAGACTTTATTTTCCAGCTTTTAAAAATATTGTTGGTTTTTAGTTTGGTTTAAATTTTTTCAAAATTTTTAACTGCATTTTGGGAAAAACAGGGTTATATAAAACCATGTTTCCATAGCCCAAAATCTTCCTTTTGACCGTTTATTGTTTAAAAAAAATCTTGTTTAAAGCTTGATGCTTGATTTGGTTTGGTTTAAAAGGGCCCCAGTTAAAAACCCGTTCCCTTTAAGATTTTTTCTTTAGAAAAATGCTTCGTGCAAACAAAACCCCGGGCACCCAAATTTTTACTCGACCTTGTCTGTGGCCGTGCACCCCAAGCAAAGCAAACACATAGGTCCCAACAGGTTTTTTTAAAACCCCTCTAAACCTGGTTTGGTTTTAAACCCCCCACTCTTTTCAAGAATTAAATGTCTATGCAAAACATGTGCATTGGGTTCCCATTGAACCAAGAAACAACTCTTGCAACCGCGTTGAGAAAGGGTGTATTTTTGGGGGGCCACATTCATTTTGTTTTTCCTCCTTTTGCACAAAACCCCAAAAAATACAAGAGTCCCCAATTTCCAAAAAGATTTTTGTCCTTGGGGTTTTTCTGGGAAAGCCGCCCTTTGAAAAACCCAATTTTTTAACTCCCCTTGCACCCGCCTTCCATACGCCCCTTTATGTTTTATTCTACCTTTTTTAAAGGGATTAGGTTTTTATAGTGGGCGTGAGGGCCTGCAGTTTAGATAACACCCTGCCTTTAACTGATAGTTTCACTGAAAACCCGTACACAGCTTTACTAAAATGGTTTGGTTGGGTTAATTTTTGGTCAGGGATTTTGACCCCAAACCCCAAACCCGTGGGGCACGGGATTTTTAAAATTTAAATGGTTTTTGATTAAAATGGATAGGGTTTTGACCCAACAAAGCTTTCGCTTTGGATTCCCTCCTTAATTTGGTGGGTTTTTAAATATGAATTTTTAGTGGGTTGGGAAACTTTTTTTCTTCGAAGATCAAAAATCTTGAAAACCCGGCAAAATTTTAGCCCTTTTTAAAAACCATGGCTTTTTGGGTTTTTAGTGTGGGTCCCAGCCTCGTTTTTGGCAAAACTTTTTTTATTTTTTTTAATTTATTTTTTAACTAAAAGGAGAAAAAAATGTTTTATAACCCCCTAAAGAAAGATCCAAATTTTAGGTTTTTTGCCCGTTAAAAATAACCCCCTCCCCAAATTTACAAACCGCTGTCCCCATTTAAAACTGTTGGGTTTGCCCCGAGGTTTTTCTAAAAAAGTATCAAAGGATAAACATTGCAACCCCGCAACAACTGGATTAAAATTCTAGATCCTTTCAAAATGGAGAGCCCAATAAAATTTTTTGTAAGGGTGAAGGTTATTCGACTTCTGCCCCACTGGGGAAAAGGGGGCTCTTTCGTTCCCCGCTGGTATTACAGCCCCAAACTCCCCAAGCTAGTCTAAGAGTTTTAAATTTACCCGACTTTTCAATTTTTAAAAATTTCCAGAAACCCTGCAGGAAAAAACTGGTTTTTTAGGAACCCAAATTAAAAAGAAAGGGTTTTTAAAAGGTTTTGGGGGGGGGGACTTTTAAAGGTTTGGTTTTTGATTAATGTTTGGGAAAAGGGAAAAACCTTTTGTCCCTGTGAACCCCATTGAACCCCTTTGGAAAATTTAAACTCTTTGCTTTTTTGTACCCCCTTTTCTCAGTTAAACACAAAAAAACCAAAGGGGGGTTTACAAGGCCCTTTTTTCTCATCCAGTCCCTTCTGATTAACTAAGGGAAATTCCCTTTCCAACTTTGGGAGGGCAAAAGTTTCCCCGTTTAAATGCTGCACCCCTTTGCCCTTTAAAAAACAACCCTTTAATTTTAAAAGAGTTTTGAAGAAGGCTTTCCATGAAAAAAACTTCGAAAAACAATCAAAAAACGCAAAACACAAAAAAACCCGTTGACTGTAAAAATTTTTTATTTTTACTTTTGAAATAAAATAATAAAAAAAACTTAATAAAATAAATTTAACCATGTTTAGCGGGTTTCCCCTAATTTAAAAGGCACCGGAAAAAATGCCAAAACTAAATTTGGGTTAAAGTTTTTTGGTGATGTAAAAAGGGGTTTGAGAAGGATGGGGAGATTTGGGAAGTTTAAAGCTTTTGAGTAAACAAAATTTTGGAAAAACTACCAAAACCCTAAAAAGCAAAAAAAGAAAAGCTAAAAAACCACCTCGGTTTCCTAAAAATTTTAAAGTTGCGTTTTTTTTGAAAAACCGAAGCAAAAGCAAAATTTATTTTATTTACCCAAAAAGTAACATTTTAAAAAGCCTTTAAAAAATGGCACATCAAAACCCAAAACATTTGACCGGGGCCAAGATCAAGGGTTTTAGTTTTTTAGTCAAATACAACTTTTCTATGCAAAATGCAGAAACTTTCCGGTTAAAACCATAATGTTTGGAAACCCGTTAAACATAGCATTAGCCCTTCAATCAGCCCAAACAGAATTTAAGTAGAGGGTAATAGCATTTACCCAAAAGAAAGTTATTTTCTTAAAAGAATTTTAAAAAAAATATGGACCCAAACCCCAAAACAAACCCCCATTGCCCAACCCATTCCCTTTCCCATACTTTTCTGGTGATTTTAAAATTAAAAACCCTTTTGGGTTTTTTCCGGTTTGCAAGAGAAAGAAAGAGGGTTTTTTTCTTGTTCATGGTTTGGGTTTTTATTAAATGGAAAGACCCCGAGTTGGGTTTCCCTCAGATTTGCCATTGCTTATTTGGGGGAAAAGCCCGGGAAGTGGGCAAAGAACATTGAAGGGAAAACTTTTTCCCAAATAAAAAATCCCAAATTGGGTTCCCGACCCAAAAAAAAAGCTGACACAATTAGATCCCTCAATCTAAAACCCCCAAAAAGGGCCCCCGTTTTCAGTTTTTATTACACAAATGTTGGGATGCCCCCACAATTTAATTAACCCAAAACTTTTTTAAATTTAATTAAAACCCAATAAAAATTTTCACACCGGTTTTTTTTTTAAACAGTTAAGAAAGAAAAGGAAAAGGGCGAAAAAAGGCAAAAATTTTTAAAGTTCCTGGACCGATCCTGAAAACCCTTTTTAAAAGAAAAATTTTCCTTAAAACCTTTTTGTTTTTGGGCCAAAAAATTAAAACCCGGGTGGGAGCATGATAAATTTAGCAAAAAACTAAACAAAAGTAAACAAAAAAGCCCGGCGTGGTACCGTTTAGCTTTTTCTGTGGTTTAGCTCTATTTCAAAAGGGTACAGCAACCCCTGTCTAAAAACCCGCGCAGGAAAAAAAGGGTTGCTCTCTTGGCCCAAATGGAATTGCAGTCCCGCATCCAAAAGCATTGGGCTCTGTTTTAAAAACGAAGGGGGCCTTTTTCTTTTTTAACCCTCCCTTTTTCCAAAGAAGGTTTTTGCGTTTTAAAAAAGAAAAAAAAATTTTTTAAATTTTTGTGTTTTCCTTGAATTAGCCCAAGCCTAAGCCATTCAAAGGGTCATTATTTGCAAAGCTCTAACCAGTTGCCACAATTTCAGAAAAGGAGTTTAAAAACCCTCTTCCCGGGTGAATACCCATTTACTACAAGGCCTCAAAAAGTTCGACCTCCCCGAACAAAAACAAAGCTAAACTTGTGGGGGCCAAATTTACTCCAAAAAAAAAAGGAATATATAAAAAGGGGTATTGCTTGGCTTTGGGGGCCTTTTCCCCAGCTGAGTTCTCTATTTAAGGGGCAAGAATTTACCCGGGGGTAGATTTAAATGCTTCATAACCGTAGCAAAACAAAAAAAAAATGAAGGAAATAAATGAATTAATTAATTTTTTTTTTACTTTTATGAGTTAGGGGATTTTAAATTGAGGCCAGGGATGGACAAAGGTTTTCGGGCAATAAAATGCTAAATGGGTTTCACAATGCCCCCAAAACCCTGGTTCCAAAGCCCTTCAAAAATGCCCCAAACGCAAAAAATTTCCAGACAACCTAAACATAGATTCCCCAGTTTAAAGTTGTAAATTGGCTGCTGAAGAAAACATACAAACCCCAGCAAACAAACAAAAACGAGAATTTTAACCCGTTCCATGGGGTCAAAACACTACCCCGAAATGAACTCCCTTTGAAAAAGCCCCAACAATTCCCCTGGGCAGATGGATGATGCGCAACTTTGGGAAAATTTTGCGAAACAGGCCAAAAAAATGGGGGATCAGGTGGGACCCGGGTTTGGGAAAGGGTTTTTCGCATTAAAAACTAAAGCCCAAAAAAAAGTTTCATTCCCCATTGTTTGGGAGAAGTTCTTTCCCCTTGCCCCCTGATTAAAAAGTTAGGGAAAACCCTGCCCCGTGCTGAACATTCAGAACAAAAGATGGGCAAGTTTTTTTAATGTGGTGTTTTGTGGTAGGGTGTTTCATGGGAACCAAAAAGGGAAAAGAGGAGAGTTTCCCAACCCTTTTTCCAAAGAAACATTTGTAAACCCAAGGTTAAACCTTTATGGCATTGAAATTTCCTGTGGCTGTTTTGGAGTTAAATTTTCAAGTTTGGGGAAAAATAAAACCCCCCCACCCAGTGTGGGAAAGTGTTTCACCGGGGGAAAAAGGGGCGGCCCCAAAAGGAAACCCCGTTGGGGTTAAGAACCCCTTAGGATCTCAAAAAGGTCTCCCACAATTTGGTTTTTCCTGATAAGAACCCTGTAGACCCCCCTTGCTGTGAGTAATTTAAAAACCGGGTTTCATTATTTAAATCAAATTTTTTAAAAAATGAAATAGACTTATTTTTTACAGACAAAATACATTTGCACAAAAAAAAAAGTTTTGCAGACGAATGCTTTTGGTTCGTTTAAAAATTTTTACAGGCGAGACCCAAAAATTGGGAAAAAATTGTAAAAATTGGACGGAAGCCCAAACACGGAAATTGTAACACCAAAGCCCCCGGGCAAGGTTTTTAAATTCCAAAAAAATTTTAAAAAAGCTACAAAAAAAGTCCCTATGGGAGTGTAGGGGGACTTTGAGTCTATCCTTTTTTGCCTACCAAAGGGCCCGCACCCGGGAAAAAAGCCTTTAAAAAAAATTTTTTAATCAGTAATCTTTAAGGGGTTGGGTTCCCTTTTTTTTGTTGGGTTTTTAAAATTCAGATGGTGGACACTCAGGGCCAGTTTTTTATAAAGGGCCCCGCGCGGCTTAAAACTTTTTCTTTAACACATGAAAGCAAATCATAACCCTAAACCCCTCAACCAGCTAAAAACCCAAAAGAGATCAAAATTTTGACTGGGAAGAAAAACCTAGGAACCCAGTTTGTTTCTGCCACCCCCATTTGCTGGATTTTGGGTAATTTATTAAAAACCCCAAAGGGGGCGACAATTTACACAATCAAAAGGGTCATGAACCCCACAGTGGTTTCGTTTCCCCTGGAAACCGCAAAAAATTTGGTAAGTGTTAATTTTACAACCCAAAAAGTAGATCCCAAAAAAAATGGAAATGCCGTCTTCTTCCCCCAAATTAAAGGGGGTGTTACCAACCCTTTTTTAGGCCAGGGGAGTAAAATGATGAGTATAAGGCCTAAATGCATTTTCCAAAAAAGTCATCAGAGAAAGTACCTGAAATTTTTACCCTAAATAGCCTTTTTTCCTTCTTTTATTTCCCGCACAAAAATCTTTTGGGATCTCTTGAGTCCTTGTCTTCTTCCTGAGTACTTTGCTCAAATTAAAAGAAAAATACTTCGACACATTGCTCGTGCCCCAAAAGGGGTCTATCCTTTATGGGTACATGGACTCATGGGGAAAACCCCTTTTAAAGAAGAAGAGCTGCCGCCAAAAAGAAAATTCCCTTTAGCCCCCAAAGGGCAGGGAAGGAATCAGGGGATGATGGAATATCAGCATGCTCTGGTTGGGAAAATTTTGGCAAAATTTTTTAAAAAAAAAAATTTTTTAAAAACCCAAAAAAATTTTTTTTTAAACCCCCAACCCCCCCCAAAATTTAAAAAAAAATTTTTTTTCCCCCCCAAAATTTTTTAAAAAAAAAACCCCCCCCCCCAAAAAACCCCCCCAAAAAAAAATTTTTTTTTTTTCCAAAAAAAAATTAAAAAAAATTTTTTTTTTTTTCCCCCCGGGCCTTTTAAAACCAAAAAATTTTTTTTTGGTTTTTTTAAAAATTTTTTAACTTTAAATTTTTTTTGGGAAAAAAAAGGGGGGAAGTTTTTCCCTTTTTAACCCCCCCAAAAAAAAATTTTTTTTTCTTTTTTTTTTTTAAAATTTTAAAAAAATTTTTTAAAATTTTTTTGGTTTTTGGGGAAAAAATTTTATTTTAATAAAAAAGGGGTTTTTTTTGGTGGCCGGAAAAAAAAAAAAACCCCGGGGGTTTTTTTTCCAAAAAAAAAGGGGAAATTTTTAAAAAAAAGGGTTTTTTTTAAAATTTGGGGGGGGGTTTTTTTTTTTTAGGGGCCTTTGGTTTAAAAAACAATTTGAAAATTTTTAAACCGGGGGAAAAAAAAAAAACCCCGGGGAAACAAAAGGTTTTTTGGTCTTTTTAAAGTTTGGGTTTTAAAAAAAAAACCCCCCAAAAAAAAAAAACCCGGGAAAAAAAAGGGGAAAAAAAAACCCCCCGGGTTTTTAAGGGGTTTTTTTTTGTTGGGCCGGGGGGGAAAAAAAAAAAAAATTTTTTTTTGGGGGGGGAGGGGGGGGAGGGGGGTTTGGGGAAAAAATTTTTTAAAAAAATTTTTTTTTTTTTTTAAAAAAAATTTTTTTAAATTTTCCCCCCCCCTAATTTTAAAAAAAATTTTTGGGGGGTTTAAAGGGGAAAAATTTTGGGGGGGTTTTTTAAAAAGGCCCCTTTTTTTTAAAAAATTTTGTTAAAAAAGAGGGGTTTTAAAAAAAAAAGGGGGGGGGGGGGGGGGGGAAAAAAAGGGGGAAAAAAAAAAGGGGGGGAAAAAAAAAAATTTTAAAAAAAAAAAAAAAAAATTTTTGGGGGTTTTTTTTTTTTTAAAAATTTTTTTTTTTTTTTTTGGGGGGCCCCTTCCCTTTAAAAAAAGGGGAAAAACCCCTTTTGGGGGGAAATTTTAAAAAATTTTTTAAAAAAAAAAATTTTTTTCCCGGGGGAAAAAAATAAAAAAATTTTAAAAAAAATTTTTTTTTTATTATTTTTAATTTTTTTTTTTAAAAATTTTTTTTTTTTTTGGGGTTTTCAACCCTTTTCTTTTAAACCCCTTTTTTCCCCCCCCAAAAAAATTAAAATTTTTTTCCCCAAAAAAAAAATTTTTTTTTTTTTAAATTATTTTTTGGGGGGAACCCCCGGAAAAAACCCCTTTTTTTTTAAAAAAACCCCGGGAAAAAAATTAATTTTTTGGGGCCCCCCCCCGGGGGGCCCCCCCTTTTGGGGCCCAAAATTTTTTCCCCCCCCCCGGGGGGGGAAATAAAAATTTTTAAAAAAAAAACCAAAATTTTTTTTTAAAATTTTTTTTCCCTTTTTTTTTTGGGGGGGGTTTTGCTTTTTTTAAAAAATTTTTTTTTTTTTTGGGTTTTTTTTTTGGTTTTGGGGGTTTTTTGGGGGGGTTTTTTTTGTTTTTAACCCCCGGGTTTTTCCCGGGTTTGGGAAAAAAATTTTTTTTTTTTAAAAAAATTTTTTTAAAAAAAGGATTTTGGGGGGCCTTTTTTTCTTGGGGGGGGTTTTTTTTTTTTCCGTTAAATTTTTTAAAAATTTAAAATTTTTTTTCCCCTTTTTTTTTGGGGATCCCTTTTTTTTTCCCCTTTTTTTGTTTTCCCCAAAAAAAAAATTTTTTTCCCCCTTTTTAAAGGGGTTTTTTTTCCCCCCTTTTTTTTTTAAAAAAAGGGGGGGGGGGTTTTTTTAAAAATTTTTTGGGGGGGTTTTTTTTTTTTCCCCCTTTTCCCCGGGGGGGGGGTTTTTTCCCCCTTTTTTTTTTCCCTTTTTAATTATTTTAAATTTTTTTTGGGGGGTTTTTTTAAAAAATTTTTTTTTGGGGGGGGGGGAAAAAGTTCCCCCTTTTTTTTTAAAACAACCCCCCTTTTTTCGGTTTTTTTCCCCCAAAACCCCTTTTTAAAATTTTTTCCTAACCCCTTTTTTTTTTAAAAAAACCCCCAAAATTTAAAAAAAACCCCCCCCTTTTCCCTTTTTTTCTTTTAAAAAAAAAAAAGGGGGCCCCCTTTTTAAAAATTTTTGGGTTTTTGGGGTTTTTTTAAAAAAGGGGGGGTTGGGGAAAAAGGGGGTTTTTTTTAAAATTTTTTTTTCCCCCCTTTAAAAAAATTTTTTTGGCCCCCTTGGGTTTGGGGGTTTTTTTTTAAAAAAAATTTTTTTTGGTTTTTTTTCCCCCTTTTTTTGGGGGGTTTTAATTTGGTTTTTTTTTTTTTTTTTCCTTTTTAAGGTTTTTTTCTTTGGGGGGGTTTTTTTTTTTTTGGGGGAAAAAAAATTTTTTTTAAATTCCCCTTTTTTTTAAAGGTTTTTTGGGTTTTTTTTTTTTTAGGAATTTTGGGGGGGGTTTTTTTTTTTTTTTTTTGGGCCAAATTTTTTCCAAAAAATTTTTAAAAATTTTTTTCCTTTGGGGCCCCCAAAAAAAGGGGGGTTTTTTTTTTTTTTTTTTTTGGGTTTTTTTTTTTTTTTGGTTTTTTTTTTTTTTAATTTGGGGGGTTTTTTTTTTTTTTTTTTTTTTTTGTTTGGGTTTTTTTTCCCCCTTTTTTTTTAAAAAAAATTTTTGGGCATTTTTTTTTTTTTTTTTTTTCCCCCCCCGGGGGGTTTTTTTTGGGGTTTTTTTTTTTGGGGGAAAAAATTTTTTTTTTTTTTAAAAACCCTTTTTTTTTCCCCTTTAAAATTAAAAATTTTTTAAAAATTGGGGGGAAAAATTAAAAAAAAAGGGGGGGGGGTTTTTTTTTTTTGGGAAAAAATTTTTTTTCCCCTTTTAAAAAAAAAATTTTTTTTTTTTTTTAAAAAACCCCAAAAATTTTTAAAAAAATTTTTTTTTTTTTTTTTTTTTTTTTTAAAAAAAAAAAAAAGGGCAAAAAAAACCCTTTTTTTTTTTGGGGGGGGTTTTTTTTGGGGGGGGGGGAAAAAAAATTTTCCCCAAGGGGGGGCCCCCAAATAAAACCCCCCCCCCCCCCCCAAAAAAGGGGGGGGTTCCCCCCCCCGGGGGCCCCCCCCCCCCAAAAACCCCCCCCCCCCAAAACCCCCCAAAGGGGCCGGGGAAAAAAAAAAAAAAAAAAAAAAATTTTTTTTTTTTATTAAAAGGGGGTTTAAAAATTTTTTTTTTTTTTCTTTTTTTGAATTTTTTTTGGGTTTTTTCCCCCCCTTTTTTTCCCCCCCCAAAAAAAAAAGGGGGGGGGTTTTTTTTTTTTTTAAAAAAAATTTTTTTTTTAAAAAAATTTTTTTTTTTGGGGGTTTTTTTTTTTTTTTAAAATTTTTTTTTTTTTTTTTTTTTTTTTTTTTTATTAAAAACTTTTTCCCCAAACCCTTTTTTTTTTAAAAAACCCCCCCCCCCCTTTTTTTTTTAAAATTTTTTTTAAATTTTTTTTTTTAAAAAAAAATTTTTTTTTTTTTTAAAAACCGGGGGAAAAACCCCCCCTTTTTTTTTTTCCCCCGGGGGTTTTTTTAAAAAAAAGGTTTTTTTTTTTCCCCCCCCAAATTTTTTTTCCCCCCCCCTTTTTTTTCCCTTTTTTTTTTCCCCGGGGTTTAAATTTTTTTTTTTTTTTTGGTTTTAAGGTTTAAAAAAAAAAATTGGGAAAAATTTTTTTTTTTTAAAATTGAAAATTTGGGGGTTTTTTGGGGTTTTTTTGGGGTTTTTTTTTTTTTTGGGGGAAAAAATTTTTCAATTTAAAAAAACCCCCCCCATTTTTTTTTTTGGGGGGGGGTTTTTTTTTAAAAAAAAAAAAAAATTTTTTTTTTTTTTTTTTTTTTTTTTTTTTTTGGGGTTTTTTTGGAAAAAAGGGGGCCCCCCCCTTTTTTTTTGGGGGGGGAAAAAAAAAAATTTTTTTTTTTTTTTCCCTTTTTTTTTTTAAAAAAACCCAAAATTTTTTTTTGGGTTTTTTTTTTTGGGCCCCCCCCGGGGGGGGGGGGGGTTTTTTTTTGGGGTTTTTTTTTTTTTTTTTTAAAAACCAAATTTTGGGGGGGGGGTTTTTTTGCCCCCCTTTTTTTTTTTTTTATTTTTTTCCCCCCCGGGTTTTTTTAAAAAAAGGAAATTTGTTGTTGTTTTGAAATTTTGAAAAGTTGTTGTAAGTTGTGAAGGGTCTTGTTTATTTTTGAAAAGTTTTTAATATATTCTTGTTTTAGTTCTTGTATGTTCTTGAAAGTTTTTTGAAAAGTTTTGGTAAGTTCTTGTATTATTTTTAATAAGTTCTTGGAAATTTCTTGTTTAATTTGTTGATAATTTTAATAAGATATTGTTTTAGCAAAAATTCCCCAAAATTTTTTATAGTTTTTCCCCATCAAAATAAATTAGTATTACTTTCATTTTTTTAGGGAAAATAGGGAAAAAGCCGTTTCCCAAGGTAAACTGTTTAAATTTTTTTATATAAAACTTGCAAGTTTTTTGGTTGAGGGGCGAAGCCAATCGGCCAAAAAGTTGCCTTTTTTTGGATAAACAGAAAGTAATTGAGCTTAAATCGGCTTTTTCCCCATCTCTTGTTTCATTTTTTTTTTTCTTCAACTCTACGTTGTGGCATATTTTGTAGGATTTAGGTTGACCATGGTTTTTTTTCGACTGGCGGTGTTTGCCAAAAATGCTCGCTTGCTGTTTCAGTAAACTGCTGTATTGAAACTATTCGTCAGTGTATCTATGTCTGGTCTATCACAGTGAGTGCTGCAAACTTTCCACCTATCCTTGCTTGAAAAATTTCTAATACCTCTGGGTCCTTCAGCTTCTCGAGGTCAAATTTGATTCTGATGTTGTTCCGCTTGTGGATTTTCTTTACACGTAGTCGGAAAGTCATCATCACAAGATCATGATCACTCCCTATGTCTGCTCCTGGAAAACTTCGTGTCTGTGCGATGTTAACGCTAGACTGAAACCGTCTTTTCACCATGATGTAGTCTATTTGGTTGTGGTGTTCTCCATTTGGGCTATGCCATGTCCATTTTTTTGATTTCTTGTGTGGATCAAGTGTATTCACTAGCTGGAGGTGGTTGTTACTGGCAAACTCCAGGAGTCTCAAGCCTCTTTCATTTGAATGGTTATTACAATGTGGCCCACAAACGCCCTCCCAATCTTTCCATGCATCTTCTCCTACCTTGGCGTTCCAGTCACCTTGCACAACGAGGATGTCTTTCTTGAGAGTTTGATTCAGAACCTCTTGTAGCTGGTCATAAAATTCTTCTATGGCTTCATCTGTGCAGTCTGATGTAGGGGCGTATGCCTGTACTACAGTTATGTTAAAGGATGTCTTTCTTGAGAGTTTGATTCAGAACCTCTTGTAGCTGGTCATAAAATTCTTCTATGGCTTCATCTGTGCAGTCTGATGTAGGGGCGTATGCCTGTACTACAGTTATGTTAAAGGGGGTTGCTCTCAGGCGGATGGTAATAAGTCTGCTGGACACAGGCTGACAGCTCTTGGTGGATCGGTGGTCTAGAGGTAACGCGCCTGTCTAGAAAGCGAAAAGTCCGGGTCTGAAGTGTGCGGCGGTTCGTACCCCGTTTGGACCGGAAACTTTTCCCCCATCCATTAGACCATGAGTGGTGGTCTGGGCGCTAGTCTTTCGGATGAGATGATAAACCGAGGTCCCGTGTGTTACACGTAATTATTTAGCGCACGTAAAAGAACCCACGGCAACAAGAGAGTTGTCCCTGGCAAAATTCTTAGAAAAAAGCCACTCTGATAGGGAAACAAATACAGTTGCAGACGTAAAAAAAGGTGGCGCTGCGCTTGTGGCGACGCGCTCTCCCGCTCTCCCCGGGGAGAGCAGCCCGAATTTCACGGAGAGAAATCTGCCGTGACTTAAAGTGGTATGAAATGAAATCTGAGCGCTTTGATTTGTTGCTTTACAAGATTCAGCGCTATATAAATTCCATACATTATTATTATTATTATTTAGCTCATGACGGTGTTCACGGTGTCTTTTGTGAACGAGAACCCCACCCTTGCTCATGTTTATCTTGTTTTCCCCTGTAATATAATTTGTGGTCTTCCTGGGTCGTTGTTTCTCCCATGTTTTTCCACCTTACTTCGCAGAGCCCAAGGATGTGCCATTTTGATTATCTTGGACTTTCATGTGTCATTCATCATTATTACTATATACTTCTCACATTATTACTGTGTTTCTTAGGGCCAATTTCTTTCTGCCTTTACAAGGCTCACGCTCACTGTTGTTTTGGTTGTTGCTGTCAGAAGCAGTATCCTCGTGTGACAAGCAAGGCTGCTAGCAGCATGTGTAGCCGCAGTAACGTGTTTTGAGACCTAACACTTCTCACACCACCACCACCACAAGAACAAAACGCCACTTCATTGTCCTGTGATAGGCAGAGTGGACAAGTCAAAACTGCAGCAAACTGCTTTTCTGTCATGAAAATAACGCACAAAAAAATATCAGAAATTGCCAATTCTCAGTTGTTGTTATGGTTGGAATTCGCATATGGTCCACTGGTACTGACAGCATACTTTAGAATGTTGCACAAAATATGGAAATGCCAAATCTCAGTGTTGTTATAGTTGATATCTCATACTTCCACTTGCACTGACAGATACTTTGGTATGATGACTACAATACTGGAAATGCCAATCTCGTGTTGTTAGAGTTGGTATCTCATACCGGTCCACTGACACTAAAGATGCTGCACTGTGGAACATGTCAAGCAATTGAACAGTGTGGGAAATGAAACTCTACTGCCTTCTTCTCTATGGAGCACTCATTCTCTGCCAACCACATCCAATAACTCACTGTCAAACACACACACTCCCCACACATAAAACAACTCAATTATCTACCCCTGGATTCATCCATATAAAGCCCAACCATATTCATACAATATCATTTGTAAACAATAAACTTAGTTGATTTTCCAGCTGTGACAGTGATATTACTGATGTTCAAGACATTAATTTTTTACGTTGTGTTCAATGTGACAAGAAAATGAAGATGGTTGTTTGGACATTTACAGGATATGTTTCAGTGTGTCAGTAAATGATGTTGTTTGAGGACATTTACAGTTATGTTCAGTGTAATTTTTTTATGTCAGTGAATGATGTTGTTTGAGACATTTACAGATATGTTCAGCCTGTGTCAGGTGAATGAATGTTTTTGAGACATTTACAGATATGTTAGTGTTGTCAGTGGAATGATGTTGTTTGAGACATTTACAGATCTGTTCAGTGTGTCATGTGAAATGAATGTTGTTTTGAGGAAATTTTAAAGAATATGTTCAGTGTGTCAGTAAATGATGTTGTTTGAGCATTTGCAGATATGTTCAGTGTAGTCAGTGAATGCAATGTTGTTTGAGATATACAGATATGTTCAGTGTGTCAGTAAATGATGTTGTTTGAGGACATTTACAGTATGTTGTTCAGTGTGTCAGTGATGGATGTTGTTTGAGACATTTACAGATATGTTCAGCTGTGTGTCATTGTGAATGATGTTGTTTGAGAAATTTACAGATATGTTCAGTGTGTCAGTGATACGATATGAATGATGTTTGAGGACATTTACAGTTCTGTTCAGTGTGTCAGTGAAATGAATGTTGTTTCATACATGTACAGTTAATGTTTAGTGTGACAGTGGACGGAGTCAGTTGCTTCATTCTTTTGACTCTACTTCTGTACATCTAAACCTTTTCTATCCCCCCCCACCATCCACCAAATAGAAAATCGTATTCCCTGCCCTACAAAGAAGGCTCTGATATATCAACATGTTGTTTGAGCCTCTTCCACACCGGGTCATACAGTAGCTGACGCCGCAAGTACAAAGGACACGGATTACTGAAGAACTGCCCCAGCCACCACATATTAATAATTATTTGGCAAGACAGCTCTTAGGAAAAGAGCTCTCACTGAAACACTACTGCAACCACTAACTTTGGCTCTGTTGTTTTACACAGAAGTGAAGGAGGGACTCTTAACACTGCAGATGAAAACAAAATCATAACTTCAGGTGTGTGGTTCTTACACAATACTAGAATAAGCTGGATGAATGACGAACAAACCACAGCAGTTTGGAAAGGAAGAACTGAACACTGCGTTCACCCTGAAGTACAAGCCTTGGTGAGAAAAGAGCCTGTGAACTGTTTGGACACCAGAGCTGCTGTGTGATGAAGACTGCAGGCCTAACAGAGGCCAGAGATAAGGAGACTGACCACCAGCTGCCCCGTCAAGAAGTGAAGGGCTGGCTCTACAAGGTGCTGCAGGCTACAGCACACACCCACTCTGTATGCCTCACTCACTGAACCCAACACTCTCACATCACCTCTCTACAGCACAGCCCACTCTGCCTGCTCACTCACTGACCAACACCTCTCACATCACCGCTCTACAGCACAGACCACTCTGCCTGGCCTCACTCACTGAACCAACACCTCTCACATCAACACTCTACAGCCCCTGCACAGACCACTCTGCCTGCCTCACTCACTGAACCCAACACTCTCACATCCACCACTTACAGCACAGACCACTCTGCCTGCCACCCTCACTGAAACCAAAACCTCTCACATCTCACTCTACAGTCATGTTGGTCAGCCAGGCTGTGCTTTGTGCTGTCTTCCTCACCGTCCTGTCCCTTGCAGTGTCTGTTTCTACTGACCTGACTTACCTCGGCCATGCTGAAAAAAAAAGTATGTTCTTTCGAGCCAGAAGGGCCCATAGAGCCGGAGCTATCCCGGTTTCTGTAGCGTTTAGCGAATGATGGTTTTTCCCACCCCCTGTGACAGGACGCTAGTCTGTCGCCAGGATACTTCCCCAGCAGAGCTGGTACCAACTTGTAACCTGGGTGGAGTCATTAGTGTGAAATGAGTAAAGTGTCTTTTCCAGACACAAACCAGAAGCCGAGCCGGGGATCGAAACTGCATGCTGGGCAACTGACAAAAAATCGTATCATACAGATACAGGAGTGGACATCTATTATCTGACACAGGCTGAATTAATATCACCACAGATACACTGCTCCTCTCTCTGATATAGGATGATAATATCAGCACAGAGTACTATCACTCCTCTCTCACTCTCTGACTACAGAATGATAATTTATCAGCCCATATACACTAACTCTCTCCCACTCTCTGACTAGGTAAAGTAAAGGTAAAGAACTTAGTCCCATAACCTATAAGGTCGTGGGGAGCGAGGCGTCAGAGAGCTCACTTCTCTAGGGCCAGGCATATTGAGGCGGCGCCCATCTCCTCTCCCTCGCTGCTTTACCTTCCCCTGACCCTACAAGGGGCATTGTACCCATTTACAGCGGGTGAACTGGGGGAACTGTACTGAAAACAAGGCGCGCAAATGGTACTCACCAACTGAGTATCCTCGCTCGTCGCTGCTAACTTGGGCTGGGGAATGCGAGTGCTCCGACCCACTGAGGCTATCAGTTTCCCCCAATAACTTCCTCTCCATCACTCTGATACCGGTGATTAATTACCAGCTCACATACACTAACTCCTCTCTTCAGTCTCTGACTACAGGCTGATAATTATCATTACAGTATACCCTAGATCCTTCTCTCACTCTCTGGACTTCAGGCTGATAAATTTCAGTACATATACACACAGCTGACTAAAACAGTTCCTGTTTAAATCTAAACTCTTCATACCCATTGTCTCAAGAATTGAGACACCGGAACGCTTAACCCCTATTTTCAAATGTCTTGCATCTTCGTTTTTTAACGTCTATCCACTAATTAAGTGATTTTGACAGTATCTTTCAACGTACTCGTTCCAAAAAGCTACATTTCAATCTGCCATCTTCCAAGTAGAGTTTTCTGTTTAGGTAATATGACTGTATTCAGTGGTACATGTAGTATGCACTGTTAAATTTGTACTTGATGTGTGTGTGTGTGATGGAGTTTGCCTGAGAAGATAAAATAGTGGGCTGGTACAATTGTTGCTGTTGTAGTTGTAGTAGCAGCAGCAGCAGCAGCATGCAGCAGCAGAGTCTAGTAGTAGCAGTCAGCAGCAGCAGCAGCAGCAGTTGTAGTAGACGATAACGATGTTTCTACTTTGCGGGTTAATGATGACCTAACAGTGCTGACGATGATGAATGTGATAATAAAACGACAGAGATGAAGATATGCAAGAGTGAGAGGAGAGGGAGAGAGAGACAATTCTTTTATTTCGAGGATTATGAATAAGCACTCAATGTGCTTTTTTTACATTCAGTTCCCGCCGTAGGGATTACATCTTTAATATAACCCAACACTTTATACAGTCTCACAGTGAAACATGGGGAAATACCCTTTTCAAAACGCCCCCCCACCCCCTCCCATACAACCCCTCACCCCCCCCCAAAGCAAAACTATAAAAGAAAACCCTAAAAAACACACCCCCACTACCCCAACCCACCCCACCACCCACCAGAGAAAAAAAAACCATAACATAACAAACAAAAACAAAAGAGAAAAGAAAAACAAACCCACAAGGAAGAAAAAAGAAAAAAGACAAAAAAAGAATAGACGAAGGATGTGAGCAAGCACACACACAACACACTCACACACACACTACAACCTCCCTCCCCCGCACCCGGTCCCTCATTTTTTCCTTTTCTTTTTTTTAATTTCTTTTTATCCCACACATTAGTCAAGGCCGCAACCACGTTGTCAGCGAATCACTCTTTTGTAGAAGGCGGCGGAGTCTTTGGGTACCCGGTGGGCGCAGGGGGTCTGTGAAGTTGACGTAAATGTAGGCCGAATTTCTCGGGTGTAACCATGCCCCCCACTCGAACTTGTCCACCAGGGGGACCACACAGTGTAGCCCGAACGTCACACCCATCCTCCCGCTATGGCTTGCCACATGGCAGCGATGTACTCCCTGTGGAAGTCGATTCGAAAGGAAGTCCGGATATTACCAGTGTGGTCAGTGTCTTCCATTTCTATCTACCGGATCACCTGCACCCCAGGGAGTGGGTTCGAACCCAGTTGAGAGATAGAGAGAGAGTGATGTGACAAAATTTTTTATTCTCGAGAAGAGAGAGGAAGAGGAGAGAGAGAGAGAGAGGACAGGACAGACAGCCAAACAGATGAGACAATTAGATAGATAGACCAGAGACAATGAGGCGAGATTTTCAAATACAGGATTGCATAATTAGGTAGAAATAGCTCCAGTGTTGTAAAATCAAGTAAAAAAAAAAAGGTAGAAAGTTACATGTAACTAATGCTCTCTTCAATGGTCGCACAATGAGTGAACAAATGTCTGTTAGGAAACTGCATACGGCAAGCATGTAAACACAATCAAACAAAGCATTACCACTGAACAGGCTATACACTATCTTAGAAATTTGGGGAGAAAGTGACGCCAAGTTTGCATTTTCATTAAAAAGTCATGACAAGTTTTGAATCTTATATGGTTTGTTTCATTCTTTAAAAAGCAGAAGTCTGTTCAGAGAGCCAGCTTCCAGAATTACGACAGACTTGATGTATATAATGTAATTTCTAGGCTAGGAAGATCGATAGTGTGGGAATGCCTAAATTCATTAACTGTAAACATGTCTCTTAGTGATGGTGGGACATAGTCATGAACAATTTTATGCTTAAGAATTCCTTTGTTGAAAATGTTAGTTTGGAGTTTTAACGGAAGGAGGTTTATATATCTCTATAATCAGATCAGTTATATGGGGAAAACGACTTATCTAATGCAAGTTGAACAGCATCCCACGTTTATGAAGTCTAGTTATAGTTTTAGTTAAGTTTTTGTTGCCAGATCCCAAAGAGGTGGGGAAGCATAATCAATGTTTGATGAAATATAGGAATGAAAGCATATTTTTCTTTGCGTGCAGAGACACGTTTTTTTTTTAAGCAGCTGATATATTTTTGAGGCAATGTCTTCTTGATAATCTTTTGATGTGATCTGACCAGATTATATTTTTATCTAATAGTTAATCCTAATAGTTTATGACTTGAAATTTCTTGTATTATATCATCAATTAGTATAGAGTGGATGGTTTCATTATGTTAAGATTTTGACGTTTTTTGCCGAGTGTATAAGCATGAATTTTGTTTTGGTGGGATTGCTCTAGTGCCATGTGATCATATGTGTCATTTGACAAGAAATATCATGTTTTCTTGCATTACTCGAAAGAACTGGTATTGGATCCCTATCAGTTGTATGTCTATGGTGGGTCGTCAGCGAAAAAGTTCACAGGATGTTTTAATAAGTTAGAGGTAAAGTTCATTGATATTAGAGAGAATTAGCAGTGGACAAGAACAGAACCCTGAGGAAAACAACCATTAAGTTTTTGGAAAAGTACTTAGGAAAAGCAATTGGTAAGATAAACTTTTTACTGTATGTTAAATAGAAAGGAACAAATAAGTTCGAAGGTATTGGGAAAAAAAAAAAATTTTTAATTTTTTTTTGTTATTGATGGCTAGTTCTTTAAGAGGAGCATTGGATCAAGGACATCGAATGCCTAGGGCAAAGGTCGACAAAGAGAATCTCAGGGGGTAAATTTGGTTTTGTTTTTATTGGATAGCACTTTCTGTGAGTTTAATTTAATGCTGTATTATTGAATTATTGGCTTCTACATCCAGATTGGTTGTGGATGGTATGAGATTATATTATCGGATGAATAAAAAGGCATTTATATATGTTGGGCTTGTTTCTAAGGCTTTAAAAGTGTTGACAGATTGGATATTGGTTATAATTGAAAGGACAGCAGTCTTTCTGATTTGAACAAGAATTACTTTTGCTTGCTTTAATATTTTTGGAAATTGTGTTTTTTATTTATGCAAAGTTTATAGAGATATATGTAGGTGTGGTCTGGTTATTACAGGAGATAGCAAGTTTTAGAATAATACCATCCAGTCCATCTAGACCACCGTGTTGCTGTTTGTTTCAACACTTTTAAGAAATAAGCACGTCGATTGACACTAACAGGTGTGATGTTGAGTTAGTATAGATGTTAGGGTTAGAGCAAAAGGTTTTTAGGTCTTTTAAATCATTTGCTACCTGAATTGTCTGTTAATGATTATCTGAGCTAAACACTGTTAAAAAATGATGATTTATTGCATCTGCTGATATATCTATATGTATTTTGAAGTATTACTTATATTTTTATTTGTTCTAGTTTATTGTGACTTTCAAATTGGTCTTACTTTCTTTGTTTTATCAACTAGTTGTTTCAAGTATTTCCTTTTTTATGCTTTAAATGATTAGTAACAAAATTTATTTGCTTTTTATGTTCTTTCATGAGATCCTCTTTCTTTTAACTGGTTATCTCTTAAATGAATATTTTTTTTAAAACTTGTTTAGTGATCCATGGTGCATAATAGTGTGTGGGGTGTATTTTTATTTATATTATATTTTTATTTTATTATTTAACTCTTTTTGTATGAAGAGGAGCATGTTATTGTAAATGCCACAGAAAATTCTGATACCATAAGTCAAGCGTATGATCTGGATAGGTAGCTGATTATACACTGTTAAAGGGAGAGTTTATAAGATCATGGCAAGGAATTTGTTAGTATTCGATTTAGAAAGTTTCTATACTTAATAGGTTTATGATTAAGATTGGGTACTTTATTCATTTTTGGACCAGTAATACAGATTTGGAAAATGGTCGTTACAGCTAAAACTGGAAACAGCTATCTCAACTATAGTATTAGAATTGGTAGTATAAAACTCATGTCATATTAAAGTTTTCGAAGTCTCGTGATATGTGTGGTGTGCGTATCAACTTTTTCACATTGAGTAACTCACTTGTTTGCGTTCATGGCGTTATTTGTCTTTATTCAAGTCAATGTTGAAGTTCCCTAACTGTATTATGTCCTTTAAATCCTCCATTGACATTTTCCAACATACTATATATGGATTAATCCGTTAACCTTTTTAACAGGATTGGTCTGTCAAGAAAACACAAAAGAAGTGGTTTAAAATGTTTGATTTTGATTCCAAATCATTTCTATGCATGCTGCTCTAAATCTATTAAACTTTTAAACTGAATATAGAGTTGTGAATACTAGACCATTTAAACCTGTTTCATGAAAACATGGGTATCTCTACGAACAGTATACCTGGATGGAGATGTATTATCTGAAATATTAAAGGATTTGAATGTGTTTTAGAAAGCAAAAAACATGGAATTTTTTTCAGAATTTGATGAATTGCATCGGTATTTTGTCAATTTGTTTATCACATGATTGATATTTAGTGCCTACACAAAACTTGTTTTTTTCTTAACCTTGTTGGGTGATGGGGAAGGGAGTGGGTTGAGGGGGGTGGATGTGGAGAGGGATGAGAGTGGGCTAAAGGTGATGGGAGTGGGTGGGGGTGTGGGGTGGGACGTGGTGGGGGAGTGGGTTGAGGGTGGGCAAAGGTTGTGTGTTATTACTCCATATCAAAAAGATTTCAGATAAAGTAATGAACAACAAAAGCGGGTTGAGGAGAGGTGTAGTGGAGGGGGTTGGGTGGTACACAGTGGGCTGTTTGGTGGGAAGGATTCTTGTGGAGGGTATGGTGGGATGATGGGGAGGGAGTTGACTGAGGGGGGTACGGGGTGGTAAGGGCTTTATGTTATTACCACTATGATGTAAAGCTTTCAGAGAAGTAATTAACTACAAAAAAAACCCAACAAGTTTTCAGAAAAACAACAGAAGTCATGATCAGCAATGAGATATTCAGTTAACAACAATGCTTTCCAATCTGGCAATCATTCTGACCTCAGTTTACTCTTCTTCAATCATCGGCTGCTTTGATTTCTTGCCTCCCTCCCCAAGCCGTTCTTTGGGGGGGGTGGGGGGTCACTGGCTGACTGCAGGACCACCTAGCAGGGGTTGGGGCTGGCTAGCAGCTGTCAGTCAGAATGATGCCTTCACAGGACTTGGTGGAGATTCACTGTCCACTGTCGTATAGCAGTTATGTTGTCAACATCAAATGCATTCACATGGCTATATTCTTCTTGCTATGTCAGCTCAACTGTATTTTTCTAATAGCAAATTCTTCATGCTATGTCAAAATCAAATGTATTCACTTAATACCATTCCTTTTGTTGTTAACATGAAATGTTTTCTATGTACCATTCTTTTTGCTTATGTTAACATGAAATGTATTCATATCAGCAACATCTTCTTGTTATGTCAACATCAAATGTACTTACATGGCGCCATTTTTATGTTATGTCAGCATCAAATGTATTCATATGGCAACATTCTTTTTGTTATGTCAACATCAAATGTATTCACATGGCCACCATTCTGCTTGTTATGTCAACATCAAATTGTATTTACTGGGCAATAATTTCTTCATGTTTATAGTGAAGGTAAAGGTAAAGGAGTCCATAACCTATAAGGGTCGTAGGGGAGCGAGGCGTCAGAGACCTCCACTTCTCTTAGGGGCCCGCATATTGAGGGCAGCGCCCATCTCCTCCTCCCTCGCTGCTTTACCTTCCCTGACCCTAAAGAGGGCAGGTACCCATTTACAGCTGGGTGAACTGGGGGAACTGTACTGAAGCCAAGGCGCTTAAACGGTCACCCATCCAACTGGTAACCACGCTCGATGCTGTTTAACTTGGCAGGGGGAAAGCGAGTGCTCCGACCACTGAGCTATCCCGTCCCCCAAAATTAAGATACTGTAACAAAATAGAAGATGAATGTCATTTACTTCGATAATTGTATTTTATATGATGAACTCTGAAATAGTTTGTTATTAAAAATCAAACGAAAGACAAAGAACGCAAAAAACTCTCGTTACATAAATTAAGTGAATAATTAAACAGTTGATACATATCAGCAGATATCATCAGATATGTGTAAGAGTGTTTTGAAAGAAGAGGAAAAGAGAAGTAGAATTGCAAATGTTTTTAGTGTACATCACTTTTAGCCAAAAAATGATAATAATCTTAATGATGTTTTTGTTGTGTCAAATAAGCTTCTTACATGACTTATAATGGCAATAATATATTATGAATCTGATTCTGGATTCACAGCACAGACTACCTTCCTTCTTTCCTGTAGTCTATGCTTGGTCCACTGCCTCCTGCACACTGCCATGTCTAGCCTCTGTGCTGTACTGTACTGTTCTAGTCTAGGGTAGTGTACTGTACTGTAGGGTACTGTGCAGTAACTGTAGTGAAAGTAGTGTAAAGTATGTAGTGTAGTGTAGTGTAGTGTAGTGGAGTGGAGTGGAGTGTGGGGTAAAGTAGTGTAGTGCAGTGCAGTGCATGGTACTCTAGTGTAATAATAATATATAATAATAATAATAATAATAATAATAATAATAATAATAATAATAATATATGGAATTTAATATAGCGCTGGAATCTTGTATGGCAACAAATCAAAGCGCTCAGATGACTTTAAAAAGAAATTATGGTTGTGTTGCGTTTTTTTAAAAAAATGTTGTCATTCTGTTCCCATCGGCAACAATGCCTACTCTTTCGAACAGCGGGAACAGGGATTTAAACGTGTGCGCAAGTGTACTGCATGCGTTCGCACTGTAGTGTAGTCAGTAGTGTACTGTGTGTGAATACTGTGTAGTGTATTGTAGTGTGGTGTGTATTAGTGTATTGTAGTGTAGTTTAGTGTAGTGTGCGGTAGTGTAGTGTATGTTCTTTCGATCCAGTAAGGACCCATAGAGCGGAGCTTATCCCGGTTCTGTAGCGTTAAGCGAACTGATGGTTTTTTCACCACCCCGTGACAGGACGCTAGTCTGTCGCCAGGATACTTCCCAGCAGAGCTGGTACCCACTTGTACAACCTGGGTGGAGTGAGGAAAATGGAGTAAAGTGTTCTTTCCATGGACACACATCGAGCCGAGCGGGGGATGAACCCGTGACCACTGGATCACGAGTCGACCGCCTTAACCACTCAACCTCGGTCTGCCTCTGTTGTGTGTGTACTGTGTGTAATGTAGTGTACTGGTAGTGTTATGTAGTGAAATTGTAGTGTGGTGTACTGTTGTTTCTGTAGTGTACTGTAGTGTAATGTTCTGTAGTGTAGTTAACTGTGTGTTCTGTTGTTAGTTGAGTTTTAGTGCTAGTGTTGTGCATTGGCAGTGTCAGTGTGGTGTGATTGTGCTGTAGTGTTGTGTGGTGTAGTGTAGAGTAGTATATTGTACTGTGGGTGTAGTTGTTGCGTGTGTAGTGCAGGCAGTGTAGGTAGTGTAGTGTAGTGTAGTGTACTGTGTGTAAAGTGGTGTAGTGTAGTGTGTGTTTGTTGTAGGGTAGTGTAGGGTAGTGTATAGTGTTGAGTAGAGTAGAGTAAGTGTAGTGTAGTGTAGTGTAGTGTAGGGTAGAGTAGTGTAGTGTAGTGTAGTGTAAAGTAGTTTAGTGCAGTGTAGAGTTGTGTAGTGTAGTGTAAAGTAGTGTAGTTTGGATAGTGTAGGGTTAGGGTTTGTGTAGTGTAGTGTAAAAGTAGTATAGTGTAGTGTTACAGTGTGTGTAGTGTAGAGCAGTGTGAGGGTAGTGTTGTGTAGTTGTACTGGTATGTAAAGTAGTGTAGTGTACTTTGTGAGTGTAGGGTAGTATAGTGTACTTGTAGTGTAGTGTAACGTAGTGTAGTGTAAAGTAGTGTAGTGTAGTTACTGTACTGTACTGTCGCTGTAAAGTTAGTGTAGTGTAGTTTAGTGTATGGTAGTGTTGTCTATGCAGTGTAGTGTAGTGTTGTGTAAGTAGTGAAGTGTACTATGATGTACTACACTGTTAACGTAGTGTAAAGTAGTGTAGTGTAGTGTAAAGTTGTGTAGGGTGTGTACTGTGCTGCACTGTAGTGTACTATAGTGTAATGTTGTGTACTGTTATTGTTGTGTACTGTAGTCCTGTTTTGTGTCTCTTTGTTTCTGTACTGTACTGTAGTGTACTGTTTACTGTACTGTAGCGCAGTGTACTATAGTGTACTGTAGTGTAGTGTTAGGTATAGTGTACGTAGATTGTGTAGTGTACTGTAGTGTAGTGTTACCTGTAGTGTAGTGTGTGTAGGTAGTGTAGTGTTAACTGTAAGGTAAAGGAAGGTAAAGGAAGTTCCCATACCTATAAGGTCGTAGTGGCGAGGCGGTCAGAGACTCATTCTCTAGGGCCAGCATATTGAGGGCGGGTGCCCATCTCCTCTCCCTTGCTGCTTTACCTTCCCTGACACTAAAGAGGGCAGTACCCATTTACAGCTGGAGTGAACTGGGGGGGAACTGTACTGGAAGCAGGCGCAGAACGGGTCACCATCCAACTGGTAACCATGGATTGGATGCTGCTTAACTTGGTGGGGGAAAGCGAGTCCTCCCGACACTGAGCTAACCCATCCCGTGTATGTAGTGTAGTGTTTGTAGTAATGTTAGTGTTGTGTAGTGTACGTGTAGTGTGCTTTAGTGTTTGTTGTTAGTGTACTGTAGTATAGTGTAGTGTACTGTAGTGTAGTGTACTGTAGTGTTGTGTACTGTAGTGTATTGTTGTGTGATGTAGTGTGTGTAGTTGTAGTGTTAAGCAGGGTAGTGTAGTGTACTGTTAGTAGTGTAGTTGTAGTGTAGTATAGTGTAGGGTAGGGTTAGTGTAATGTAGTGTAGTGTAAAGTGGAGTTGGTGTTGTTGGGTTGGTGTGGTGTAGTGTTGGTGTGGTGTGTGTGGTGCAGTGTGGTGTGATGTAGTTTGTGGTGTGGTGTGATGTGGCGTGTGTGGTTTGTGGTGTGGTATGGTGTGGTGGTGCAGTGTGGTTGTGGTGTAGGTGTGGTGTGGTGTGGTGTGATGCAGTGTGGTGTGGAGTGGAGTGTAAAGTTTATTGTAGTGTAGTGTAGTGCAGGGTAAGGTATAAGGTAGTTTACTGTAGTGTAGTGTACTGTAAAGTAGTGTTAGTGTAGTTGTATACGTAGTGTAGTGTTATAGTGTAGTGTACTGTAAAGTAGTGTAGCTTTTGTGTTAGTGTGTGTTACTGTAGTGTAGTGTAGGTGAGTGTAATGTCTGTAAAATAGTGTAGTGTAGTGTAGTGTTAGTATAGGGTAGGTAGTGGTAGTGTTAATTGTACTGTAGTGGTAGGTGTAGTGTAGGGTTAGTGGAGTGGAGTGTAAGTAGTAGTGAAGGTAGTGTAGTGTAGGGTAGTATAGTGTAGTGTACTGTAGTGTACTGTTAGTGTGGTTAGTGTAGTGTGCTGTAGTGCACCTGTGGTGTAGTGTACTGTGGTGTTGTGTAGGGTAGTGTTAGTTGTACTGTAGTGTAGTGTAGTGTACTGTCTGTTAGGGTTAGGGTAGTGTAGTTGTAGTTCGGAATGAGACTATAATCTGAGGTCCCATGTACTAACACACGCAGTACATCTTGTGCACACTTAAAACTATTCACTATCAGAAGAGTAGTCAATGTGTGCCGGTTGGAATGATGGACAAAATTTACAAAACTGATAGACAGGGGACTGGATGTAAAAAAACCACACAAGTGCTTATTTAATTATCCTCGAAATAAAAATAATAAAAGAAAAAAGAACATACACACAAACACAACACAACAAAACACCACACACACACAAACACACGCACACACAAACACACACACACACAAACCACACACACACACCACCACACACACACCCACACACTCACACACACACACACACACAACACCACACACACACACACCACACACACACACACACACATACACCACACACACACACACACTGTATCTGTTCATACCACTACGGATAGGAAGGTTGGCAGGATGGTTAAGACGTTCGCACTGCTAAAACAAAGTTAACCGTGAGGGTTGTGGGTTCGATTTCACAGCCATTGTCTTTCTTCCCAGTTTGACAAAAAAAATCGAAACTGAATATCAAAGTCCTTTCAGATGAGGACTATAACAAGGCCCTGTGTTCGAATGCATGAAGGAACATTTCTTGCGCACACGTTAAATTCTGCTCACTTTTCGAAAGAATGGTAGGCCATTGTGTGTGGTGGAACAGATGACAAAATTTCAAAACTGCATAAAACGGGGACTGGAGTAAAAAAGCCACTGAGTGCTTATTCGATTTGTTGTCTTTTACAAGATTCAGCGCTATATAAATTCCATATATTATTATTATTATTATTATTATTATTCCATTATCCTCAATATAAAAGAATACATAAAAAATCTGGACTGGAAAGAAACCAGCTGTGGAGGGAGGCAGGGCAGAAGCAGCCAGGCTGTGACCAGCAGGCAGGCAGGCAGGCAGGTAAGCAGGCAGGCGCAGGCAGGCAGGGTAAGCCTGGCAGGCAGGCAGGCAGGTAGGCAGGCAGGTAGGTACGCAGGCAGGCAGGGCAGGCTAGGCATGGCAGGCAGGCATGGTAAGCAGGCAGGCAGGCAGGTAAGCAGGTTAAAGCAGGCAGGGAAGGCAGGCAGTTAAGCAAGGGCAGGTAGGTACGAGGCAGGCAGGTAAGCAGGCAGGCAGGCAGGTAAGCAGGCAGGCAGGCAGGCAGGCAGGCAGGTAAGCAGGCAGGCAGGCAGGCAGGCAGGCAGGCAGGTAAGCAGGCAGGCAGGCAGGCAGGTAAGCAGGCAGGCAGGCAGGCAGGACCTTCAGGATGGTCATCACTCTGCAACAGTCTAGCAGCATTCACTCAATCACTGACATTGTCTACCTTGCCAGTCAAGAGCAAAGGAAACCCACCTAACCACATAACAACCAAAAATACACACCACACCTTCTCCCAAACAACCAACAAACAAACAGACGTCGAATAGACAGACGACAGAATAAAACAGACAGACAACAGACCATTACTTCAGTCCACTGAACTAGACAACAGGCAACACACACACGGCGCACACACACACACACACACACGCACACACACACCACACACACACACACACACACGCACACACACACACACACACACCAACACACACACACCACACACACACACACACAACACACACACAGCCCGTAGGGATAACATCTTAATAATAACATAAACTCATACTCTCACACAGTAGTAGAAATGAAAGGTGAGAAAAGAGAGGAGAGAGACAGAGACAGAGAGCGAGAGAGTGATGACCGAGATGGGAGATATGACGAGAGAGAGAGAGAGTGTCAAATGTCAAGTCAAAACTATTTATTTCAGATGGTACCATTGAATAAGCAGTCATTTTGCTTTTTTTTTTTTATCAAAGCCATCTTGCCAGAGAGAGAGAGAGAGAGTGTTCAATGCATGTGTGTGTGGTGTGTGTGTACGTACATGTGCGCATGTGTGTATTTCAGAGATAATACTCAATATATAACTCTCAAAACAGTTACTGGGATCACCATCAACACTCATTTTGACTATACTGTACAAATTATATGTTTGATAATGAATAACTCAATAACCATACACTCACACAATAAAACAAAGGAAGAAAAGGGGAAAAAAAGCCAAACATATAAAGGTCATTAGAGTGAGAGAGTGTGGTGTGTTCCCTCGTTCTTGTATTTAACGTATGTTCACTATAAGTGATATTAGATGGGAAAGAGTGTGTGTGTGTGTGTGTGTGTGTGTGTGTGTGTGTGTTAATTGCTGTGTGCCGTGCGCGCACGCGCGGTGTGTGTATGTGTGTGTGTGTGTGGTGTGTTTCAGAAGATAATACTAAATATATATTCTCAAGGACAGCACATAATCACCATCAACACTTTGTTTTTATACTCGTACCAATTGACGTCATGATATGAAATAGCCCAATTACCCATGCACTCACATAATAAAGAAGGGGGGGGGGGGATAAAAGTCATAAATGAACATTATACACAATTGTAAGTAAGAGAAGAAAGAGAGAGTAAGGGTAGGGGTAGGAGAGAAAGTGAGAGTGAGAGAGTGGAGAGGGAGAAAGAGTGCTTTGTGTGTGTGTGGGTGTGCGTTGTGTGTGTGTGTGTGTGTGTGTGTGTGGTGTGTTTGTGTGAGTGTGTGTGTGTGCGCTGTTAGAAGCGGAAAAATTCGGGTCTGAAGTGTGCGGCGGTCGTACCCCGTTTTTGGGACCGGAAACTTTTCCCCCCTTCATTAGGACATGATTGGTGTTGGGCGCTAGTCTTTCGGATGAGATGTTAAAACCGAGGTCCCGTGTGTTACACGTAATTATTTTGCGCACGTAAAAGAACCACTGGCAACAAGGAGAGTTGTCCCTGCAAAATTCTTAGAAAAAGCCACTCTGATAGGGAAAGACTAAATCAGTTGCAGACGTAAAAAAAGGTGCGGCTGCGCTTGTGGCGAACGCGCTCTCCCGCTCCTCCCGGGGAGAGCAGCCGAATTTCACGAGTGAAATTGCCGTGACTTAAAGTGTATGAAAATGAAAATCTGAGCGCTTTGATTTGTTGCTTTACAAGATTCAGCGCTATATAAATTCATAACATTATTATTATTATTATTTAGCTCATGACGGTGTTCACGGGTGTCTTTTTGTGAACGAGAAACCCACACCTTGCTCATGTTTATCTTGTTTTCCACTGTATTATAATTTGTGGTCTTCCTGGGTCGTTGTTTCTCCCATGTTTTTCCACCTTACTTCGCAGAGCCCAAGGATGTGCCATTTTGATTATCTTGGACTTTCATGTGTCATTCATCATTATTACTATATACTTCTCACATTATTACTGTGTTTCTTAGGGCCAATTTCTTTCTGCCTTTACAAGGCTCACGCTCACTGTTGTTTTGGTTGTTGCTGTCAGAAGCAGTATCCTCGTGTGACAAGCAAGGCTGCTAGCAGCATGTGTAGCCGCAGTAACGTGTTTTGAGACCTAACACTTCTCACACCACCACCACCACAAGAACAAAACGCCACTTCATTGTCCTGTGATAGGCAGAGTGGACAAGTCAAAACTGCAGCAAACTGCTTTTCTGTCATGAAAATAACGCACAAAAAAATATCAGAAATTGCCAATTCTCAGTTGTTGTTATGGTTGGAATTCGCATATGGTCCACTGGTACTGACAGCATACTTTAGAATGTTGCACAAAATATGGAAATGCCAAATCTCAGTGTTGTTATAGTTGATATCTCATACTTCCACTTGCACTGACAGATACTTTGGTATGATGACTACAATACTGGAAATGCCAATCTCGTGTTGTTAGAGTTGGTATCTCATACCGGTCCACTGACACTAAAGATGCTGCACTGTGGAACATGTCAAGCAATTGAACAGTGTGGGAAATGAAACTCTACTGCCTTCTTCTCTATGGAGCACTCATTCTCTGCCAACCACATCCAATAACTCACTGTCAAACACACACACTCCCCACACATAAAACAACTCAATTATCTACCCCTGGATTCATCCATATAAAGCCCAACCATATTCATACAATATCATTTGTAAACAATAAACTTAGTTGATTTTCCAGCTGTGACAGTGATATTACTGATGTTCAAGACATTAATTTTTTACGTTGTGTTCAATGTGACAAGAAAATGAAGATGGTTGTTTGGACATTTACAGGATATGTTTCAGTGTGTCAGTAAATGATGTTGTTTGAGGACATTTACAGTTATGTTCAGTGTAATTTTTTTATGTCAGTGAATGATGTTGTTTGAGACATTTACAGATATGTTCAGCCTGTGTCAGGTGAATGAATGTTTTTGAGACATTTACAGATATGTTAGTGTTGTCAGTGGAATGATGTTGTTTGAGACATTTACAGATCTGTTCAGTGTGTCATGTGAAATGAATGTTGTTTTGAGGAAATTTTAAAGAATATGTTCAGTGTGTCAGTAAATGATGTTGTTTGAGCATTTGCAGATATGTTCAGTGTAGTCAGTGAATGCAATGTTGTTTGAGATATACAGATATGTTCAGTGTGTCAGTAAATGATGTTGTTTGAGGACATTTACAGTATGTTGTTCAGTGTGTCAGTGATGGATGTTGTTTGAGACATTTACAGATATGTTCAGCTGTGTGTCATTGTGAATGATGTTGTTTGAGAAATTTACAGATATGTTCAGTGTGTCAGTGATACGATATGAATGATGTTTGAGGACATTTACAGTTCTGTTCAGTGTGTCAGTGAAATGAATGTTGTTTCATACATGTACAGTTAATGTTTAGTGTGACAGTGGACGGAGTCAGTTGCTTCATTCTTTTGACTCTACTTCTGTACATCTAAACCTTTTCTATCCCCCCCCACCATCCACCAAATAGAAAATCGTATTCCCTGCCCTACAAAGAAGGCTCTGATATATCAACATGTTGTTTGAGCCTCTTCCACACCGGGTCATACAGTAGCTGACGCCGCAAGTACAAAGGACACGGATTACTGAAGAACTGCCCCAGCCACCACATATTAATAATTATTTGGCAAGACAGCTCTTAGGAAAAGAGCTCTCACTGAAACACTACTGCAACCACTAACTTTGGCTCTGTTGTTTTACACAGAAGTGAAGGAGGGACTCTTAACACTGCAGATGAAAACAAAATCATAACTTCAGGTGTGTGGTTCTTACACAATACTAGAATAAGCTGGATGAATGACGAACAAACCACAGCAGTTTGGAAAGGAAGAACTGAACACTGCGTTCACCCTGAAGTACAAGCCTTGGTGAGAAAAGAGCCTGTGAACTGTTTGGACACCAGAGCTGCTGTGTGATGAAGACTGCAGGCCTAACAGAGGCCAGAGATAAGGAGACTGACCACCAGCTGCCCCGTCAAGAAGTGAAGGGCTGGCTCTACAAGGTGCTGCAGGCTACAGCACACACCCACTCTGTATGCCTCACTCACTGAACCCAACACTCTCACATCACCTCTCTACAGCACAGCCCACTCTGCCTGCTCACTCACTGACCAACACCTCTCACATCACCGCTCTACAGCACAGACCACTCTGCCTGGCCTCACTCACTGAACCAACACCTCTCACATCAACACTCTACAGCCCCTGCACAGACCACTCTGCCTGCCTCACTCACTGAACCCAACACTCTCACATCCACCACTTACAGCACAGACCACTCTGCCTGCCACCCTCACTGAAACCAAAACCTCTCACATCTCACTCTACAGTCATGTTGGTCAGCCAGGCTGTGCTTTGTGCTGTCTTCCTCACCGTCCTGTCCCTTGCAGTGTCTGTTTCTACTGACCTGACTTACCTCGGCCATGCTGAAAAAAAAAGTATGTTCTTTCGAGCCAGAAGGGCCCATAGAGCCGGAGCTATCCCGGTTTCTGTAGCGTTTAGCGAATGATGGTTTTTCCCACCCCCTGTGACAGGACGCTAGTCTGTCGCCAGGATACTTCCCCAGCAGAGCTGGTACCAACTTGTAACCTGGGTGGAGTCATTAGTGTGAAATGAGTAAAGTGTCTTTTCCAGACACAAACCAGAAGCCGAGCCGGGGATCGAAACTGCATGCTGGGCAACTGACAAAAAATCGTATCATACAGATACAGGAGTGGACATCTATTATCTGACACAGGCTGAATTAATATCACCACAGATACACTGCTCCTCTCTCTGATATAGGATGATAATATCAGCACAGAGTACTATCACTCCTCTCTCACTCTCTGACTACAGAATGATAATTTATCAGCCCATATACACTAACTCTCTCCCACTCTCTGACTAGGTAAAGTAAAGGTAAAGAACTTAGTCCCATAACCTATAAGGTCGTGGGGAGCGAGGCGTCAGAGAGCTCACTTCTCTAGGGCCAGGCATATTGAGGCGGCGCCCATCTCCTCTCCCTCGCTGCTTTACCTTCCCCTGACCCTACAAGGGGCATTGTACCCATTTACAGCGGGTGAACTGGGGGAACTGTACTGAAAACAAGGCGCGCAAATGGTACTCACCAACTGAGTATCCTCGCTCGTCGCTGCTAACTTGGGCTGGGGAATGCGAGTGCTCCGACCCACTGAGGCTATCAGTTTCCCCCAATAACTTCCTCTCCATCACTCTGATACCGGTGATTAATTACCAGCTCACATACACTAACTCCTCTCTTCAGTCTCTGACTACAGGCTGATAATTATCATTACAGTATACCCTAGATCCTTCTCTCACTCTCTGGACTTCAGGCTGATAAATTTCAGTACATATACACACAGCTGACTAAAACAGTTCCTGTTTAAATCTAAACTCTTCATACCCATTGTCTCAAGAATTGAGACACCGGAACGCTTAACCCCTATTTTCAAATGTCTTGCATCTTCGTTTTTTAACGTCTATCCACTAATTAAGTGATTTTGACAGTATCTTTCAACGTACTCGTTCCAAAAAGCTACATTTCAATCTGCCATCTTCCAAGTAGAGTTTTCTGTTTAGGTAATATGACTGTATTCAGTGGTACATGTAGTATGCACTGTTAAATTTGTACTTGATGTGTGTGTGTGTGATGGAGTTTGCCTGAGAAGATAAAATAGTGGGCTGGTACAATTGTTGCTGTTGTAGTTGTAGTAGCAGCAGCAGCAGCAGCATGCAGCAGCAGAGTCTAGTAGTAGCAGTCAGCAGCAGCAGCAGCAGCAGTTGTAGTAGACGATAACGATGTTTCTACTTTGCGGGTTAATGATGACCTAACAGTGCTGACGATGATGAATGTGATAATAAAACGACAGAGATGAAGATATGCAAGAGTGAGAGGAGAGGGAGAGAGAGACAATTCTTTTATTTCGAGGATTATGAATAAGCACTCAATGTGCTTTTTTTACATTCAGTTCCCGCCGTAGGGATTACATCTTTAATATAACCCAACACTTTATACAGTCTCACAGTGAAACATGGGGAAATACCCTTTTCAAAACGCCCCCCCACCCCCTCCCATACAACCCCTCACCCCCCCCCAAAGCAAAACTATAAAAGAAAACCCTAAAAAACACACCCCCACTACCCCAACCCACCCCACCACCCACCAGAGAAAAAAAAACCATAACATAACAAACAAAAACAAAAGAGAAAAGAAAAACAAACCCACAAGGAAGAAAAAAGAAAAAAGACAAAAAAAGAATAGACGAAGGATGTGAGCAAGCACACACACAACACACTCACACACACACTACAACCTCCCTCCCCCGCACCCGGTCCCTCATTTTTTCCTTTTCTTTTTTTTAATTTCTTTTTATCCCACACATTAGTCAAGGCCGCAACCACGTTGTCAGCGAATCACTCTTTTGTAGAAGGCGGCGGAGTCTTTGGGTACCCGGTGGGCGCAGGGGGTCTGTGAAGTTGACGTAAATGTAGGCCGAATTTCTCGGGTGTAACCATGCCCCCCACTCGAACTTGTCCACCAGGGGGACCACACAGTGTAGCCCGAACGTCACACCCATCCTCCCGCTATGGCTTGCCACATGGCAGCGATGTACTCCCTGTGGAAGTCGATTCGAAAGGAAGTCCGGATATTACCAGTGTGGTCAGTGTCTTCCATTTCTATCTACCGGATCACCTGCACCCCAGGGAGTGGGTTCGAACCCAGTTGAGAGATAGAGAGAGAGTGATGTGACAAAATTTTTTATTCTCGAGAAGAGAGAGGAAGAGGAGAGAGAGAGAGAGAGGACAGGACAGACAGCCAAACAGATGAGACAATTAGATAGATAGACCAGAGACAATGAGGCGAGATTTTCAAATACAGGATTGCATAATTAGGTAGAAATAGCTCCAGTGTTGTAAAATCAAGTAAAAAAAAAAAGGTAGAAAGTTACATGTAACTAATGCTCTCTTCAATGGTCGCACAATGAGTGAACAAATGTCTGTTAGGAAACTGCATACGGCAAGCATGTAAACACAATCAAACAAAGCATTACCACTGAACAGGCTATACACTATCTTAGAAATTTGGGGAGAAAGTGACGCCAAGTTTGCATTTTCATTAAAAAGTCATGACAAGTTTTGAATCTTATATGGTTTGTTTCATTCTTTAAAAAGCAGAAGTCTGTTCAGAGAGCCAGCTTCCAGAATTACGACAGACTTGATGTATATAATGTAATTTCTAGGCTAGGAAGATCGATAGTGTGGGAATGCCTAAATTCATTAACTGTAAACATGTCTCTTAGTGATGGTGGGACATAGTCATGAACAATTTTATGCTTAAGAATTCCTTTGTTGAAAATGTTAGTTTGGAGTTTTAACGGAAGGAGGTTTATATATCTCTATAATCAGATCAGTTATATGGGGAAAACGACTTATCTAATGCAAGTTGAACAGCATCCCACGTTTATGAAGTCTAGTTATAGTTTTAGTTAAGTTTTTGTTGCCAGATCCCAAAGAGGTGGGGAAGCATAATCAATGTTTGATGAAATATAGGAATGAAAGCATATTTTTCTTTGCGTGCAGAGACACGTTTTTTTTTTAAGCAGCTGATATATTTTTGAGGCAATGTCTTCTTGATAATCTTTTGATGTGATCTGACCAGATTATATTTTTATCTAATAGTTAATCCTAATAGTTTATGACTTGAAATTTCTTGTATTATATCATCAATTAGTATAGAGTGGATGGTTTCATTATGTTAAGATTTTGACGTTTTTTGCCGAGTGTATAAGCATGAATTTTGTTTTGGTGGGATTGCTCTAGTGCCATGTGATCATATGTGTCATTTGACAAGAAATATCATGTTTTCTTGCATTACTCGAAAGAACTGGTATTGGATCCCTATCAGTTGTATGTCTATGGTGGGTCGTCAGCGAAAAAGTTCACAGGATGTTTTAATAAGTTAGAGGTAAAGTTCATTGATATTAGAGAGAATTAGCAGTGGACAAGAACAGAACCCTGAGGAAAACAACCATTAAGTTTTTGGAAAAGTACTTAGGAAAAGCAATTGGTAAGATAAACTTTTTACTGTATGTTAAATAGAAAGGAACAAATAAGTTCGAAGGTATTGGGAAAAAAAAAAAATTTTTAATTTTTTTTTGTTATTGATGGCTAGTTCTTTAAGAGGAGCATTGGATCAAGGACATCGAATGCCTAGGGCAAAGGTCGACAAAGAGAATCTCAGGGGGTAAATTTGGTTTTGTTTTTATTGGATAGCACTTTCTGTGAGTTTAATTTAATGCTGTATTATTGAATTATTGGCTTCTACATCCAGATTGGTTGTGGATGGTATGAGATTATATTATCGGATGAATAAAAAGGCATTTATATATGTTGGGCTTGTTTCTAAGGCTTTAAAAGTGTTGACAGATTGGATATTGGTTATAATTGAAAGGACAGCAGTCTTTCTGATTTGAACAAGAATTACTTTTGCTTGCTTTAATATTTTTGGAAATTGTGTTTTTTATTTATGCAAAGTTTATAGAGATATATGTAGGTGTGGTCTGGTTATTACAGGAGATAGCAAGTTTTAGAATAATACCATCCAGTCCATCTAGACCACCGTGTTGCTGTTTGTTTCAACACTTTTAAGAAATAAGCACGTCGATTGACACTAACAGGTGTGATGTTGAGTTAGTATAGATGTTAGGGTTAGAGCAAAAGGTTTTTAGGTCTTTTAAATCATTTGCTACCTGAATTGTCTGTTAATGATTATCTGAGCTAAACACTGTTAAAAAATGATGATTTATTGCATCTGCTGATATATCTATATGTATTTTGAAGTATTACTTATATTTTTATTTGTTCTAGTTTATTGTGACTTTCAAATTGGTCTTACTTTCTTTGTTTTATCAACTAGTTGTTTCAAGTATTTCCTTTTTTATGCTTTAAATGATTAGTAACAAAATTTATTTGCTTTTTATGTTCTTTCATGAGATCCTCTTTCTTTTAACTGGTTATCTCTTAAATGAATATTTTTTTTAAAACTTGTTTAGTGATCCATGGTGCATAATAGTGTGTGGGGTGTATTTTTATTTATATTATATTTTTATTTTATTATTTAACTCTTTTTGTATGAAGAGGAGCATGTTATTGTAAATGCCACAGAAAATTCTGATACCATAAGTCAAGCGTATGATCTGGATAGGTAGCTGATTATACACTGTTAAAGGGAGAGTTTATAAGATCATGGCAAGGAATTTGTTAGTATTCGATTTAGAAAGTTTCTATACTTAATAGGTTTATGATTAAGATTGGGTACTTTATTCATTTTTGGACCAGTAATACAGATTTGGAAAATGGTCGTTACAGCTAAAACTGGAAACAGCTATCTCAACTATAGTATTAGAATTGGTAGTATAAAACTCATGTCATATTAAAGTTTTCGAAGTCTCGTGATATGTGTGGTGTGCGTATCAACTTTTTCACATTGAGTAACTCACTTGTTTGCGTTCATGGCGTTATTTGTCTTTATTCAAGTCAATGTTGAAGTTCCCTAACTGTATTATGTCCTTTAAATCCTCCATTGACATTTTCCAACATACTATATATGGATTAATCCGTTAACCTTTTTAACAGGATTGGTCTGTCAAGAAAACACAAAAGAAGTGGTTTAAAATGTTTGATTTTGATTCCAAATCATTTCTATGCATGCTGCTCTAAATCTATTAAACTTTTAAACTGAATATAGAGTTGTGAATACTAGACCATTTAAACCTGTTTCATGAAAACATGGGTATCTCTACGAACAGTATACCTGGATGGAGATGTATTATCTGAAATATTAAAGGATTTGAATGTGTTTTAGAAAGCAAAAAACATGGAATTTTTTTCAGAATTTGATGAATTGCATCGGTATTTTGTCAATTTGTTTATCACATGATTGATATTTAGTGCCTACACAAAACTTGTTTTTTTCTTAACCTTGTTGGGTGATGGGGAAGGGAGTGGGTTGAGGGGGGTGGATGTGGAGAGGGATGAGAGTGGGCTAAAGGTGATGGGAGTGGGTGGGGGTGTGGGGTGGGACGTGGTGGGGGAGTGGGTTGAGGGTGGGCAAAGGTTGTGTGTTATTACTCCATATCAAAAAGATTTCAGATAAAGTAATGAACAACAAAAGCGGGTTGAGGAGAGGTGTAGTGGAGGGGGTTGGGTGGTACACAGTGGGCTGTTTGGTGGGAAGGATTCTTGTGGAGGGTATGGTGGGATGATGGGGAGGGAGTTGACTGAGGGGGGTACGGGGTGGTAAGGGCTTTATGTTATTACCACTATGATGTAAAGCTTTCAGAGAAGTAATTAACTACAAAAAAAACCCAACAAGTTTTCAGAAAAACAACAGAAGTCATGATCAGCAATGAGATATTCAGTTAACAACAATGCTTTCCAATCTGGCAATCATTCTGACCTCAGTTTACTCTTCTTCAATCATCGGCTGCTTTGATTTCTTGCCTCCCTCCCCAAGCCGTTCTTTGGGGGGGGTGGGGGGTCACTGGCTGACTGCAGGACCACCTAGCAGGGGTTGGGGCTGGCTAGCAGCTGTCAGTCAGAATGATGCCTTCACAGGACTTGGTGGAGATTCACTGTCCACTGTCGTATAGCAGTTATGTTGTCAACATCAAATGCATTCACATGGCTATATTCTTCTTGCTATGTCAGCTCAACTGTATTTTTCTAATAGCAAATTCTTCATGCTATGTCAAAATCAAATGTATTCACTTAATACCATTCCTTTTGTTGTTAACATGAAATGTTTTCTATGTACCATTCTTTTTGCTTATGTTAACATGAAATGTATTCATATCAGCAACATCTTCTTGTTATGTCAACATCAAATGTACTTACATGGCGCCATTTTTATGTTATGTCAGCATCAAATGTATTCATATGGCAACATTCTTTTTGTTATGTCAACATCAAATGTATTCACATGGCCACCATTCTGCTTGTTATGTCAACATCAAATTGTATTTACTGGGCAATAATTTCTTCATGTTTATAGTGAAGGTAAAGGTAAAGGAGTCCATAACCTATAAGGGTCGTAGGGGAGCGAGGCGTCAGAGACCTCCACTTCTCTTAGGGGCCCGCATATTGAGGGCAGCGCCCATCTCCTCCTCCCTCGCTGCTCTTTACCTTCCCTGACCCTAAAGAGGGCAGGTACCATTTACAGCTGGTTGAACTGGGGGAACTGTTATGGAAGCCAAGGCGCTTAATCGGTCACCCATCCAACTGGTAACCAGCTCGATGCTGTTTAACTTACGGCAGGGGGAAAGCGGAGTGCTCCGACCACTGAGCTATCCCGTCCCCAAAATTAAGATACTGTAACAAAATAGAAGATGAATGTAATTTTACTTCGATAATTGTATTTTATATGATGAACTCTGAAATAGTTTGTTATTAAAAATCAAACGAAAGACAAAGAACGCAAAAAACTCTCGTTACATAAATTAAGTGAATAATTAAACAGTTGATACATATCAGCAGATATCATCAGATATGTGTAAGAGTGTTTTGAAAGAAGAGGAAAAGAGAAGTAGAATTGCAAATGTTTTTAGTGTACATCACTTTTAGCCAAAAAATGATAATAATCTTAATGATGTTTTTGTTGTGTCAAATAAGCTTCTTACATGACTTATAATGGCAATAATATATTATGAATCTGATTCTGGATTCACAGCACAGACTACCTTCCTTCTTTCCTGTAGTCTATGCTTGGTCCACTGCCTCCTGCACACTGCCATGTCTAGCCTCTGTGCTGTACTGTACTGTTCTAGTCTAGGGTAGTGTACTGTACTGTAGGGTACTGTGCAGTAACTGTAGTGAAAGTAGTGTAAAGTATGTAGTGTAGTGTAGTGTAGTGTAGTGGAGTGGAGTGGAGTGTGGGGTAAAGTAGTGTAGTGCAGTGCAGTGCATGGTACTCTAGTGTAATAATAATATATAATAATAATAATAATAATAATAATAATAATAATAATAATAATAATATATGGAATTTAATATAGCGCTGGAATCTTGTATGGCAACAAATCAAAGCGCTCAGATGACTTTAAAAAGAAATTATGGTTGTGTTGCGTTTTTTTAAAAAAATGTTGTCATTCTGTTCCCATCGGCAACAATGCCTACTCTTTCGAACAGCGGGAACAGGGATTTAAACGTGTGCGCAAGTGTACTGCATGCGTTCGCACTGTAGTGTAGTCAGTAGTGTACTGTGTGTGAATACTGTGTAGTGTATTGTAGTGTGGTGTGTATTAGTGTATTGTAGTGTAGTTTAGTGTAGTGTGCGGTAGTGTAGTGTATGTTCTTTCGATCCAGTAAGGACCCATAGAGCGGAGCTTATCCCGGTTCTGTAGCGTTAAGCGAACTGATGGTTTTTTCACCACCCCGTGACAGGACGCTAGTCTGTCGCCAGGATACTTCCCAGCAGAGCTGGTACCCACTTGTACAACCTGGGTGGAGTGAGGAAAATGGAGTAAAGTGTTCTTTCCATGGACACACATCGAGCCGAGCGGGGGATGAACCCGTGACCACTGGATCACGAGTCGACCGCCTTAACCACTCAACCTCGGTCTGCCTCTGTTGTGTGTGTACTGTGTGTAATGTAGTGTACTGGTAGTGTTATGTAGTGAAATTGTAGTGTGGTGTACTGTTGTTTCTGTAGTGTACTGTAGTGTAATGTTCTGTAGTGTAGTTAACTGTGTGTTCTGTTGTTAGTTGAGTTTTAGTGCTAGTGTTGTGCATTGGCAGTGTCAGTGTGGTGTGATTGTGCTGTAGTGTTGTGTGGTGTAGTGTAGAGTAGTATATTGTACTGTGGGTGTAGTTGTTGCGTGTGTAGTGCAGGCAGTGTAGGTAGTGTAGTGTAGTGTAGTGTACTGTGTGTAAAGTGGTGTAGTGTAGTGTGTGTTTGTTGTAGGGTAGTGTAGGGTAGTGTATAGTGTTGAGTAGAGTAGAGTAAGTGTAGTGTAGTGTAGTGTAGTGTAGGGTAGAGTAGTGTAGTGTAGTGTAGTGTAAAGTAGTTTAGTGCAGTGTAGAGTTGTGTAGTGTAGTGTAAAGTAGTGTAGTTTGGATAGTGTAGGGTTAGGGTTTGTGTAGTGTAGTGTAAAAGTAGTATAGTGTAGTGTTACAGTGTGTGTAGTGTAGAGCAGTGTGAGGGTAGTGTTGTGTAGTTGTACTGGTATGTAAAGTAGTGTAGTGTACTTTGTGAGTGTAGGGTAGTATAGTGTACTTGTAGTGTAGTGTAACGTAGTGTAGTGTAAAGTAGTGTAGTGTAGTTACTGTACTGTACTGTCGCTGTAAAGTTAGTGTAGTGTAGTTTAGTGTATGGTAGTGTTGTCTATGCAGTGTAGTGTAGTGTTGTGTAAGTAGTGAAGTGTACTATGATGTACTACACTGTTAACGTAGTGTAAAGTAGTGTAGTGTAGTGTAAAGTTGTGTAGGGTGTGTACTGTGCTGCACTGTAGTGTACTATAGTGTAATGTTGTGTACTGTTATTGTTGTGTACTGTAGTCCTGTTTTGTGTCTCTTTGTTTCTGTACTGTACTGTAGTGTACTGTTTACTGTACTGTAGCGCAGTGTACTATAGTGTACTGTAGTGTAGTGTTAGGTATAGTGTACGTAGATTGTGTAGTGTACTGTAGTGTAGTGTTACCTGTAGTGTAGTGTGTGTAGGTAGTGTAGTGTTAACTGTAAGGTAAAGGAAGGTAAAGGAAGTTCCCATACCTATAAGGTCGTAGTGGCGAGGCGGTCAGAGACTCATTCTCTAGGGCCAGCATATTGAGGGCGGGTGCCCATCTCCTCTCCCTTGCTGCTTTACCTTCCCTGACACTAAAGAGGGCAGTACCCATTTACAGCTGGAGTGAACTGGGGGGGAACTGTACTGGAAGCAGGCGCAGAACGGGTCACCATCCAACTGGTAACCATGGATTGGATGCTGCTTAACTTGGTGGGGGAAAGCGAGTCCTCCCGACACTGAGCTAACCCATCCCGTGTATGTAGTGTAGTGTTTGTAGTAATGTTAGTGTTGTGTAGTGTACGTGTAGTGTGCTTTAGTGTTTGTTGTTAGTGTACTGTAGTATAGTGTAGTGTACTGTAGTGTAGTGTACTGTAGTGTTGTGTACTGTAGTGTATTGTTGTGTGATGTAGTGTGTGTAGTTGTAGTGTTAAGCAGGGTAGTGTAGTGTACTGTTAGTAGTGTAGTTGTAGTGTAGTATAGTGTAGGGTAGGGTTAGTGTAATGTAGTGTAGTGTAAAGTGGAGTTGGTGTTGTTGGGTTGGTGTGGTGTAGTGTTGGTGTGGTGTGTGTGGTGCAGTGTGGTGTGATGTAGTTTGTGGTGTGGTGTGATGTGGCGTGTGTGGTTTGTGGTGTGGTATGGTGTGGTGGTGCAGTGTGGTTGTGGTGTAGGTGTGGTGTGGTGTGGTGTGATGCAGTGTGGTGTGGAGTGGAGTGTAAAGTTTATTGTAGTGTAGTGTAGTGCAGGGTAAGGTATAAGGTAGTTTACTGTAGTGTAGTGTACTGTAAAGTAGTGTTAGTGTAGTTGTATACGTAGTGTAGTGTTATAGTGTAGTGTACTGTAAAGTAGTGTAGCTTTTGTGTTAGTGTGTGTTACTGTAGTGTAGTGTAGGTGAGTGTAATGTCTGTAAAATAGTGTAGTGTAGTGTAGTGTTAGTATAGGGTAGGTAGTGGTAGTGTTAATTGTACTGTAGTGGTAGGTGTAGTGTAGGGTTAGTGGAGTGGAGTGTAAGTAGTAGTGAAGGTAGTGTAGTGTAGGGTAGTATAGTGTAGTGTACTGTAGTGTACTGTTAGTGTGGTTAGTGTAGTGTGCTGTAGTGCACCTGTGGTGTAGTGTACTGTGGTGTTGTGTAGGGTAGTGTTAGTTGTACTGTAGTGTAGTGTAGTGTACTGTCTGTTAGGGTTAGGGTAGTGTAGTTGTAGTTCGGAATGAGACTATAATCTGAGGTCCCATGTACTAACACACGCAGTACATCTTGTGCACACTTAAAACTATTCACTATCAGAAGAGTAGTCAATGTGTGCCGGTTGGAATGATGGACAAAATTTACAAAACTGATAGACAGGGGACTGGATGTAAAAAAACCACACAAGTGCTTATTTAATTATCCTCGAAATAAAAATAATAAAAGAAAAAAGAACATACACACAAACACAACACAACAAAACACCACACACACACAAACACACGCACACACAAACACACACACACACAAACCACACACACACACCACCACACACACACCCACACACTCACACACACACACACACACAACACCACACACACACACACCACACACACACACACACACATACACCACACACACACACACACTGTATCTGTTCATACCACTACGGATAGGAAGGTTGGCAGGATGGTTAAGACGTTCGCACTGCTAAAACAAAGTTAACCGTGAGGGTTGTGGGTTCGATTTCACAGCCATTGTCTTTCTTCCCAGTTTGACAAAAAAAATCGAAACTGAATATCAAAGTCCTTTCAGATGAGGACTATAACAAGGCCCTGTGTTCGAATGCATGAAGGAACATTTCTTGCGCACACGTTAAATTCTGCTCACTTTTCGAAAGAATGGTAGGCCATTGTGTGTGGTGGAACAGATGACAAAATTTCAAAACTGCATAAAACGGGGACTGGAGTAAAAAAGCCACTGAGTGCTTATTCGATTTGTTGTCTTTTACAAGATTCAGCGCTATATAAATTCCATATATTATTATTATTATTATTATTATTATTCCATTATCCTCAATATAAAAGAATACATAAAAAATCTGGACTGGAAAGAAACCAGCTGTGGAGGGAGGCAGGGCAGAAGCAGCCAGGCTGTGACCAGCAGGCAGGCAGGCAGGCAGGTAAGCAGGCAGGCGCAGGCAGGCAGGGTAAGCCTGGCAGGCAGGCAGGCAGGTAGGCAGGCAGGTAGGTACGCAGGCAGGCAGGGCAGGCTAGGCATGGCAGGCAGGCATGGTAAGCAGGCAGGCAGGCAGGTAAGCAGGTTAAAGCAGGCAGGGCAGGCAGGCAGTTAAGCAGGCAGGTAGGTACGAAGGCAGGCAGGTAAGCAGGCAGGCAGGCAGGTAAGCAGGCAGGCAGGCAGGCAGGCAGGCAGGTAAGCAGGCAGGCAGGCAGGCAGGCAGGCAGGCAGGTAAGCAGGCAGGCAGGCAGGCAGGTAAGCAGGCAGGCAGGCAGGCAGGACCTTCAGACTGGTCAGCACTCTGCAACAGTCAGCAGCATTCACTCAATCCACTGACCAATTGTCTAACCTTTGCCAGTCAAGAGCAAAGGAAACCCACCTAACCACATAACAACCAAAAATACACACCACACCTTCTCCCAAACAACCAACAAACAAACAGACGTCGAATAGACAGACGACAGAATAAAACAGACAGACAACAGACCATTACTTCAGTCCACTGAACTAGACAACAGGCAACACACACACGGCGCACACACACACACACACACACGCACACACACACCACACACACACACACACACACGCACACACACACACACACACACCAACACACACACACCACACACACACACACACAACACACACACAGCCCGTAGGGATAACATCTTAATAATAACATAAACTCATACTCTCACACAGTAGTAGAAATGAAAGGTGAGAAAAGAGAGGAGAGAGACAGAGACAGAGAGCGAGAGAGTGATGACCGAGATGGGAGATATGACGAGAGAGAGAGAGAGTGTCAAATGTCAAGTCAAAACTATTTATTTCAGATGGTACCATTGAATAAGCAGTCATTTTGCTTTTTTTTTTTTATCAAAGCCATCTTGCCAGAGAGAGAGAGAGAGAGTGTTCAATGCATGTGTGTGTGGTGTGTGTGTACGTACATGTGCGCATGTGTGTATTTCAGAGATAATACTCAATATATAACTCTCAAAACAGTTACTGGGATCACCATCAACACTCATTTTGACTATACTGTACAAATTATATGTTTGATAATGAATAACTCAATAACCATACACTCACACAATAAAACAAAGGAAGAAAAGGGGAAAAAAAGCCAAACATATAAAGGTCATTAGAGTGAGAGAGTGTGGTGTGTTCCCTCGTTCTTGTATTTAACGTATGTTCACTATAAGTGATATTAGATGGGAAAGAGTGTGTGTGTGTGTGTGTGTGTGTGTGTGTGTGTGTGTTAATTGCTGTGTGCCGTGCGCGCACGCGCGGTGTGTGTATGTGTGTGTGTGTGTGGTGTGTTTCAGAAGATAATACTAAATATATATTCTCAAGGACAGCACATAATCACCATCAACACTTTGTTTTTATACTCGTACCAATTGACGTCATGATATGAAATAGCCCAATTACCCATGCACTCACATAATAAAGAAGGGGGGGGGGGGATAAAAGTCATAAATGAACATTATACACAATTGTAAGTAAGAGAAGAAAGAGAGAGTAAGGGTAGGGGTAGGAGAGAAAGTGAGAGTGAGAGAGTGGAGAGGGAGAAAGAGTGCTTTGTGTGTGTGTGGGTGTGCGTTGTGTGTGTGTGTGTGTGTGTGTGTGTGGTGTGTTTGTGTGAGTGTGCACATTTTATGCTGACGATGGGATAACAATAGACTTCTAGTGTTAGTGTTGTTGTTGACGATGACGATGATGATGATGATGATGAACAAAAAAACATGATGATGATGATGATGATGATGATGATTGTAGATGACGGTAATGATGATGCTGATAAAAGTCTGTGGCCATATTCCACAACCATTATATTTTGTTTGTTTTTGTAACTTAAGTGCGCGTTACAGAAAAGTACATTAAAGAACAGGGTTGTTGTCTGCAGAAAATAATGTCACACACCATCCTCCTCACTGCTCTAATGCTGCTGGTGTGTATTAGTATTTCTTGGGTCAGTGGCCAACGTAGGTAGACCCTCCTCCTCCACTTTCTTCTGCTTCTTCTTCTTCTTCTTCTTCTTCATTTCTTCTCTCTTCTTCTTCTTCTTCTTAATAATAATAACAATAATAATAATAATAATATATGGAATTTATATAGCGCTGAATCTTGTAAAAAGACAAACAAATCGAAGCGCTTGCACTCAATCATTTACACGCATGCAACTCTCCTTAAACATAATGAACAACAGATTTCAAAACCCATGCGCGCGCACGTATGCACGCATGCACGCACACACACGCACACACACACACACACACTCGGAACAACACTTAGAAGGTGAAAAATGCTATTGAAAATTAGGGACAGATATTTGGGGGGAAAGTCTCAGGTAGGAAATAAGTGTGTTTTGAGGCTGGATTTGAAGGTATCAAGTGAAGGCTTTTGGCGAAGTGAAAGATGGGAGGTCATTCCAGGTGGATGGACCAGAAACAGAGAAGGAGCGACGACCAACAGTGGTTTGTTTGAATCTGGGTGTTCGAAAGCACAAAGTATCTGCGGCTGAACGAAGGGAACGGGATGGAGTGTACAGATGAAGACAGTTACAGAGATAAGAGGGTGGAGATTTGTGGAGACATTGAAACAGAGGGTATTGATTTTATACTCCAGTCTTTGTGAGACAGGCAGCCAGTGAAGAGATCGCAGAAGAGGAGTGATGTGTTCAGATTTTTTCTTTCTTAAGGCCAGTCGAACTGCAGAGTTTTGTATGCGTTGAAGAGAGTGGATAGATGATATTGGTAGGCCAGCCAAAAGAGAATTACAGTAGTCTAAACGTGAAAGAATGAGAGATGTGACAAGCTTGGAAGTTGCATCAGTGGACAGATACTTGCGAATCGCGCTTATGCGCCGTAATTGATAGTAGCAAGACTGGCAGGTCTGGGTGATGAATTTTTTCATAGAGAGTGTGTTGTCAAGAAACTACTAAATACTTCACAGAGTTGGACAAAGGAACTGACGTATTGCCGATTTGTATATGAAGTTTTTGCGATAGAGGAAAGTTTATGTTGGGTCCCCTATGAGCATTGCTTCGGTTTTATCGGCATTAAGTTGTAACTTGTTCTGAGTCATCCAGTTTTGAATGTCTTGAAGGCAGTAGGACATATTTGTCAGGAGGGAAGGCAAGTTTTCAACAGTATCACTGCACTGAAGCTGAGTATCATCGGCATAGAAATGATGATCAATATGGTGGTTGTTTATTATTGTGAGAGTGGAGCAGTGTAGAGAGTAAAGAGAACAGGGCCCAGGACTGATCCCTGCGGGACTCCACATTCCATTTTGACAGGTTTGATTGAATTTTGTTTTACAATAACTTTCTGGAACCTGTCTGTGAGGTATGAAGTAAACCAGGTGAGGGCTGTGCCGTTTAATACCAAACGTATTTTGGAGGCGAGAAAGAAGAATTGAGTGATCTATGGTATCAAAGGCTGCAGATAAGTCAAGAAGAGTGAGGAGGGAGATTTTTCCTGCATCAGAAGCAAGTAGAAGTGTATCTAAAGTGTGGACTAGGGTGGTTTCGGTGCTGTGGTTGGGCGATAGGCAGATTGAAAAGTGGAAGGAGATCATTGGAATGAAGATGACTGTTGAGCTGTTTGAGAACGACTTTTTCTAGTACTTTAGAGACAAAGGTAAGTTTGAGACAGGCCTATAATTCTTCAGAATGTTGGGATCGAGGTCGTGCTTTTTCAGTAGAGGTGTGACTATTGCTGTTTAAGAGCTGATGGAAAATTTCCTGACACAAGAGATGAGTTTACTATTTTAGTGATAATAGGTACAAGTTGTGGAAGGCATTGTGAGAAAACAGGAGCAGGTATGGGATCAAGGTCGCATGATTTTATAGTCATTCCTTCAGAATTGTCATGATTTCTTTTTCACTTGTGGGATGGAAGGAAAAGAGAGGAGTGCCAGTGAACTGGGGATCAGGAGGCGCAGGCTGGAATTGAGTCTGATCCAGTCTGGAGCGTATATGTTTCGAACTTTGTCTGAGAAGAAGGCAGAAAATATGGATGGAAGTTCAGACAGGCTGTGGGTGTTAGGCAGAGGAGTTGTTTTTGCAGATCCAAGGACATTTGAGGTGAGGAAAAAAAGAGATTTATGGATGTAGCACAGAGAACTTGGGAAGAGTAGTAGTCTGTCTTTGCTGAATGGATTAAGAGTTTGACTTTGTTTATTTGTTTTCGGAAAAGTTGTTTGTTGATTTCGGATTTTGACTTCCGCCACTGGCGTTCTAGTTGCCGGGCGTTTGCGCTCGCTATCAAGATCTTCTTCTTCTTCTTTTTTTCTTCTTCTTCTTTTTCTTCTTTTTTCCCTTCTTAAACGCTCAACAGCACTAATGCTGCCCTGTTCTCACTCACTCATCTGCTCACATAACCCCTCCGGGGTCGTGGGGACACTGCAGTGACGAATGTGTTGCACCAGCGGCTCTATTTGCGCTGTTTGTGTGCAAGTGCCTGGGTTGTGAAAAGCTTTTCCCGGGTTCCTTCAGTGGATGTTGTCTCCCCATTTCTTCTTGGGCCTGCCTCGCCTTCTCTTCCCTTGCACTGTTCTTTGCAGTGTGGTCTTGGAGAGCCCATCTGATGTTGTCACATGTCCATACCATCTGAGCTCCTTTTTCTTAACTGTGGTCAGCAGGTTTTCGTAGTGCTTTACTTTTTGGGGTGATGATTTGTCGGACATCTTCGTTGGTAATATTGTCCAGTTATGAGATGCCAAGGAGTCCTCTGAGGCATCTCATCTCCAAAGCCTGGATCCTCCTCTGTAGATCTGCATTCAATGTCCACGATTCGCAGGCATACAGATTTGTGGGGTGACCAGTGCATGCGTACTTGACCTTGGTCCTGGGGAGAGATGTTTCGGTTTCTCTCTCTCTCTACTGTTGCCTGTTACAAGAGCGAAAATGCGTCACGTTGCCGTTAAGCGCCTGAGAAGTCAGGCCCAGCGCTTCCACTTCAGCATAAGAGACCCAATCCAAACCAATCCACCCCACTCCACTCCAATCTTGTTGGCATAAGAGAGAATTGTCATCTTTTAAGTCTTTCTGGAAAAATAGGCAGGAGAATGGACCACGAAGGCAAAAAATAGCCAAGAAGGAGGTGAGAGGAAGAAAAGGAACAAGGCAGGAACACAGAGAGTGATAGAAGAGAGGAATTTTTCCCCACAGCATTTCCAGAATGTGGGGATGCAATTTATACTGACAGATCCCCGGCATCCCCACGGGGAACGATAGACCGTCTAAGTTTGAAGTCTGGAACCCCCCCCCCCCCCCTCTCTCTCTCTCCCTCTCTCTCTCTCCTCTCTCTCTCTCTCTCTTCTCTCTCTCTCTCTCTCACCATACACGCACGCACGCGAAGTACTCATGCACATACACACACACGCACACACAGAGAACATCTTGTGCACACGTTAAAAACCCGTTCCGCCTTTCAGAAGAGTAGGCCATTTCGTGCCAGTAGGAACGGTGGACATTTAAAAAAAAAAAAAAAGAAAAACGAACACACAGCCACACAGGCGTTGTGTTTAGACACGATCCCCGAAGTCGGAATGTAACTACCTTTAATAGTGGGTAAAAAAACCACTCAAACCGGTAACATACACGAAATTTCATCCTTGGTGAACCTCGGATCTCTAGCTGATGAAGCAAAAAACAGTTGACAGTGTAGAGCCACCTCCCACCCCTCTTTTATTATTATTATTACTTTATTGCTTAGTCATATTTTCTGTCAAAAACAAATTCTTGAGTTCATGTCATCCCTTTAGGGATATGGAGGATTGTTTACACAATATCAGCGAACAAAGTCATAACTGCACATCATACATGCACCATGTAACTGGATCTTTGAACACATTACTATAGAACAGCAGTTGTCTTGGAACAAAGCTTACATGTTGTTTCTAATAGTATCAATCGTTTTAACAAGATTGGGCAGAGTTTCTTATTTGATGAAGAAAGAGTTTGTTCATACTTCAAAGTGTTTGGATGTTTAACAAAAATTTTGGGAAACATTTTTTACGATGTCGTTAAACATTGGACAAATAAAAGAGGGAATGAAATTCGTCACCAATATCACCACTACTGCATTTTGTACAGTATCTTTCATTTCTTTGAATTCCCTCAAAACGGAGAAATTAACAGGCAGATTGCGATTGTTTGTGTGAAACTGGGCAAATCGAATAGAAACATTGGATGGCAATAGATAAATACTTGTCAACAAAAAACTTTTTTTCGAAATTCTATTTTGTCTAAAATGTCTGCTACATTCACTACTGTGTATCACTTATGAAAAAATGTGTCACATAAACATTGCCTGACTTTAGTTTTAAACTAATCGTTACTGCATTCAGTATTTCGTTGATTCAACAAGATCCCACTCAACCCTAGCTCATTTAATGTACTTTTGATGCTGGTCAGATAATCTGAAGAAAATCTCTGTGTGATCTACATTTTATACCACCTTTTAATGTGTTTGTCAAGGCAAAGGCCCACGCAGACGACATTGAGCAAGTTCTGGTGGAAAATGGCGCCATCGGTTTCGGGGCTTTCCTTGAAGAGTCCGCACGACTTCGACCGTTTGTTAAGGTATGTTAACAACAACCAACACAAACAAACAAACAACAGCAACAAGAGAGCCAATTACTTCAAATGAAGGTTTAAGGCATAGATGTGTGAAAAAAAAAAAATGTAAAACGTTCACTGTGTGTGTGGATATCATGGAGCTTATTAAACATGGATGTATTCATCAATTCCATAGTAAATGTGTACAGCTACTTTGATTTTTTAGAAGGGGTGGAGGTTGGGTGGGTGGTAGGGAAGCTGCTAATTTACCACAAGTAACAGCAAAGCATACATAAGCCGAGAGAGGAGGGGAAGCCAGTGTAAACCAAATACAATAACAACAAACAAACGAACAAATCAAAACCCAGTCACAACCGAGTTTTGTTTTCCCTACTGTGGCTTCTTTTTCTAATTAATTGCCTCCTGCCATCCTTCCTTTCTTTCTTCCTTCTCTCTTTTCTTTTTTTTTATGTGTGATTAGCACACACTTGTGTATAAATTTTAAGTGGGGTAAAGGTAAAAGGTGTCCCATTACTTATGTGGTCGTAGGGAAGCGAGGCGTCAGAGACCTCAACTTCTCAAGGGGCCAGCATATTTAGGGCGCCGCCCATCTCCTCTCCCTCGCTGCTTTTCCTTCCCTGACCCTAAAGAGGGGAGGTACCCATTAAGTTACAGCTGGGTGAACTGAGGGAACTGTACTGAAGCCAAGGCGCGCAAACGTCGCCCATCCAATTGGTAACCACGCTCGACGCTGCTTAACCTTAGCTGGGGGAAAGCGAGTGCTGTGACCGCTGAGCTATCCCGTCCCCATGATGTATACCTGTACTTAAGAGCAGATTCATCACAAGAAACGGACTGAAACAAGCAGATGTCAATAAAGCACTATGCTATATGTAAGCAGCATGGGAGAGGAGATGGGCGCCACCCTCATTATGCTGGCCCCTGGAGAAGCTGAGGTCTCTGAAGCCTCACTCTCCTACGACAACATAGGTTATGGGACACCTTTACCTTTTTTATATGTGCACCCCCCCCCCCCCCCCCTCTCCTCTCCGTGAGTCAAATTTCTAGATTATCGATTTCCTCAATGGATGGCAGTGTTCCCATTTTCAACCAGATTTAACTATAGAAACCATTTCACCTCGAATGCAGCGTTTCATTTTTATAAGTTTATTTATTCATTTTATGCTTTTATTTTGTTCTTTTATTTCGAGGATAACGGAATCAGCACGCATCTACATTTTTTACATCCAGTCGCTGTGTTTATGCAGTTTTGTAAATTTTGTCATCCGTTCTGGCGTCGTACTGTTTGTCTCTCTCTCTGTGTCTCTCTCTCTCTTCCCTCTCTTTCTCTCTCTGTCTCTCCCTCTCTCTGTCTCTCTCTCTGTCTCTCCATAAGTGCTTATTCCTTTATCCT
>CM054165.1:4602448-4607448 GCA_028751875.1 Rapana venosa
GGATATCTGAATGTCTGGATATCTGGATGTCTGGATGTCTGAATGTCTGGATATCTGGATGGATGGATGTCTGGATGTCTGGATATCTGAATGTCTGGATATCTGGATGTCTGGATGTCTGAATGTCTGGATATCTGGATGGATGGATGTCTGGATGTCTGGATATCTGAATGTCTGGATATCTGGATAGATGGATGGATGTCTGAATGTCTGGATATCTGGATGGATGGATATCTGGATGGCTGGATGTCTGGATGTCTGGATATCTGAAAGTCTGGATGTCTGAATGTCTGGATATGTAAATGTCTGGATGTCTTGATGTCTTGATGGATGGATGTCTGGATGGTTGGTCTACGTCTTTAGGTGTTGGGTGGGTTTTTTGTTATTATTAGGAATGATGATGACGATGATGATGATGATGATGATGATAATGAACGATGACGACGGGATAGCTCAGCGGTCAGAGCACTCGCTTTCCCCCAGCTAAGGTTAAGCAGCATCAAGCGTAGTTACCGATGGCGCCTTGGCTTCAGTACAGTCCCCCAGTTCACCCAACTGTAAATGGGCACCTGCCTCTTTAGGGTCAGGGAAGGTAAAGCAGCGAGGGAGAAGAGATGGGCGCCGCCCTCAATATGCTGGCCCCTAGAGAAGCTGAGGTCTCTGACGCCTTGCTCCCCTACGACCACATAGGCTATGGGACACCTTTACCTTAATGATGATGACGATGATGATGATGGCGACGACGACGATGATGATAACGATGATGATGATGATGATGATGATGATGATGATGATGATCATCATCATCATCATCATCATCATCATCATCAGTACCTACAATACCCTCTCCTGCGACCTTTTCACTGGCTGCCTGTCTCACAAAGAGTAAAATATAAGATCGTACAAGACATCGGTTTATAGGACTAATGATCGATCACATTAAAAAATGTTATCAATGGCAGTATTTGATGCATTTTTTTTCTTTAGTAAGGACCATGCCTTTGGCCTGACCTGACTGGAGTTTCGGCTCCTGGATGAGCCTTGGTCAGAGGTCCTGGTGGTGACTGAAGCTTTACCCTCAGTGGTACCTTACAGCCAGACACCTGTCCTAATTTAGAAGCCTTGTACTCTTTGCGATTTCTGTTGAAGGAAAGAAAAGGCCGATGAAAAAAACCGGTATGTCAATACCTGTCTGTTAACAGTCTAGGAAAAGAAAAAGATCATCATCATAACCATCATCGTCGTCATCATATTCGGCACCACCACCACATTGTCGTCGTCGTCGTCGTCATCATCATCACCACCACCATCACCACCACCACCATCATTATCATCTTCTTACCAACATCATCATCATCATCATCATCATCATCACCGTCACCATAATCACCACCATCACCATCAATCATCATCATCACCACACCAACCACCACCACCACCACCACCACCACCACCATCATCATCATCATCATCATCATCATCATCATCATCATCACCGTCATCATTTTACAACACAAATTAAGACCGAACACAGGTTTTTGTTGTTATTGTTATTGTTATTGGTAGTGGTGATGGTGGTAGTTAGATTAAAGTCCCAGCGGAGAGATGTCCCATTCAGGAGCTGATCCCTGAACACAGGTACACCCGCGTGCTCCCTGACGGAGACGACCCCGCCTCCCCCATAGGGCGGGGCTGGCAGTCCACCTTCCAGACCACGGACAGGGCAGAGGCCGAGGTCAAGGCCAGGTCACAGGGCACGGCGGTCACGTGGTTAGAAAATGGCTGCCTGAAAACGGTGACGGCCACACTTCCGGCCGTGAGCCAGGAGAAGCGGACAGGGGAGAAGACCTGGTTCAACTCCGTCATTGCCGCCTACAGGGGGTGAGGGGGATAACAATAATAATAATAATGTATGGAACTTATATAGCGCTGAATCTTGTAAAGCAACAAATCAAAGCGCTCAAATTTCATTTCATACCACTTTAAGTCACGGCAGATTTCTCTCCGTGAAATTCGGGCTGCTCTCTCCCCGGAGAGCGGGAGAACGCGTCGCCACTTAGCGCTGCGCCACCCATTTCTTTTTTTTTTTCCTGTCTGCAACTGTATTTGTTCCCTATCAGAGTGGCTTTTTTCTAAGAATTTTCCCCAGGGACAACTCTCTTGTTGCAATGGTTCTTTTACGTGCGCTAAAAAAATTACGTGTAACACAGGGGACCTCGTTTATCGTCTCATCCGAAAGACTAGCGCCCAGACCACCACTCATGGGCTAATGGATGGGGGAAAAGTTCCGGTCCAAACGGGTACAAACCCCCGCACACACTTCAACCCGGACTTTTCGCTTTCTAGACAGGGGCCCTTAAACCTCAGCCACACCGATCCACCGATGCGCTGTGCTGTGCTGTGCTGTGCTGTGCTGTTCTGTGCTGTGCTGCGCTGTGCTGTGCTGTGCTGTACTGTGCTGTGCTGTTCTGTGCTGGGCTGTGCTGTGCTGTGCTGTGTTGTACTGTGCTGTGCTGTGCTGTGCTGTGCTGTGCTTCGCTGTGCTTGTGCTGTGCTGTGCTGTGTTGTACTGTGCTGTGCTGTGCTGTGCTGTGCTTCGCTGTGCTTGTGCTGTGCTGTGCTATGTTGTACTGTGCTGTGCTGTGCTGTGTTGTGCTGTGCTGTGCTGTGCTGTGCTGTGCTGTTCTGTGCTGTGCTGTGCTGCGCTGTGCTGTGCTGTGCTGTTCTGTGCTGTTCTGTGCTGTGCTTGTGCTGTGCTGTGCTGTGTTGTACTGTGCTGTGCTGCGCTGTGCTGTGATGTGCTGTGCTGTTCTGTGCTGTGTTGTGCTGTGCTGTACTGTGCTGTACTGTGCTGTGCTGAGCTGTGCTGTGCTGTGCTGTTCTGTGCTGTGCTGTTCTGTGCTGTGCTGTTCTGTGCTGTGCTTGTGCTGTGCTGTGCTGTGTTGTACTGTGCTGTGCTGTGCTGCGCTGTGCTGTGCTGTGCTGTGCTGAGCTGTGCTGTGCTGTTCTGTACTGTGCTGTTCTGTGCTGTGCTGAGCTGTGCTGTGCTGTGCTGTGCTGTGCTGCGCTGTGCTGCGCTGTGCTGTGCTGTTCTGTGCTGTGCTGTGTTGTGCTGTGCTTGTGCTGTGCTGCGCTGTGCTGTGCTGTGCTGTGCTGTGTTGTGCTGTTCTGTGCTGTACTGTGCTGTACTGTGCTGTTCTGTGCTGTGCTGAGCTGTGCTGTGCTGTGTTGTGCTGTGCTGTGCTGTGCTGTGCTGTGCTGTGCTGCGCTGTGTTGTGCTGTGCTGTGCTGTGATGTGTTGTGCTGTGCTGTGCTGTGCTGTGCTGTGCTGCGCTGTGCTGTGCTGTGCTGTGCTGTGTTGTGCTGTTCTGTGCTGTGCTGTGCTGTGCTGTGCTGTTCTGTGCTGTGCTGCGCTGCGCTGTGCTGTGCTGTTCTGTGCTGTGCTGTGTTGTGCTGTGCTGTGCTGTGCTGTGCTGTTCTGCGCTGTGCTGTGCTGTGCTGTTCTGTACTGTGCTGTTCTGTGCTGTGCTGCGCTGTGTTGTGCTGTGCTGTGCTGCGCTGTGCTGTGCTGCGCTGTGCTGTGCTGTGCTGTGCTGTGCTGTGCTGCGCTGCGCTGTGCTTCGCTGTGCTGCGCTGCGCTGCGCTGTGCTGTGCTGTGTTGTGCTGTGCTGCGCTGTGCTGTGCTGGGCTGGGCTGTGCTGTGCTGTGCTGTGCTGTGCTGTTCTGTGCTGTTCTGTGCTGTGCTTGTGCTGTGCTGTGCTGTGTTGTACTGTGCTGTGCTGTGCTGTGTTGTGCTGTGCTGTGCTGTGCTGTTCTGTGCTGTGCTGTGCTGTGCTGTGCTGGCTGGCTTGCTTTTGGTGCTGTTCTTTTACTGTGCTGTTCCTGTGCTGGCTGAGCTGTGCTGTGCTGTGTTGTGTTGTGCTGTGCTGTGCTGTCTGTTCTGTACTGTGGGTGTGCGTTCTGTGCTGTGCTGTTCTGTTCTGTGCTGTCTGTGCTGTGCTGAGCTGTGCTTTCTGTGCTGTGCTGTTTGTGTTGTGCTGTGCTGTGCTGTGCTGTTCTGTACTGTGCTGTTCTGTGCTGTGCTGTTCTGTGCTGTGCTGTTCTGTGTTGTGCCGTTCTGTGCTGTGCTGTGCTGTGCTGTGCTGTGCTGTTCTGTGCTGTGCTGTTCTGTGCTGTGCTCGTTGTCGGTTTGGCTGGTTGGTTGGCTGTCTGCTTGTTTGACTGTCTGTTTTTTGTTTTTGTTGTTGTGGGTCAATGAGATTGTGCTGTGTTTGTTTGTTACTAGGGGCCATGAGTCTGTGCTGTGGTTTGTTACCGAAGGTCCGTAAGACTGTGTTTTGTTTTTTGCCTGTCTGTTTGTTAGTTTGCTTGTTATCGAGGGGCAGTGATTCGTGCTTTGTTTGTTTGTTTTGTTTTGTTTTTCTGTTTGTTTTTTGCTTGTTATCGTAGGTCAGTGATTTTGTGTTTTGTTCGTTTGTTTGTTTGTTTTTCTGTTTGTTAGTTTGCTTGTTATCGAGGGGCCCGTGACACTGTGCTTTGTTTGTTTGTCTGTTTTTTTTCTGTCTTTGTTTTTATTTATATCCTCTAAGCTGTTTTCTGTAAGGGGTCAGCGGTCTGTGTTCTATGGCAAGGACTTCAGAATGTTGCCCATGTCCAGCACAAGTACTCTGATCAAGAAAGCGAGAGGTTGCTTTGTAGGTGTGTTTGTTTGTTTTTCTGTCTGTTTGTTTGTTTGACTGTTTGTGTATTTGTTATCAAGTGTCCGTGAGACTGTGCCATCTGAAGCTGGCCTTTTGCCGTTTTTAATCATGTCATTGATGATTAGTGGTCTGTGTATTAGTCTTTCGGAAGTGAAGATGAATAGTGATTCGTAGTACAGCGTGCATTAGGCACACGTAAAGAACAGTCCGCACGGGAGAGATGTTCCTGCCAGAATTCTGCAGAGAAAAACCACTTTGATAGGAAAACGTTCAATGCATTTAAACAGAAAAAAGAAAAGG
>CM054165.1:4612448-4619309 GCA_028751875.1 Rapana venosa
ACAACTATGAAAAAGTCAACACCAAAAAGACAATTAAACTATATTAAAAAAGTATATCAGCTTGAGCTTGACAAACATAGTACTTATATGGTAGAAAATGGTTTAAAACTGTCTCCAGAGAAAACTAACATTGTGCTCTTTAATAATGGAGCGGATTCCCCTTCCTTGCCAAAGTTCAAACTCCAAGACAGGTATCTTGAGAACAAAATTTGTTGTTAAATTTTTGGGCATATATCTCACTTCAAAACTTACACGGAGTAGCCATATTGAATATTTGTTAAATAAAACCAGAAAAACATTAAATTTTTTAAAAGTAGTGAGTAAACAGCCTTGGGCCCAAGACGTCACCGTTCTTAAACATCTGTCCTTGGCGCTAGTTCGTTATAACTGACATACGGTCAACAAGTCTTTTTTAATGCCCCAAAATATTTACTGAATAAAACTTAAGAGTCTTGACTGTAAAGCTTTTCGTCTTGCTTTTGGAGTACCATCACATGCTTCGTCCTTAGGAACATACAAAGAAATAGGAGTTCTGCTTTGGATGAATATCGCGAATTGATGCTGGCAAAGTACATTGTAAGAAGCTCAACTACGAAAAAATATCGAACATGAAATCTATGTGAGATCGGATGAGCATTTTCCTAAAAGAGCCAAAAATATTGTGTCTCCTTACAACAACTGGCACTTTCACGGCAGATCTTTTTAAAAAGTCAAAAGTTAATCCCAGAGAACGAAATTGTCCACACCTTATATATCTCCTAGTTCTCCATGGAACTTCAAAGAGCTTCTTTTGATATTCATCATTCTACCTGTAAAAAAGAAAAAGGGAGTAACATTCTCAGTATTCATGTGTAAGGAGCACATAATAAATAACTACCCTTCACATCTTAAAATCTATACCGTGGATCTCTTCTAAATAGCACTGATGGAGGTGCAGCTTTCATCATTCCCTCCTTAAAGGTTGAAAAATTGTACCATATTGGAAAGAATCATTCTATTTTTACAGCAGAGTTAACTGCCATTCTGATGGCTTTACATTACTATAATTGACTTTCCTCGGCTATTTTACAGGTATTGTTATGTGTTGATTCAAATCTGTGTTACAATCTCTTAAAAACTCTGGGTCTAATATTAAACATGATCATATAACTGAAATAAACCATATTATACACTTTCTCATATTAAGAGGCACTAGTGTCACCTTTTGCTGGGTACCATCGCATTGCAATATCTTTTATAATGAAAAGGTTGATAGAGCAGCTAAAAATGCGGCAGCACATTCAAACTCTGCTGCTGTCTTGAATATTTCAATGTCAATTCATGAGAATTATAACTTGATTGAAAGTACTTGCTGGAAGCATGTTAGGAAAAAACAAAAAGATGCGGGGGTTTTCCCATGGTACCACTTCAATTTTTGACCTAAATTTCTTTCTCTCTTCTCGTTTTGGGTTAGACAAATCACGCCAAAGGCCAGTCATAAGTCTTATTAATAGACTGAAGTTAAATGCTTTCCATACAAAATTTTCTAGAAATGTGCATTGTGTGTGTGGTGGGGCAATCTCAAACATCATTTCTTTTCGAATGCCAAATGTTAAAAAAGCACTGCCCACCATTCGTGAGAGATCGTTGCAAAAGGTTTTGAATAACTCTACATTGCTCTGTGAAATTGCTTTGCTGTTGAAAGAGAGTTGTGTTAGTAATTTGCTATAGCACAAGTAAGTATGTCATTTATTGATTTGAAGCATAGGCATTCTACCCACCATGGTATAGTTTTCGAAATTGTACCATTTTATCCAGTGTTTTTTTAGCATGGAATAACTATAAATGTATCTTTGATCTTTGTAAGTTAATAGCATTATCATAAGTAAATTCAATTTTTCTTTGTATTAGTGTTACAGTAGTTAGACAGTTCCTTAACCATTTTTTTGAATTGTTTGCCTTTTTGTGCTAATTTCATTATGGAATAACGTTAAATTGAAGAACTCATACACACATACGCACACCCACAACTCAAGACAACACACTCGCGAACACACTTGAGGTGAAAGTTCTGTGAAAATTAGTGACGTATTTGGGGTAATTCAGTAGGAATAATGTGTTTGATGCTGGATTGAAGTATTAGTGAAGCTATTTGGCGAAGGACAAGAGGAGTCATCCAGGGGATGGACCATACAGAGAAGGAGCGACGGCAACCAGTGGTTTTTGATCTGGTAGTTCGAGACAAAGTATGCTGCGCTGAAAATAGGGAACGATGGATGTGTACAGGGTAAGACAGTTAAGAGATAGAGGGTGCAGAATTTGTGGAGACATTTGAAACAAGGGTATTGATTTACTCAGGCTTTGTGAGACAGGCACCAGAGTGAAGAGATCGCAGAAGAGGAGTGAGTGTATCAGATATGTTCTCTCTAGGACAGTCGCTGCAGAGTTTTGTATTGTTGAAGTAATGGATAGTTGCTGGTAGGCAGCCCAAGAGAATTCAGTAGTCTAAACGTGAAGAAATTTAGAGATATGACAAGCTTGGAAGTTGCATCAGTGGACAGATATTTGGGCGAATTGCGCTTATGCGCCGTAATTGATAGTAGCTAGACGGGTAGGTCGGGTGATGAATTTTTTCATAGAGAGTTGTGTTGTCAAGAAGTACTCCTAAATGTTTCCAGAGTTGGAAAAAGGAACTGACGTATTGCCGAATTCGATTGAAGTTTTTGCGATAGAGGAAAGTTTATTGTGGGTCCCTATGAGCATGGCTTCGGTTTTATCGGCATTAAGTTGTAACTTTTTTCTGAGTCATCCATTTTTGAATGTCTTGAAGGCAGTAGGACATATTTTGTCAGGGGGGAAGGCAAGTTTTCAACAGTATCACTGCACTGAAGCTGGAGTACCATCGCATAGAAATGATGATCAATATAGTGGTTGTTTATTATAATATGAGAGTGGAGCAGTGTAGAGAGTAAAGAGAAAAAGAGCCAAGGACTGATCCCTGCGGGACTCCACATTCCATTTTGGCAGGTTTTGCTTGAATTTTGTTTACAATAACTTTCGGAACCGGTCAGTGAGGTATGGAGTAAATCAGGTTTGAGGGGTGTGGCCATTAATACCAAAACGTATTTTGGGAGGCGAGAAAGAAGAATTGAGTGATCAAATGGTATCAAAGGCAGCAGATAATCAAGAAGAGTGGGGAGGGACATTTTCCTGCATCAGAAGCAAGTAGAAGTGTATCTAAAGTGTGGACTAGGGTGGTTTGGGTGCTGTGGTTGGGGCATAGGCAGATTGCAGAGTGGGAAGGAGATCATTGGAAGGAAAAGGTTTACTGTTGAGCTGTTTGAGAACAACTTTTTCAGTACTTTAGAGACAAAGGAAAAGTTTGAGACAGGTCTATAATTCTTCCTGAATTTTGGGGATCGAGGTCTTTGCTTTTTCAGTAGAGGTTGATTATTGCTGTTTTAAGAGTTGATGAAAATTTCCTGACCCAAGAGTTTGAGTTTACTATTTTAGTGATAATAGGTACCATTTGAAAGGCATTGTGGGAAAACAGAGCAGGTATGGGATAAAGGCCGCATGACTTATAGTCTTTTCCCTTCAGAATTGTCAAGAACTATTCCAAATTTACTTCACAAATTGGACAAAGGAACTGACGTATTGCTGATTAAGATTTCATTTTCACTTTTTGGATGGAAGGAAAAGAGGGGAGTCCATTGAACTGGAATCAGGAGGCGCAGGCTGGAATTGAGTCTGATCCAGTCTGGACGTATGTTTCGAACTTTGTCTGAAAAAAAGCAGAAAAAAGGGAGGAAAGTTCAGACAGGCGTGGGTTTAGGCAAAGTCCAAGTCAAGTCAATTGAAGTCAAAACACTGTAATCATCCCACGAAGGGCAATTACAAAACGGACAGGCACATTGATACCTATAATATCTCACAAGACACAAGAAAAAAACATTCCAGATTGTTAAAGCATTCCAAGATAGCTTAAAAAAATTATCAACACAAAACACAAACCCAGGTGCGCGTACACACACACACCGCGTACACACACACACACCACACACACACACACACACACACACGACACACACACCACACACACACACACACACACAAAACACACACACACACACACACCACACACAAAACACCAATGTAGGAATAAAAAGAAAGTAAAAACCATTGATTGGAAAAGATATAAACTTGTTTTCTTTACGCTACACGCACGTGCGCATTCACAACACACGCGCACACCCATACACACACACACCAACATATGAACACACGTTTTAACACACATACACACACACTCACACCCGCGCACCATAATGACCATTATCTAATAAAGACATAAACACACACACACAGGCACACATACACACACACAATTTAGAAATTATTCTTGAAAGCCAAAAGCAAGCTACAGGAGTACTTATTTTCATTACCACACACACACACACACACGCACACACGGAGTTGATTTTGCAGATCCAAGGAGATTTGAGGTGAGGGGAAAAAAAGATTTATAGTTTGTAGCACAGAGAACTTGGGAAGAGTAGTAGTCTGTCTTTGCTGAATAGATTAGGAGTTTGACTTTGTTTATTTGTTTTCGGAAAAGCTGTTTGTTGATTTCGGTTTTTGACTTCTGCCACTGCCGTTCTAGTTGCCGGCGTTTGCGCTTCGCTATCAAGATGTCTTGGATATACCATGGCGCACAAAGTCTGTCAGGGAGGAGATGGTCAGTAGGAAGTGCATGCTCATCAAGCAATTGGCGGAGAATAGTGTTATAGTATTCAGAGAGGTCAGTGTGGTCAGAGGTTTGTGAAAAACGTTCGGAAGCTTATTAAGAGAAGGTATGGATGTCTAAGGCCTTTAGATTGCGACGAGTAACATATTTCTTCTTTCTGACAGGTTTTGTGATGTTGAGGTGGAAAAGAATGGCGGAATGATCAGAATGCAGTTCGTCGGTGACAGAAACAGATGTGACAAGATTGAATGAAGCATTAGTAATCAGCCAGTCTAAAATATGACCGGATCTGTGTGTTGCTTCGTTTACCAGTTGAGAGAGAGAATGGTTGGACAGAGAAAGAGAAAGACGTTTGACATCTGGAGAAGACTGGTTGTCGAAATGGAAGTTGAAGTCACCAAGAACGATAAGTTTAGTGGGAGGGAAGCTGTAGTGGTCAAGGAGTGACTGGAATGCTTGGTGAAAAAGAGATGTCAGACTGTTTTTACGGCTGGGAGGTGGACGGTAAAGGCACCAGAAAGTATAGCGTGGCCAAGTAGGTTGAGATTGATTTCGCAAACTTCAAAAAGATTCATGTGAGCATTTTTAACAATTAAAAATCATGTGAGAATTTTTAACAGTTAAAAATCTAAAAAATCATAAACGTCAAACAAACAAATTACTTCACTTACGATATCATCCATTTTTTTTCATGTTTATACTTTAGAAAATAAAAAGGTACAGGAACAAAACGTCAGAAAATACTAGGCATTCATTGCGTTATCATCATCATTAGCCATTACACCCAGTGGTGTGTAGAGCAGCAACAAAGCGCTTCCACTCCTGCCTATCCTTGGCCAACCTAGTCACTGATCTCCAAGAGTGCTGCATGGCCTTCATCTCACTTTCTACAGTTCTCCTCCACGTTGACTTTGGTCTTCCTTTTTTTCTCCTTCCTTCTGGGGTCCAGTGCAATGCTGTTCTTGTGATTGACTGTGGGTCTCTTCGGAGGATGTGCCCAATCCACTTCCACCGTCGTCTGGTGATGATGGTTCCCATGTCTTCCTGCCTGCATCTCCGTAGTAGGTCTTCATTGGAGATCTTCTCTGGCCAAAAGATCCGGAGAATTCTTCGCAGGCATATGGTGTGGAAGGATCGAAGTTTGGTAAGATCCACTTCCGTCATCCTCCAGCACTCAGAACCGTACAGGAGCGTAGACACAACACAGCTCTGGTATAGCTTCAGCTTGGTGTTGATGCTGTACTGAGTTGATCTCCAGATATTGTTCATCTCCCTAAACACATTCCTGGCCTTGGCAGTCTGTGTGGATGTCTTCTTTTTTGCCGCCCTCTGGTTTGATGATGCTGCCAAGGTATGTGAACTTGTCTGTCTGGCGCAGGTCAGTTCCATTCACTTTCACAGGGGCTGGTGTGTCACATTGAGCGACATTGTCTCTGTTTTCTTGGTGCTAATACGAAGCCCCACTTGCTGTCCAAATGTTTGGAGTCTGCTGGTCTTCTCCTGGATATGTTGGGTGTGTGTGGGACAGCAGCGCCAGGTCATCGCAAAGTCAAGGTCGTCTAGTGTTGAGAACAGGCTCCAGCGAATCCCTCTTGGGTGTCTTCTGTCATCTTCCTCATTCACCCAATCAATGGCCAGATTGAAGAGAACTGCTGACATCACACATCCTTGTCTTACTCCAGTCTTGACTTCGAAGACAGTGTTGCTATGGCCCACAGAGCATCTGAAGTTGTCATAGAAGCTTTTGATAAGGTGTACCAGTTTCGATGGGATGCCATAGTGTCGAAGGATACTCCAAAAGCTGTTTCTGTGTATGCTGTCAAATGCCTTTTCGAAGTCCACAAAATTCACATACAGTTATCTTTGCCACTCTGTACACTGTTCGATGATGTTTCTGAGCGTGAATATCTGGTCTATACATCCTCGTTGCTTCCTGAACCCTGCTTGTTCCTTCCTCAAAGCATCATCCACAGCGTCTGATATTCTTCTGATGATGACCTTGGCCAGTATCTTGCTTGGCACAGACAAAAGAGTGATTCCCTCCAGTGTTGCAGTCGCTCAGGGTTCCTTTCTTGGGATTTTGACTATACAAACCCCTTTGGGCCAATCACAGGTACTTTTGTTTTCCATGCAGC
>CM054165.1:4619809-4637309 GCA_028751875.1 Rapana venosa
ATTGCACCTTTTTTTACCAAGCACAAGAACATTTTTCTTTGGGTAAAATTTTTTCAGCTACTTGGGGTAGCCACGAGCCTGCATCGCATTTGTCAAATAAAGTAAGTAAGATATGGTCAAACAAGTGCTTTCTTTCCCCTTGTTACATTAGTCAGATATGGTATGTATGGTGAGGCTAAACAGGCCCTTCCCCCCACTTATAGAAGAACTTAATGATAATAATAATAATAATGTATGGAATTTATATAGCGCTGAACAATCACATGGGCGAGTTCTTCAAGACCACGGTTGGGGTCAGTCAGGGCTGCCTTCTCTCACCTGTACTTTTCAACCTCTTCCTCGAAAACATCATGACAGAGACACTGCAAAACCACCACACTTCCATCTCCATTGGTGGAAGACCCCTTTGCAACCTCAGATTTGCAGATGATATTGACCTCATGGGCGGCAGCAAACAAGAACTGCAAAACCCCACAGATAGTCTATCAGATCGAGCGAGCGCATACGGCATGGAGGTCAGTACAGAGAAATCAAAGATAATGGTCAACAGCGCTAGTAATGACAGCACAGAAATAAAGATGAATGGAGAAATACTGGAAGAGGTGAGCCAATTCAAATACTTAGGCTCCATCCTAACAAAAGATGGCACATCAAACAATGAAGTGAAAGCTCGCATTGCAACAGCAACATCTGCTCTAGCCAGACTCGAGAGGATCATCAGAAGCAACATCAGCTTCTGCACCAAATATCACCTCTACAAATCCTTTGTGATATCTATCCTCCTATATGGCTGTGAATCATGGACCCTGTCAGCAGAGCTAGAGAGGAGAATCCAAGCATTCGAGAACAAGTGCAACAGAAGACTCCTCAAAATATCATACAAAGAACACAAGACCAACAACTATGTGAAAGAAGAAATCAAAAAGCGTGTGGGCCCCCAAGAACCTCTGCTCTCCACCATAAAGAGGAGAAAACTGATGTGGTTTGGTCACACCACAAGACACAACACCTTAGCAAAAACCATCTTGCAGGGAACGGTTGAAGGCAAGAGAAGAAGAAGCCGCCAAAAGAAATCATGGGTTGACAACATCAAAGACTGGACCGCCCAACCCCTGCAACACCTTCTACTAGCCACACAGGATCGTGAAGCATGGAAAAAGATCTCTGTTGCGTCTTCTCTCATGTCCCCCCTACGTCCTTTGGGATATGGGACTGAGTGAGTGAGTGAATCTTGTAAAGCAAAAAATCAAAGCGCTCACTTAATCACTGTTGATATGAGTTGCATAATCCTATGATTCAAGATTTCAAGATTTTATTTCAAGAAAACCCCTAAGGGGCACATGAAATTTACAAAACCACAACTTGCGGATGTGGGCGTGTGAAAAACACTCACAACACAAATTCATTCCAAAATGAAGAGCACAAATTATGGGCAAATTATGGACATGAAAAGTGAAAGAGCATTTACAATATAGGAATCTATCTATCTATCTATCTATCTGTCCCGTAGTCTGACGACCGTGGGGGCACCTTCAAAGACTCAGCAACCAGTTCCCTCCATTCCTCTCTCTGTTCTGCCTTTCTCAGGGTTTTGTTGAGTTCTAGGCCTGTCCATTCACTGATGTTATCCTCCCAGCTCTTCCTTGGTCTGCCTCTTCTTCTTCCTCCTTGGACAGTGCCTTGCCAAAATGTCTTTGTAATTCCTTGGGATCTTTGTGACATCCCCATACCACTTAAGTTTACCGCTTTTTCACATCGTTAGAAGTCCATAGGGCCAATGTTTGCTGGTTTCGTTATGCACGCTTTCTTGCTTATGTGGTCCTTGTAGGAGATGGCCAAGGATCTCCGAAAGCATCTCATCTCCACTGCCTGTACTCTCCTCCAAATCTGCAGTCAGGGTCCATGATTCACGGGCATACAAAAATTTTTATATGACAAGGACCCATTAGTCTGATCTTGGAGATAATAGATATTCTTACTCTCCAATGGTTTAGTTTTAAACAAAGCTGTTATTGTCTGTGAGCCTGCATACTACTTCTGTTTGGGATCCCTGTCGATACAATGCCCCCAGTACTGAAGTTTTGAAACTGTTTTCCAGCTTCGGTCATTAACCCTGATATCAGTGCAAATGCCGTTTGGATTAGTCATCAGTTTGGTCTCTCTGCACTGATTTCCAGCCATATGTTTTGGGGGCCTTATCCAATGTTCTTTTAGCGGCAACTCTTTTTCTGTCCTGCTATTCCATCAATGTCCATCTGCGAAGCGGGTTTGTGATCGTTCTGCCAAACCAATGCGACTGACCTTCATGATGTTCCCAGTGCATCACCCTGATTCTCTCAAGGAAGATTTTGGGAAGAGTGGGTGAAGTAGACCCTGCCTTACTCCAACTGTTGTTCAAAACATCTCCAATTTGTTGTTGTGGGCCCACTGCACTGGGCCTCGCTTACAGCTGTTTGATATCGATCAGTTTGCATTGATGCTGAACAAGTTCAGGTTGCCACAAAGGCATGCCACACCTGTAAAATGCCTTCTAAAATCGATAAATACGTGGTATAGGTCTTGTTGATGTTGAAGGTACCGTCACATAGTTTTCTGAGGTTGAATATCGGTTCTGTTGTGCTCGCCCTGCTCTGAAACCTCTTGTTCCTCAAAAATGATGGTTCGCTGTGGCTTCAGTCTATTCAAATTACTGCACAGACCTTGCTTGGGGACATATGAGGCTGATTGTGCGGTATTAGGCTTTGTTGTAGATTTCCTTTCTTGGGGAGGGTGATGATGTGACTGCGTCCATGGTTTTTGGCCATTTTCCTGTCTGCCAGTATCTTGTTGCGATTCTTAGTAGGGCGCTGATCATGGCTTCCCCTCCAGCTTGACCAACTCAGCTGGAATGTTGTCACCCCTCGATTTCCCCCCCCTTTTCAGCGATCTGACTGCTGTTTCCACTTCTCTCGGAGGATAGGGTGACGTCTGTGCTTTGCTTTCGGGTACATTAAGGACTTCGGGACCCTCCTGCGTTCTAAGTTATACAGGTCGGAGCAGTATTCTTGTCCATCCTGTTCAGAATACCCCTGGTCGTCAGTGAGACACTTCCATTTGTCTTGGATTGTTAAACCTTTCCTCTGTTTCGTGCTAGTCAGGTTTTTCCCACCAGCTGATATGCTTTCTGCTATTGTTTTTTTTGATGTTCTCTTCAAATGTTTTGGGCACGTTCACCGATCCTTTCTTTTTTGCCTCCGTCATGGACTTCCTGATTCTTTTGTTGACTGCCCTATATTTTCTGCTCTTTCTTTTGTTTCATTTTTCTTTTTCTTCAACCTCTACGCTTGCCCGCATAGTTGTGGGATGTTGGGTGTGACCCATGGTTTTTTGACTGGTCGGCGTTTGCCAAGGAGCTCGCTTGCTGTTTCATTTCACTGCTGTATTGAAACAAATTCGTCAGTGTATCTATGTCTGAGTCTATAAACAGTGATGCTTGCGAACTTTCCACCTATCCTTGCTTGAAAATTTCAAATACCTCTGGGTCCTTCAGCTTCTCGAGGCCCAAATTTGATCCTGAGTTGTTCCACTTGTGGATTTTCTTTAGACGTAGTCGGAAAGTCATCATCACAAGATCATGATCACCCCTATGTCTGCTCCCTGGAAAAATTCGGTCTGTTCATGTTAACGCTAACTGAAACCGTCTTTTCACCCATGATGTAATCTATTTGGGTTTTGGTGTTCTCCATTTGGGCTAAAGCCATGTCCATTTTTTGGATTTCTTGTGTGGGCCAAGTGTATTCACCCAGCGGAGGTTGTTTTCTGCAAAACTCCAGGAGTCTCAACCTCTTTCATTTGATTGGTTATTACAATGTGGCCCACAAACGCCCCCCCATCTTTCCATGCATCTTCTCCTACCTTGGCGTTCCAGTCGCCTTTCACAACGAGGGTGTCTTTCTTGGGGGTTTTTATTCAGAACCTCTTGTAGCTGGGCATAAATTCTTCTAAAGGCTTCATCTGTGCAGTCTGATGTAGGGGCGTATGCCTGTACTATAGTATGTTAAAGGGTTGCTCTCCAGGCGGATGGGAAAAAGTCGCTGGACACAGGGTGACAGCTCATGACGGTGTTCACGGTGTCTTTGTGAACGAGAAACCCCACGCCGTGTTCATGTTTATCCTGTTTTCCACTGTAGTATAATTTGTGGTCTTCCTGGGTCGTTGTTTCTCCCATGTTTTTCCACCTGACTTCGCAGAGCCCAAGGATGTGCCAGTGATATCTGGACATCTCATGTGTCAGTTCTTCCACTGCAGGCAAAGTGGAAGAACTGACAATATAGGAAAGGTATGATAAATCAACATTGGATACATGTATTAACAATCAATTGCACTCTCTCTCTTTCTCTCTCTAAGCATATCACGTGCAACGCAAAGGCATCTATAAGCACACACACACACATATGTCCGTGTGCGAACATCTACAACAAAGAAGAAACATTTCTCAAGAGGTTAAAGTACAGAAAGGAGCAGGATAGCCTAGTGGTTAGAGAGTTGAGCTCGTGATCTGACAGCTGGAATCAAAGCACCACTGAGGCATCTTTTCAAGGGGAGTTTTACCCCGGATTTAACACCAGTACCAACATCAACATCCCCCTCCTCCCCTCCCTCCCTTTCCCCGAAAGTCCTTCGGATGAGACTGTAAATTGAGATCCTGTAAATTGAGATCCAGAGTGCGAATGTATGTAGAACAATTTATGTACGTGTTAAAACCTGTTCCACATGACCCAGTGCGACTACAGCAAGAAACCATCAAGGAAGTCAGCAAGTTTATTTACCTGGGCAGTGTCGTCAGTAAAGATGGGGGAACAGATGATGACATCAAGTGCCGAATCAACAAAGCCTGTCACGCCTTTAACACCCTTTGCCAATTTGGAGTCAACAGCCCTCTCATTTCAAAAAAAAGATTCGATCTACAACACCAATGTCAAATCGGTCCACTTTATGGCTCAGAAACCTGGCGGGTAACAAAAACCCAAAACCCACAAACTCCATCCCTTTTTCCAACAAATGCCTCACGAACATCCTCAAACCCGGGGGCCGGAAGTCATATCCCAAAAAACAACTGTGGACAGGACCAGACAAACCCCAATCAAGTCCATTATTAAACAAAGGAAGTGGGGATGGATCGGCCATACACTCCGCAAGCCTGCGTCAAATGTCACCAGGCAGGCCCTTGACTGGAATCCACAAGGGAAGCGGAAAGTTGGTCGACCAAAACAGACCTGGCGTAGAAGTGTTGATGAAGAAACGAAGGCAGCCAGAATGACATGGGCCGAGCTGAAGAGGATATCCCAAGGAGGGGTGTTGTTGCAGCCCTATGTTCCCCAAGAAACCAAGAGGCATAAGTCAAGTAAGTCAAGCAAGTTAAAACCTGTTCCGGCCTTTTGAGATTCAAGATTCAAGATTTATTTCAAGAAAACCCCAAGGGGCACATGAAATCCAACAAAGCCACAACTTGCAGAAGTGGGCTGTGAAAAAACACTCACAAAAACAAACTCACCCCAAAATGGAAAGCAGAAAAGGGAAAACACAAACTATGGGTGTGAAAAGCAAAAGATCATTCCAACCAGAAAGCACGCAAATTTACAAAGTGCCTGAATACATTACCGCAATTAACAGCATCCTCTTTTCTCCGCACACACCACAAAGCAAAGGCATCCACAACACACACACACAACACAACCAGGGAAAATCCACATCGAAGAAAGGGCCCCCGCTCCTGCGTCACAAAACACACCCCGCACGCAGAAAGCATTTCAAACCAACCCAGCAAACAATTTAAAAAAATAAAAATTCTCACGACGCTGTATCGTGATTGGATCTCCCTCTCAAAAACACAACCATACACAGAACCCCACCAAGCACAAAGAAGCGCGGCACACACAACACACAACATGCGCAGGTGAGTAGCCACACACAATGACATGCCATTCAAGTCTATACCAAAAAAGGAAAATTAACTATCCCTAACAAGAACAAAATGCACTAGTGTCATCTAAAGATTCATCAAATCATAGGTATTCATTATTTCTTTGAGATTTCATAACTTTGATAAGCAAGAGATTTATATGTGTAACTAATCATTCATGGATCATCAGATTCATAGGAACATTAATTCTGGCATGATTAAAACTCCCCTCATATGTATAATCTGGATGAACGAAATAAGACATAAATAATTTTCTCTGTGAGTAAAGGGGAACTGGGAGATAAGTTACCTTCTCTGCTAATAAGAATGGTAATTGGGAAACAGATATCAAGTTATCTTCTCTATTAATAAGAATGGTAATTGGGAAACAGATATCAAGTTATCTTCTCTGTTAATAAGAATGGTAAGTGGGAAACAGATATCAAGTTATCTTCTCTATTAATAAGAATGGTAATTGGGAAACAGATATCAAGTTATCTTCTCTATTAATAAGAATGGTAATTGGGAAACAGATATCAAGTTATCTTCTCTGTTAATAAGAATGGTAAGTGGGAAACAGATATCAAGTTATCTTCTCTATTAATAAGAATGGTAATGGAAACAATATCAATCACCTCTCTATACTAAGAAAGGAAAGTGGGAAACAGATATCAAGTTATCTCTCAATTAATAAGAATGTAATTGGGAAACATATATCAAGTTATCTCGTCTATTAATAATTGTAAATATGGGAACAGATATCAATAATCTCTCTGTTAATAAAATGGTAAATGGGAAACAGAATCAATTTATCATCTCAAATAATAAGATGGTAATTGGAAACTGAGATCAAGTTATCTTCTCTGTTAAAAAGAATGTAATTGGGAAACAGATACATGTTATCTTCTCTATTCCTAATGGCGTAATTGGGAACCAGATATCAAGTTACTTCTCTATAATAATGGTAATTGGAAACGATATCAAGTTATCTTCTCTATAATCAGAATGGGAATTTGGGAAACAGATTATCAAGTTATATCTTCTCTATAAAGAATGGTAATTGGGAAACAGATTCAAGTTATCTTCTCTGTTAAAAGAATGGAAATAGGGAAACAGATATCAAGGTATCATCTCTATAATAAGAATGGTAAATTTGGGAAACAGATATCAGAGTTATCTTCTCTGTTAATAAGATGGTAATTGGAAACAGATATCAAGTTATCTTCCCTATTTAAGAATGTCAATGGAACAGATATCAAGTTATCTTCTCTATTAATAAGTAATTGGAAACAGAAGTCAATTTATCTTTCTCTGTTTAAAAGAATGTAAATGGGAACAGATAACACGTATCTTCTCTATTAAGAATGGTATTTGGGAAACATATATCAAGTTATCTTCCTCTGTAATAAGAATGTAACTGGGAAACAGATATCCAGATATCTTCTCTATAAGAATGGTAATATGGAAACAGATATCAAGTTATCATCCTCTAAAAAATGGGTAATTGGAAACAGATTTCAAGTAATCTTCTCTATTAATAAGAATGGTAATTGGAAACAATTTAAATTTTCCTAAAAGGCTGACAACATGAGAAACGGAACTACTGTTAATGTTTACTGTATTGAACATACATACCCATGTAAGCCAGTTAAAGTGATTTCTGGCATCACATTGTCATCAAATCAGACAACCCCTCCCCCAAGCCCCCCCCCCCCCCCCCCACCCCCCCCCCACCCCAAAAACAAAACCAAACCAAACAAAACCCACAATATCAAGTTTGAACTGTGGGTTTTTTTTTCTCCAATTAAGAATTATCTGGATACAATATCAACCTTTATCTATACAAGTGGTCAGTAGCATTGCGCCATTGGTACAACAACAAAAGTTCAGAACAACCTCATGTGAAAAATTAAAAGTTTAGAGAGTGAAAGACACACAATCTTGAATTTGAGTGCGTGTTTTTAAGGTATCAGTGCAAAACCACACTAAGTACCCGTCATCCTCTCTTTGTTGCGTAACTCCCAGAGGATTTGTAGGGGCCCTGCCACTGAATTCTTCATGCCATGTCCACTGGCAATCAGGAACCTTGCAGAACAGAACCAACCATCTAACTTTTAAATGACATAAAAAACCCTGTACATAACCAAGGTACTATCTAAATGAATTTATTAAAAAGTATCAACCCGTACCAAGCATCCCACAATAACCATAAAATATTCAGTAGCCGGATTCAAAATATAAAATAACCACCTGCCGACCAGGAAGACTTTCCCGTCAGCTTGTCGCCTACCTCCTCAAGTTTCTGCAACAAGATGTAGATCTGCACTTCCTCCTCCACACATGTCATCATCCTGCCAGGTTGCAGACCAGACTGCCAGCTACCCGTTCAGGTGATCAATCATTCGTGACATCTGCGCTCCTCATTGGGCAGGGTGACAGTCGTCCATAAATATTGCAGCTCTGAAATGAGCAAGAGGTTGCCGTCAAAGATGTTTCTGGTTTTAACTACAGTGCGTATCTACACATTTACATTATACAAGCATCTGCACATTCTCCCAACCTGGACATGCATTAATAACGCAGACAGATAGACCTCACAACACATCTTGCCCTTTTCTTTCACTATGTACACACACACATACATGAGAGAGAGAGAGGAGAGAGAGGAGAGAGAGAGAGAGAGAGCGAGAGAGAGAAGAAGAGATAGAGAGAGGAGAAGAGAGAGAGAGAGAGAGAGATGAGAGACAGACAGACAGAGACATTGTAATTAATTATTATTATTACTCTTTTATTTATTAGGATAATGAATATGCAATACATGCTTTTTAACAACTCCACGGAGTGAGAGAGAGAAGGGAGTGCTATTACAATTTGTGATAACACTCAATTTCATTACAATGACAAAATGACCGATCATTGTAACATAACTAGAAAGCACTAACACAAGATATGGCAACAGAACCAACTGTGACAATTACAGCCACTGCTGGAGAAGTCATTGTAGCCCATTCCCTAGCTATCAAAATCCATAAAAATCAATCACATCAAAACATTCAACTCATCAATCAATCAAAATCATCATCACATCAATCAAATCAAACACCAACACTTCAAAAAACAATCCACAAAACACACAATCCTCATCATCAACTTCAATCATCACATCAAAAAATCACAATCTTCAACAATTCAATCAACTTATCATCAAACATCATCAAACAAAAATCATTCAAAACAATCACATCATCGAACATCATCAAATCAATCACAAAGCTTCCTCATCAACAATATCCACAATCATTCAACAATCAACATCACACACAATCTTCACAATTCATCATACTCACAACAATCAAAAACATTCACAATCATCACATCAATTCACACCACCTCAAAAAACATTCAACACATCAATCCAACAACAATCTCATTCAACACACAAAAACTCCATCAAAACAATCATCAATCATCATTCACAAACTTCACAACACACAACAATCAATCATCACTTACAATCATCCATCAAATCACATCATCAAACATCATTCACTCACACTCACACAACATCAAACATTCAAAAACAATTCACATCACAAAACACACAAATCATTCAAACACACATACATCAAAACATTCACACACAACAAAAAATCACATCAAATCACTCACAATCAAAATCTCAATCAATCACAACATATCAAAATCAACAATCATCAAACAACCAAAAAATCAAACATACATCATCATCCACAACAAACAAAATCCACACACCATCATCAACAACATCTCACAACATCAATCAATCACAACACCATCTCAATCAAAATCACAACACTCTCACAAAATCCACACAAATCAAACAATATCACACTTCACCAAATCATTCAATCACACCATCACAATCAATCATCACATCAATCACAAACACAAATACCAATCAATCACCCACATCAATTCATCATTAAACAACAATCACACTCACAACATCAAATCACACATCACATTCACAACATCAACAACAACATTCAACAAATTTCCACACATCACTTCATCACCACACACAACTCACACATCACCAATCACACATCATCAACATCAATCAACATTCACCACACATTCACCACCTAAATTCATTCACACACATCAAAATCACACACACATCATCACAATTCCACAACATCAATCAATCACATTCATCACTCACACTCACCACACATTCATCACATTCCACATTCACAATCACACATTCACACAACACAATCACACAATCAATCAATCACCAACACCAACATCATCAACACAACAACATCACACAATCACACAATCATCAAATCAACATCACAAATTCATCAACATTCAACATCATCACAATCATCACCAATCAAACTCAACAATCCAAAATTCACACATTCAATCAAAACATCATCAAATATCATAACATCAACATCATTCACATCTCAAAATCATCACATTCATCATTCACAACAAATCATCAAACAATCACATCACACATTCCAAAATCAACACATACACACTCAATTCACACATCAACAATCCCTCCACATCATCATTCCAAAACAACACACATCAATTCATCAACACATCTCAATTCACACACACTCATCACACACAATCACAAATTCCATCAATCATCAACACATTCACATTCAATTCACAACAATAACCATTCCATCAACACAACAAAACAACATTCACAATCACATCATTCACACCCATTCCAACATCAAATCATCAACCATTCAATCACTCAACACACATCAAATCATTCAACATCACAATCACACATCAACACAACATTCACACACATCAATCACTCAACAATTCATCACACTCCATCTCCACAATCAATCACCATCTCATTCAATCAACATTCACAACATACTCATCACAATTCACAAACTCACATCACAAAATCAAATTCATACAATCATTCCATCACATCAACCCACAACACCAATCACATTCACAAACATCAAAACAACATCAATTCACTCCAACATCAAAATTCAATCATCATCAACATCAACACATTCAATTCAACATCAATTCACATCACATTTCAATCAATCAATCATCACAAATCATCACAACAACAATCAATTCATCACATTCAACACATCACACATATCATTCAACAATTCATCAAACATTCAAATCACATTTACACACAAATCAACCCACACCTTCAACACAATTCATTCAACAAATTCACAATCCAATCACACATCAATCATCTCATACAATCATCATTCACACACATCATTCAACAAAATCACCACCACATCACACATTTAACATTCAACAAAAATATCAACCACTTCATATCACATCCAATTCATCACAAATCATCAATCCATCAATTCATCAACATTACAAATCACATATCACCACACATCATTCATTCCAACAAATTCAATCACCACTCACATTCACATCATACAAATTCATACATTCAACATCAATCACACACATTCACAACAAAAATTCATCACACACAAATTCATTCACAAGTCATCACAATCAAACATAAATTGACTTCATTCACATCATTTTTCACACACACAAATTCACTTCACTTCATTCACACCAACATCAACAAAATTCCACTAACTTCATTCAATCAACAATTCACAAATTCACACTTCAAATTCACACACATTCACATTCCACAATTCACATTCAATTCACACATTTTCATTCACACACATTCACTACAAACATTCAACAAATCATTCAAATTCAACATTCAATTCACACACACGATTCACACAACATTCACATTCCATTCCATTTCAAACAATTCACATAACCATTTTCAATAAACAACATTCATTCAACCAAATTCATTACTTAATTCAAGAACTTCAAACAAAAAAATTCATTCTTCAATCCCATCACAATTTCATTCAACACACTTCACACACATTCACAACATTCATTCATTCACACCCCACCACATTCAATTCACAACACTCATTCCATCAAATTCCAAACATTCATTCACAACATTCAAATTCAAATCATTCACAAAATTCACACACATTCAATTCAACAACAATCAGATTTCACAATTCACAATTCATTCAACAAATCATCAACATTCTTTTCCAACATTCATACATTTCATGTCATTTTCACAACATTCATTCAACACACGTCATTCAAATTCATTCATTCATCATTCCTTCATTCAATTCCATTTCACAATTCACATTCACACATCATCACATTCACATTCATTCCACCATTTCTAACATCAAATCAAATTCACTCATTCAAATCACACATTCATTCAACCAAATTCATTTCACATTCACTTCATTTCAACACATTCTCATTCACCATTCATCAATCCACATTCACATCAAACAACAAAATCATCGTTTCGATTCACACCCTTCAAACTTCATCCAAACAATTCAACCACATTTCACATTCACACACAATTCAATCAACAGATTCAATTCATCAAATTCATTCATTCATTCACATTTTCATTCACAACATTCACAACACAAATTCAACAAAGTCAACCATTCAATTCAATTCAATCCATTCACAACACTTATTCATTCATTCATTACAATTCACACACACATTCATTCATTCACACATACACATTCAATTCACATTCCCATTCAATTTCATTCACAACATTTTCAAATTCATTCATTTCAATTCAAAACTACACACAATCATTCATCTATCAAAACAACTTCATTGATACATTCAAATCACACACACATTCAAAATTCAACAGCATCACATCATTCATACCACAAATTTTTTCACAACAAAATCATTCAAATATTCACTTCATTCAATTCAAACACAGTCACACAATTCAATTCATTCAATTCATTCACATTCACAATTCCAACAAATTCATCAACAACAACATTCATTCCACAAACAATTCATTTCATTCTACTATCATTCAACAACATTCACACAACATTCCCCATTCATCCACACATCACTTCATTCACATCATTCATTCACATTCAAATTCATTCACGACATTTTCAACAATCAGGCACAATTCATTCAAACATTCATTCACAATCAAAATCATTTCCACAACAACAACAATTCACACACAAATCAACAACAATCACATTCATCAAATTCACATCACAACAAAACATTCAACATTCATTCCAAAATTCAAATTCACACACAAATACACATTTCAAAAAAATTTTTTTATCAACAAGTCACACACAACGAAATTCACAATTCACAAATCATTTCAATTCACAATATCAATTCACATTCAAATTTCAATCAACAATTCAAATTCCAAATTCACACACAATCAACAAATTCATTCAACCATTCATTCAAAATTCAACACATTCATTCAACTTCAACAATTGTTCATTCGATTCAACACCATTCAACATTCACCACACACAAAAAATTTTTTCAACACAATTCACCATCACAACCAATTCATTCACAACCATCATTCAACATTCAATATCACATTCAAAACATTTCACACATCAAACAATTCATTCATTCATTCCATTCCAAAAATTCACACACAAAAATTCACATCACATTCACTTCACATTCATTTCATTCATTCATTCATCAAGTTCACATCAACAAAATTCACACAATCACAAATCACACAAATTCATTCAAACCATTCCATACACACACAAAAACAAACAAACATTCAATTCACACAGTCACAACACATTTCACACAACCAAACTGTCAACATTCCATTCATCACACATTCATTCAAATTCAACATTCATACACATTTCATTCCCCAATTCAATTCAAAACAACAATTCATTCACACCACACAAATCAACAATTCATTCCATTCAATACCTTTCACAATCAACTTTTCATCTATTCACACATTCCATTCCAAACGATTCACATCATTCCAAAACAAAATTCACAAAACCATTCACTCAACACAACACACAATTTCATTCAACCAACACATTCACAAACAATTCAATTAACACAATTCAGACTTCATTCACAATCATCATTCACATTCATTCAAACAACAATCATCATTCATTCACAATTCACATCACATTCACCCTTCAAAAAACAAAATTCAACAACAATTCACACACATTCCATTCAATTCACATACAACATACAGAAACACACATTCAATTCATTCAACAAAATTCACAACAACACACAAACTTTTCAACATTCATCATTCACAATCACAACAAAATTCAACATTCAAATCAACATTCATCACAATTCACACAATCATTCACATCAACACAACACAATTCAGATTGACTTCACACAAACAACACACCACAAATTCCAAGAACAAACATTCACATTCATTCATTCACACACACCAATCAATTCCAATTCTTCACAAATTCAAATTCAGAAACATTCAGCACACATTCATATCACATCAATACAACAATCAACAAATTCTTCATTCACCATTCATCATTCATTCACATACATTCATTCACACATTCAAACAACAAATTCACACAACACATTCAAATTCATCCCACATCCCAACACCCATCAAAACTTCAACACATACTTCATCATCAACACAATTCAAACAACCAATTTTCAATTCATACAACATTCAAATTCACATTCATTCACACATCACACAATTCATTCATCAAACAAACCAGACATTCATTCACACACAAAATCATATCAATCACATTCAAAACCACATTCCATTCACAATTCACACCAACAACACAAATTTTCCAATCATTCAACTATCAAACAAAAGTCCTTCATTCAATCCATCAATCAACACCAACATTCACCATTTTCCATTCACATTGATTGACTTCACATTCCACAACATCACATTCATTTCAACAACATTCACAACACTTCATTCAATTCAAATTCCATCACACTTCACAACATCAATTCATTCAAATCACACACTTCACACAACCCATTCAAATCACACATTCACACACACACACATTCACAACAATTCATCACAATTCAACCAACAAATTCTATTCACATTTTCAAAATCATTATTCATCCAACATTCATTTCACATTCACACAAAATTCAAACCAAGAAATTCACACAATTCAAGTTCACAACACAAACAAAACATTCATTTCATAATTCCATTCATCATACTACACATTCATTCATTCAAAATCATCAAGACACAACAAACAATTCATCAAACACACATTCATTCAAAAACACTTCATTCATTTCAACACATACACATTCATTCAACATTCAACACAGTTCACACACTCATTTTCATTCAAATTCAACATTCAACATTCCAATTCAAACACACACAACACATTCCAACAAAACACATTCAAAATTCAAACCACCCAACATTCAACACCATTTCAAATTCAAACACACACATTCCCTTTCAATATCATTCACAACATTCAACATTGTTACTTATCATTCACCATTCAATTCATTCACCACACAATTCAACAAACATTTCAAATCATTCACAACATTCAATTCATTCATTCATTCATCATTCATTCAAATTCACATCATCATCAACACAAATTCAAAATATCCATTTCACACACTTCACACATCAAATTCACAACAATTCCTTCCAACCAAATTCATTTGACTTCAAATTTCCATTCATCAAAACAAATTCCAACGACAGTTTCTAACAACATTCATTCAAACATTCACCATTCATTCATTCAATCAAACATTCAAATTCATATCATTCACAATTCAAAAACAAATTCAAACAATTTCTCAAATTCAATCACAATTCACACATTCATTCACAATTCAACATTCCTTCACATTCACAAGACCACAAACACAAATCACCAAAATTCACAATTCACAGCACATTTCATCATCCATCCATCCACCCATCCAGACATCCATCCATCCAGACATCCTCCAGACATCTATCCATCCATCCATCCAGGCACCAGACACTAGACACCATCCATTCCCAACATTCAGCCAATCCATCCATCCATCCATACCATCCATCCAGACATCCATCCTCCATCCATCCATTCCATCATCCATCCATCCACCAGACCACCATCAGCCATCCATCAATCCATCCACCCAACACCATCCATCCATCCATCCAGACATCCCATCGCCATCCAGACATCCATCCAGACATCCAGACATCCATCCATCCATGCCAGACATCCCATCATCCATCATCCATCCAGACATCCATCCAGACATCCACATCCCAGAACACCATCCATCCAGACCATCCTCCAACATCCACCAACATCCATCCATCCATCCATCCAGACATCCAAACCTCCATACATCAAACAGCCAGACATCATCCAACATCCATCCAGACATCCAGACATCCATCCATCCATTTCCATCCCAGACATCCATCCAGAACATCCTTCCATCCAGACTATCCATCCAGACATCTATCCATCATCATCCAGGCATCCAACATCAAGACAAACCAATCCATCCAGACATTCTGACATCTATCCATTCCATCATCCATCCATCCATTCCAACATCCATCCATCCCATCCATCCATCCATCCATCACCATCCATCCACCCAGACCTCCTCCATCCATCCATCCATCCAGACATCCACCACCATCCCTCCCCATCCAGCCATCCAACAATCCAGACATCCATCCATCCATCCAGACACCATCATCCATCCATCCATCCAGACATCCATCCAGACATCCAGTCCATCCAACATCCATCCATCCATGACATCCATCCATCCATCCAGAACATCCATCCATCCATCCAGACATCCAAACATCCAGACATCCAACACCAGACATCCCATCCAACATCCATCCAGACATCCAGACTCCATCCATCCATTCACTCCGACATCCATCCAGAAATCCATCCAGACATCCATCCAGACATCCAGACTCCATCCATCCAGACATCCATCCATCCAGACATCCATCCATCCAGAACATCCATCCAGAAACCAGACATCCATCCAGACATCCAGACATCCATCCCATCTAGACCATCATTCCATCCATCCATCCATCCATCCAGAACATACATCCATCCAGACAACCATCATCCATCCAGACATCCATCCATCCATCCACCATCCATCCAGACATCCATCCATCCAGACATCCATCCATCCAATATCCATTCCATCCAGCCAGACATCCATCAGACCATCCATCCATCCCATCCAGACATCCATCCAGAATCCAGACATCCACTCCATCCATCCATTCTAAGCCAGACATCCATCCAGACATCAACCAAGACATTACCCATCCATCCATCCAGACAGTCCAGCCAGCATCCATCCACTAGACATCCATCCATCCAGACATCCCATCCATTCCATCCAACCACCATCCATCCTTCCATACAATCCATCCATCCATCCAGACAATCCAGACATCCATCCACCCATCCAGGACATCCATCCATCCAACATCCATCCAGACATCCATCCATCCTCTCATCCAGCATCCAGACATCTAGACATCCCATCCATCCAGAACATTCAGACATCCAACCATCTCCATTCCAACCA
>CM054165.1:4644809-4659809 GCA_028751875.1 Rapana venosa
TGATTCGATAGGAGAGAGTCAGAATCAAGTCTCAGGACAATGACATAAATGAAGAGATGGAGATCCTCATGCTGCAATATGATTGATGAATTGTGTTTCATCGTTATCTTGTGATAATTGCTCTTAGTCATCATCTGAGGATAATAGTAATACTAGACACTTTACTAGGAAGAGAGAGAGGATCGAGGGTGGTACAATATAGGTAAGGTCGAAAGATGTGCGAGAGAGTGAGGCATCGAGTAGATCCTCAGTTCACCAGGAGCCAGCATAATGAGGGTGGCGCCCATCTCCTCTCCCATGCTGCTTACATATAGCATAGTGCTTTATTGACATCTGCTTGTTTCAGTCCGTTTCTTGTGATGAATCTGCTCTTAAGTACAGGTATACATCATGGGGACGGGATAGCTCAGCGGTCACAGCACTCGCTTTCCCCCAGCTAAGGTTAAGCAGCGTCGAGCGTGGTTACCAATTGGATGGGCGACCGTTTGCGCGCCTTGGCTTCAGTACAGTTCCCTCAGTTCACCCAGCTGTAACTTAATGGGTACCTGCCCTCTTTAGGGTCAGGGAAGGTAAAGCAGCGAGGGAGAGGAGATGGGCGGCGCCCTCAATATGCTGGCCCCTTGAGAAGTTGAGGTCTCTGACGCCTCGCTTCCCTACGACCACATAAGTAATGGGACACCGTTTACCTTTACCCCACTTAGAATATACACAAGTGTGTGCTAATCACACATAAAAAGAAAGAAAAGAGAGAAGGAAGAAAGAAAGGAAGGATGGCAGGCAGGCAATTAATTAGAAAAAGAAGCCCACAGTAGGGAAACAAAACTCGGTTGTGACTGGGTTTTTGATTGTTCGTTTGTTTGTTGTTATTGTCATGGTTACACTGGCTTCCTCTCCCTTCTCTCGGCTTATGTATGCTTTGCTGTTACTTGTGGTAAATTAGCAGCTTCCCTACCACCCACCCAACCATCCACCCCCTTCTAAAAAATCAAAGTAGCTGTACACATTTACTATGGACATTGATGAATACATCCATGTTTAATAAGCTCCATGATATCACACACACACAGTGAACGTTTTACATTTTTCTTTTTTTCACACATCTATGCCTTAAACCTTCATTTTGAAGTAATTGGCTCTCTTGTTGCTGTTGTTTGTTTGTTTGTGTTGTTGTTGTTAACATACCTTAACAAACGTGTCGAAGTCGTGCGGACTCTTCAAGGGAAAGCCACGAAACACGATGGCGCCATTTTCCACCAGAACTTGCTCAATGTCGTCTGCGTGGGCCTTTGCCTTGACAAACACATTAAAAGATGGTATAAACTGTAGATCACACAGAGATGTTCTTCAGATTATCTGACCAGCATCAAAAGTACATTAAATGAGCTAGGGTTGAGTGGGATCTTGTTGGATCAATGAAATACTGAATGCAGTAACGATTAGTTTAAAAGCAAAGTCAAGCAATGCTTATGTGACGCATTTTTTCATAAGTGGTACACAGTAGTTAATGCAGCAGATACTTATATAAATTATAGAATTTCGCAAAACAAAGTTTTATGTTGACAAGTATTTACTCCTATTGCCATCCAATGTTTCTATTCGATTTGCCCAGTTTCACACAAACAATCGCAATCTGCCTGTTAATATTCTCCGTTTTGAGGGAATTCAAAGAAATGAAAGATACTGTACAAAATGCAGTAGTGGTGATATTGGTGACGAATTTCATTCCCTCTTTATTTGTCCAATGTTTAACGACAGTCGTAAAAAATGTTTCCCAAAATTATTGTTAAACATCCAAACACTTTGAAGTATGAACAACTCTTTTCTTCATCAAATAAGAACACTCTGCCCAATCTTGTTAAAACGATTGATACTATTAGAAACAACATGTAAGCTTTGTTCCAAGACAACTGCTGTTCTATAGTAATGTGTTCAAAGATCCAGTTACATGGTGCATGTATGATGTGCAGTTATGACTTTGTTCGCTGATATTGTGTAACAATCCTCCATATCCCTAAAGGGATGACATGAACTCAAGAATTTGTATTTGACAGAAAAATATGACTAAGCAATAAAGTAATAATAATAATAAAAGAGGGGTGGGAGGTGGCTCTACACTGTCAACTGTTTTTTGCTTCATCAGCTAGAGATCCGAGGTTCACCAAGGATGAAATTTCGTGTATGTTACCGGTTTGAGTGGTTTTTTTACCCACTATTAAGGTAGTTACATTCCGACTTCGGGGATCGTGTCTAAACACAACGCCTGTGTGGCGTGTGTTCGTTTATTTTTTTTTTTTTTTTTAAATGTCCACCGTTCCTACTGGCACGAAATGGCCTACTCTTCTGAAAGGCGGAACGGGTTTTTAACGTGTGCACAAGATGTTCTCTGTGTGTGCGTGTGTGTGTATGTGCATGAGTACTTCGCGTGCGTGCGTGTATGGTGAGAGAGAGAGAGAGAGAGAGAGAGAGAGAGAGAGAGAGGAGAGAGAGAGAGAGAGGAGAGGTGGGGGGGGGGGGGGTTCCAGACTTCAAACTTAGACGGTCTATCGTTCCCGTGGGGATGCCGGGGATCTGTCAGTATAAATTGCATCCCCACATTCTGGAAATGCTGTGGGGAAAAATTCCTCTCTTCTATCACTCTCTGTGTTCCTGCCTTGTTCCTTTTCTTCCTCTCACACATCCTTCTTGGCTATTTTTTGCCTTTGTGGTCCATTCTCCTGCCTATTTTTCCAGAAAGACTTAAAAGATGACAATTCTCTCTTATGCCAACAAGATTGGAGTGGAGTGGGGTGGATTGGATTGGATTGGATTGGGTCTCTTATGCTGAAGTGGATGCGCTGGGCCTGACTTCTCAGGCGCTTAACGGCAACGTGACGCATTTTCGCTCTTGTAACAGGCAACAGTGAGAGAGAGAGAAACCGAAACATCTCTCTCAGGACCAAGGTCAAGCTACTGCATGCACTGGTCACCTCCACACATCTGTATGCCTGCGAATCGTGGACATTGAATGCAGATCTACAGAGGAGGATCCAGGCTTTGGAGATGAGATGCCTCAGAGGACTCCTTGGCATCTCATACACGGACAATATTACCAACGAAGATGTCCGACAAATCATCACCCAACAAGTAAAGCACTACGAAGACCTGCTGACCACAGTTAAGAAAAGGAAGCTCAGATGGTATGGACATGTGACAACATCAGATGGGCTCTCCAAGACCACACTGCAAAGAACAGTGCAAGGGAAGAGAAGGCGAGGCAGGCCGAAGAAGAAATGGGCAGACAACATCACTGAATGGACCGGGAAGAGCTTCTTCACAACCCAGGCACTTGCACACAACAGCGCAAATAGAGCCAGCTGGTGCAACACATTCGTCACTGCAGTGTCCCTACGACCCCGGAGGGGGTTATGTGAGCAGATGAGATGAGATGAGAACAGACAGCATTAGGTGCTGTCTGAGCGTTTAAGGAAGAAGAAGAAGAAGAAGAAGAAGAAGAAAAAGAAGAAGAAGAAGAAGATCTTGATAGCGAAGCGCAAACGCCGGCAACTAGAACGCCAGTGGCGGAAGTCAAAATCCGAAATCAACAAACAACTTTTCCGAAAACAAATAAACAAAGTCAAACTCTTAATCCATTCAGCAAAGACAGACTACTACTCTTCCCAAGTTCTCTGTGCTACATCCATAAATCTCTTTTTTTCCTCACCTCAAATGTCCTTGGATCTGCAAAAACAACTCCTCTGCCTAACACCCACAGCCTGTCTGAACTTCCATCCATATTTTCTGCCTTCAAAGTTCGAAACATACGCTCCAGACTGGATCAGACTCAATTCCAGCCTGCGCCTCCTGATCCCCAGTTCACTGGCACTCCTCTCTTTCCTTCCATCCCACAAGTGAAAAAGAAATCATGACAATTCTGAAGGAAATGACTATAAAATCATGCGACCTTGATCCCATACCTGCTCCTGTTTTCTCACAATGCCTTCCACAACTTGTACCTATTATCACTAAAATAGTAAACTCATCTCTTGTGTCAGGAAATTTTCCATCAGCTCTTAAAACAGCAATAGTCACACCTCTACTGAAAAAGCACGACCTCGATCCCAACATTCTGAAGAATTATAGGCCTGTCTCAAACTTACCCTTTGTCTCTAAAGTACTAGAAAAAGTCGTTCTCAAACAGCTCAACAGTCATCTTCATTCCAATGATCTCCTTCCCACTTTTCAATCTGCCTATCGCCCCAACCACAGCACCGAAACCACCCTAGTCCACACTTTAGATACACTTCTACTGCTTTGATGAAATGAAAGTTACGTAAAAAATGCTGTAGTGGTGATATTGGTGACGAATTCATTCCTCTTTATTTGTCCAATGTTTAACGACAGTCGTAAAAAATGTTTCCCAAAATTATTGTTAAACATCCAAACACTTTGAAGTATGAACAACTCTTTTCTTCATCAATAAGAACACTCTGCCAATCTTGTTAAAACGATTGATACTATTAAAAACAACATGTAAGCTTTGTTCCAAGACAACTGTGTTCTATAGTAATGTGTTCAAAGATCCAGTTACATGGTGCATGTATGATGTGCAGTTATGACTTTGTTCGCTGATATTGTGTAACAATCCTCCATATCCCTAAAGGGATGACATGAACTCAAGAATTTGTATTTGACAGAAAAATATGACTAAGCAATAAAGTAATAATAATAATAAAAGAGGGGTGGGAGGTGGCTCTACACTGTCAACTGTTTTTTGCTTCATCAGCTAGAGATCCGAGGTTCACCAAGGATGAAATTTCGTGTATGTTACCGGTTTGAGTGGTTTTTTTTACCCACTATTAAGGTAGTTACATTCCGACTTCGGGGATCGTGTCTAAACACAACGCCTGTGTGGCGTGTGTTCGTTTATCTTTTTTTTTTTTTTTTTAAATGTCCACCGTTCCTACTGGCACGAAATGGCCTACTCTTCTGAAAGGCGGAACGGGTTTTTAACGTGTGCACAAGATGTTCTCTGTGTGTGCGTGTGTGTGTATGTGCATGAGTACTTCGCGTGCGTGCGTGTATGGTGAGAGAGAGAGAGAGAGAGGAGAGAGAGAGAGAGAGAGGAGGAGGAGAGGAGAGAGAGAGAGGTGGGGGGGGGGGGGGTTCCAGACTTCAAACTTAGACGGTCTATCGTTCCCGTGGGGATGCCGGGGATCTGTCAGTATAAATTGCATCCCACATTCTGGAAATGCTGTGGGGAAAAATTCCTCTCTTCTATCACTCTCTGTGTTCCTGCCTTGTTCCTTTTCTTCTCTCACACATCCTTCTTGGCTATTTTTTGCCTTTGTGGTCCATTCTCCTGCCTATTTTTCCAGAAAGACTTAAAGATGACAATTCTCTCTTATGCCAACAAGATTGGAGTGGAGTGGGTGGATTGGATTGGATTGGATTGGGTCTCTTATGCTGAAGTGGATGCGCTGGGCCTGACTTCTCAGGCGCTTAACGGCAACGTGACGCATTTTCGCTCTTGTAACAGGCAACAGTGAGAGAGAGAGAAACCGAAACATCTCTCTCAGGACCAAGGTCAAGCTACTGCATGCACTGGTCACCTCCACACATCTGTATGCCTGCGAATCGTGGACATTGAATGCAGATCTACAGAGGAGGATCCAGGCTTTGGAGATGAGATGCCTCAGAGGACTCCTTGGCATCTCATACACGGACAATATTACCAACGAAGATGTCCGACAAATCATCACCCAACAAGTAAAGCACTACGAAGACCTGCTGACCACAGTTAAGAAAAGGAAGCTCAGATGGTATGGACATGTGACAACATCAGATGGGCTCTCCAAGACCACACTGCAAAGAACAGTGCAAGGGAAGAGAAGGCGAGGCAGGCCGAAGAAGAAATGGGCAGACAACATCACTGAATGGACCGGGAAGAGCTTCTTCACAACCCAGGCACTTGCACACAACAGCGCAAATAGAGCAGCTGGTGCAACACATTCGTCACTGCAGTGGGCCCTACGACCCGGAGGGGGTTATGTGAGCAGATGAGATGAGATGAGAACAGACAGCATTAGGTGCTGTCTGAGCGTTTAAGGAAGAGAAGAAGAAGAAGAAGAAGAAAGAAAAAGAAGAAGAAGAAGAAATCTTGATAGCGAAGCGCAAACGCCGGCAACTAGAACGCCAGTGGCGGAAGTCAAAATCCGAAATCAACAAACAACTTTTCCGAAAACAAATAAACAAAGTCAAACTCTTAATCCATTCAGCAAAGACAGACTACTACTCTTCCCAAGTTCTCTGTGCTACATCCATAAATCTCTTTTTTTCCTCACCTCAAATGTCCTTGGATCTGCAAAAACAACTCCTCTGCCTAACACCCACAGCCTGTCTGAACTTCCATCCATATTTTCTGCCTTCTTCTCAGACAAAGTTCGAAACATATACGCTCCAGACTGGATCAGACTCAATTCCAGCCTGCGCCTCCTGATCCCCAGTTCACTGGCACTCCTCTCTTTTCCTTCCATCCCACAAGTGAAAAAGAAATCATGACAATTCTGAAGGAAATGACTATAAAATCATGCGACCTTGATCCCATACCTGCTCCTGTTTTCTCACTATGCCTTCCACAACTTGTACCTATTATCACTAAAATAGTAAACTCATCTCTTGTGTCAGGAAATTTTCCATCAGCTCTTAAAACAGCAATAGTCACACCTCTACTGAAAAAGCACGACCTCGATCCCAACATTCTGAAGAATTATAGGCCTGTCTCAAACTTACCCTTTGTCTCTAAAGTACTAGAAAAAGTCGTTCTCAAACAGCTCAACAGTCATCTTCATTCCAATGATCTCCTTCCCACTTTTCAATCTGCCTATCGCCCCAACCACAGCACCGAAACCACCCTAGTCCACACTTTAGATACACTTCTACTTGCTTCTGATGCAGGAAAAATCTCCCTCCTCACTCTTCTTGACTTATCTGCAGCCTTTGATACCATAGATCACTCAATTCTTCTTTCTCGCCTCCAAAATACGTTTGGTATTAACGGCACAGCCCTCACCTGGTTTACTTCATACCTCACAGACAGGTTCCAGAAAGTTATTGTAAACAAAATTCAATCAAAACCTGTCAAAATGGAATGTGGAGTCCCGCAGGGATCAGTCCTGGGCCCTGTTCTCTTTACTCTCTACACTGCTCCACTCTCACATATAATAAACAACCACCATATTGATCATCATTTCTATGCCGATGATACTCAGCTTCAGTGCAGTGATACTGTTGAAAACTTGCCTTCCCTCCTGACAAATATGTCCTACTGCCTTCAAGACATTCAAAACTGGATGACTCAGAACAAGTTACAACTTAATGCCGATAAAACCGAAGCAATGCTCATAGGGACCCAACATAAACTTTCCTCTATCGCAAAAACTTCAATACAAATCGGCAATACGTCAGTTCCTTTGTCCAACTCTGTGAAGTATTTAGTAGTTCTTGACAACACACTCTCTATGAAAAAATTCATCACCCAGACCTGCCAGTCTTGCTACTATCAATTACGGCGCATAAGCGCGATTCGCAAGTATCTGTCCACTGATGCAACTTCCAAGCTTGTCACATCTCTCATTCTTTCACGTTTAGACTACTGTAATTCTCTTTTGGCTGGCCTACCAATATCATCTATCCACTCTCTTCAACGCATACAAAACTCTGCAGTTCGACTGGCCTTAAGAAAGAAAAAATCTGAACACATCACTCCTCTTCTGCGATCTCTTCACTGGCTGCCTGTCTCACAAAGACTGGAGTATAAAATCAATACCCTCTGTTTCAAATGTCTCCACAAATCTCCACCCTCTTATCTCTGTAACTGTCTTCATCTGTACACTCCATCCCGTTCCCTTCGTTCAGCCGCAGATACTTTGTGCTTTCGAACACCCAGATTCAAACAAACCACTGTTGGTCGTCGCTCCTTCTCTGTTTCTGGTCCATCCACCTGGAATGACCTCCCTCTTTCACTTCGCCAAAAGCCTTCACTTGATACCTTCAAATCCAGCCTCAAAACACACTTATTTCCTACCTGAGACTTTCCCCCCAAATATCTGTCCCTAATTTTCAATAGCATTTTTCACCTTCTAAGTGTTGTTCCGAGTGTGTGTGTGTGTGTGTGCGTGTGTGTGCGTGCATGCGTGCATACGTGCGCGCGCATGGTTTTGAAATCTGTTGTTCATTATGTTTAAGGAGAGTTGCATGCGTGTAAATGATTGAGTGCAAGCGCTTCGATTTGTTTGTCTTTTTACAAGATTCAGCGCTATATAAATTCCATATATTATTATTATTATTATTGTTATTATTATTAAGAAGAAGAAGAAGAAGAAGAAGAAGATGAAGAAGAAGAAGAAGAAGAAGAAGCAGAAGAAAGTGGAGGAGGAGGGTCTACCCTACGTTGGCCACTGACCCAAGAAATAGCTAATACACACCAGCAGCATTAGAGCAGTGAGGAGGATGGTGTGTGACATTATTTTCTGCAGACAACAACCCTGTTCTTTAATGTACTTTTCTGTAACGCGCACTTAAGTTACAAAAACAAACAAAATATAATGGTTGTGGAATATGGCCACAGACTTTTATCAGCATCATCATTACCGTCATCTACAATCATCATCATCATCATCATCATCATCATGTTTTTTTTGTTCATCATCATCATCATCATCGTCATCGTCAACAACAACACTAACACTAGAAGTCTATTGTTATCCCCATCGTCAGCATAACTGTGCATCCATAACTCTCAGCAGATTTAGATGCAGACAGACCGATAGACAAACTGATAGACCGATAGACCGAGAGGGAGAGAGAGAGGGGGGAAAAGAGAGAGAGAGGGAGGGAGAGAGAGGGAGGAGAGAGAGGGAAGGAGAGAGAGAGGGAGGGAGAGAGAGAGAAGAGACAGACAGACAGAGACAGACAGACAAACAGACAGGTAGACAGCGGATGGAAAACCATATTCCCTGAATAATGATAATAATAATAATAATGTACGGGATTTATATAGCGCTGAATCTAGTAAAGTAAACAAATCAAAGCGCTCGCATTCAAATCATTCACACGCATGCAACTGTCCACAAATATCAAGATAAACAAATATCAAATGTATACACACAACACGCTTAGGTGGGGGTGGTGGCAGTGAAGGTAGCTATTGAAAAGTAGGAACAGATAACAGGGGAAGATCTCAACTACAAAATAAGTGCGTTTGAGAATGATCTCAAGATTCCAAATAAGGACGTACCCATTGCAGGGTTGACTGCAGATCCGTCAACGCCTTGGTGCCCAGCACCAGAGGAAACGGTTTGCCGTTGAATTCTTTCTGTTCCGGTATGCGCAGCTCTGTCACCTTTTCATCGGTGATGCTGCAAACCGTTCCGTTTCCGATAACGTTTTCCGGCATGGTTATGACAATGTCGTTAGAATTGCCCTGAAAACGAGAAGAAAAAACAAACAATAAAAAAGCAAAAAGAAGTAGTCAGTGTACAGAAGAATAAAACTGGAGGTACAGTGTGTGTTCATCAGGAGAAGGCCTTGATGAGAGAGAGAGAGAGAGAGAGAGAGAGAGAGAGAGAGAGAGAGAGAGAGAGAGAGAGAGAGAGAGAGAACTCGATCGAACTCGAATGTTTTAATGAGGATAATTGGATAAGCCAGGGGCTTCTTTACAGCAGGTCCTTAAGAAAAAAAAACAAGAGAGAGAGAGAGAGAGAGAGAGAGAGAGAGAGAGAGAGAGAGAGAGAGAGAGAGAGAGAGAGAGAGAGAGAGGCCTAGTTGTGACAAATGTCCTGGTTCTGAACTTCCCACACTCTGGGCCGAGACACTAGGCCACAACCTAACCATGAACTCTGGATAAAGGTACAGGTGTCCCATAACCTATCTGGTCGTACGGGAGCGAGGCATCAGAGACCTCAACTTCTCTAGGGGCCAGCATATTGAAGGCAGCGCCCATCTCCTCTCCTTCGCTGCTTTACCTTCCCCGACCCTTAAGAGGCAGATACCCATTTTCAACTGGGTGAACTGGGGGACTGTACTGAAGCCAAGGCGCACAAACGGTCACCCATCCAAGTGGTAACCACGCTTGACGCTACTTACCTTGGCTGGGGGAAAGGGAGTGCTCCGACCACTGAGCTATCCCGTTCCCTCTAGCTCTGGATACCCATCTATATTATATCGTCATTTGATGCTATAGCCGGGTGGTTAAAACCGTTGGACTTCAATCCCATGAAGGCTTGGGTTCGAATCTTGGCAGTGTCTGGTAAATTTCGGGTGGGGATTTTTAACCATCTCCCTCGTCAACTTCGAGTGCAGACTCTGCCAGTGCCTTCATTCTCTTCATGTATATACACATGCAGAAGCTCAAACACGCGCGTTAAAGATTTAGTAACTCTGTCAGCGTGGGGTGGGTTACAGAAACAGGAACATACCCACTATACATCCCTGAAGTCAGGGGCTGCCTTCATGGGGGCAACACATGGCTGCATCAACCAAGCAGAATCTCACCAGTGGTGAACCTGGGACCTCTGGCTGAGGAACTAGTCATCCCGCTTCTGCCACCATTTTAAGGTAAAGGTAAAGGAGTCCCATCACCTATAAGGTCGTAGGGGAGCGAGGCATCGGAGACCTCACTTCTCTAGGGCCAGCATATTGAGGGCGGCGCCCATCTCCTCTCCCTCGCTGCTTTACCTTCCCTGACCCTAAAGAGGGCAGGTACCCATTTACAGCTGGGTGAACTGGGGGAACTGTACTGAAGCCAAGGCGCGCAAACGGTCACCCATCCAACTGGTAACCGCGCTCGACGCTGCTTAACTTGGCTGGGGGAAAGCGAGTGCTCCGACCACTGAGCTATCCCGTCCCCCAGCCACCATTTTAGAGTTTTAAAAAAGGAAGTAGTTATGCTGCATTTTCTACAAGGCAAAGTTGTAACTGCCAAACCCTATTTTATGCAAAACAGTTTTAAAAAGAAATAAGCTATGCAACGTTTTCTGTCTCTTGATTTTAAAGCATAGGTAAGCTCTCAATCCTGTTACAGCCCTAGTGTTTTCAGATTTACCCTTCACTTGATCATTCTCCACTTAACAAAGGACTCACTGGTTCCGCCAAGGACCAGGTTACATACTTTTGTTGTTGTTCTTCTGAAAACTTTCGGTTTCTTTACTTCAAGATTTGTTCATCTGTCCTTTTCTTCAACATCACTTTTTATGTATTATTCCACACCATTTGACATTATTTTGGAAAATGAAAAAACCTTCAAAGAAATCTTGACAACAATAAGTGGTCACGTTTTTCTTTAGCAAAGTTTCAGTAGACCAACAAAAAGATCTCAAGTAACCCAAACTTGAAACCTTAGTGCTTCACTTACAAGAAGCTAGGGAAGATACAGCTCTAAACAGGGCAAAAATGTAGCTTGATGCCTGTCCCCTGCTGCTGTTTTGATGTCTGCTTATGCTGTATCAATATTGAATAAACCATACTCAAACCAAAACAAAACCAAAACAGTCAAAACCGCTCCGATCAAGAAAGTTCTTTGCAGCTTTTTTAGGAAAACAAATCTAGGAAAGGTCTGGAAGAAGAAGAAGAAGAAGAAAACAAGACACTCTAGTACCTGTCTGTGTGAACTCTTGTCTAGTGAACTCCTAAAATCAAGTTTAGGCCCCAAATCCAGTTTGAGGTCCCCTTTTATACATTCAGAACAATGTCCATCATCTGCACACCAAGCTTCCCATTAGGGGTGGAGGGGGGGTAGGGTGGGGTGGGGGGGTGAGGGTGGGGGGTGGGGTGGGGGGTGTTGCCCATCCTTCACACCAGCCAATCAAAACACTGTACGCTTTCCTGACCCTCCTTCCAGTAACCAAGCCTATGTCACAATCTGAATACCAAGAACGTCATTAGGGTGGAGGAGGGGGGAGGGAGGGGGTGGGAGAAGGAGGTAGGGAGGGTGGGGCTCGCCCATCCTTAACACCAGCCAATCAAAAGGCAGTAGGCTTTCCTCAAGGTCTTTCAGTAACTAGGCCTATGTCACAACCCCCACCTGGTGTGGGCCACAATGTTGGCTAACAGAGAAGGCGATTGGTCAGGCTGGTTAAGCCCTGAATGCAGTAGGTTAGCATAGGGCAGAGCAGATAAGGGCAGCTCTCTTTTTCCTCCTTGTTCGTTATTCTTGGGCCTCTAATTGCTATCGCTAACTCGTTCTTTCCGGTTTGGGCCTTACAATTATCTGTGTGTGTGTGTGTGTGTGTGTGTGTCTATATGATAGGGATATAGCCTAGTGTTTAGAACATTGCACTTGCAATCTGACGACCCAGGTTCGATTCCCGTTCAAGGAGATATTTTCCCCTGGAGTTAACATCAGTGCAGACTCCACTCTCCCCCCAAAAGTCCTTCGGGTGAGACTATAAACCGAGGCCCCGTGAGCGAACGCACGCACAACATCTTGCGCACATGTTAAATCCTGTTCCGCTTTTCGTAAGAGTAGGCCATTGTGTGCCGGTGGGAACGGATGACAAAACCGCATACACACGGGGACTAGATTAAAAAAGCACACAACTGCTTATTCCATTATCCTCGGTATAAAAGAATTTTAAAAAATTATATATTATATGTTATATATCATATCTGTCTGTCTGTCTGTCTGTCTCTGTCTGTCTGTCTGTCTGTCTGTCTGTCTGTCTGTCTGTCTCTCTCTCTCTCTCTCTCTCTCTCTCTCTCTCTCTCTCTCTGACTTTGAAAAATATGCCAAGAAGCAGGATGTGTGTGTGTGTGTGTTGTGTGTGTGTGTGTGTGTGTGTGTGTGTGTGTGTGTGTGAAGATGGAAAATAAGTCAAATGGATCAAGTGGAGAGGGTATGCAATTATTACACGTTCATAATTATAAAATTGTTCAAACTGAACACAAAGTAATGTCAAGGATAAAGAACAGGAACCAATAAACAACAACTAAAATAATAACAAGAACGTTCTAGAACTCTATATTAGACCATCCAAAATAACTCTATCTAAAATTTTCAATAAGTATTCTTGCTGGAGATGACAATATAATTATAAATGTGTCTTTAGTTGTGTCACAAAATATTGCTGGAGATTACAGAAAATAATTGTTTCTTTAGTTGAGTCCCAAAACTTTAACCTAGTATTGGTGTTTAGCTGTGACTGTCGTAGTCTCTGTGCTTTAGCGATAAACATTGCACCATATTTGACCACAATATCGGCATCAGACGATAAGACAGAAAAATGATCTTCGGAAAGCTTCTAAAATGAAAACGCTACGGTTTTCACATGTGGAAACATGTGTGTGTGTGAAAAAGAGAGAGAGAGAGAGAGAGAGATGAGAGAGAGAGAGAGGAGGGGGGGGGGGGGGGGGGGGATACAGAGAGAGGAGAGAGAGAGATGAGGAGAGAGAGAGAGAGGAGTATGAGAGAGAGGGGGAGAGAGAGAGAGAGAGAGATTTATTTTATTTCGAGGATAATGGAATAAGCATTTATGTGCTTTTTTTTTTATCCAGTCCCCGTGTGTATGAAGTTTTGTAAATTGTCATCTGTTTCCACCAGCACACAATGGTCTACTCTTCCGATAAGCGGAACGGGTTTTAACGTATGAGCAAGATGTTCTGCGTACGTTCGCACACGGGACCTCGGTTTATAGTCTCATCCGAAGGAGAGAGAGAGAGAGGGAGAGAGGGAGAGGGAGAGAGAGGGAGAGAGGGAGAGAGAGAGAGAGACAGACAGACAGACAGACAGACAGATAGATATACAGACAGACAGAGACAGACAGACAGGCACATAGAGACAGAAATACAGACAGATAGACTGACAGACACAGAGAGGGCGATAAACAGACAGACAGATAGAGGGACACAGAGAGGCAGACATCAACAGAGACAGAGAGAGACAGAGACACAGAGAGAACTCAAAGAACTCAAGAGAGAGAGAGAGAGAGGGGAGAGAGAGAGAGAGAGGGTGAGAGAGAGAGGGAGGGAGAGAGAGAGGGAGAGAGAGAGAGAGAGAGGGAGAGAGAGAGAGAGAGAGAGAGAGAGAGAGACAATGACAATGACAATGACAATGACAAAATCTTTTATTTCGAGGATAATGAATAGCACCCATGTGCTTTTTTTACATCCAGTCCCGCCCTTAAGGATATATATGATAATAAAATAAAATAAAGCCCATAGCAATACACTTACACAGCTTACGGGAAAAAATATGTACACAAAAATCACCACAAAAAGAGGGAGAGAGAGGGAGAGAGAGAGAGAGAGGGAGAGAGAGAGAGAGAGAGAGAGAGAGAGAGACAGACAGACAGACAGACAGACAGACAGACAGATAGACATAAAGACAAACAGAGACAGACAGACAGGCACATAGAGACAGAAAGACAGACAGACAGACTGACTGACAGAGAGAGAGAGAGAGAACTCGAACTCGAACTCGAATATTTTAATGAGGGTAATTGGATAAACCTTTTCTCTGTTTCGTGCTAGTCAGGTCTTTCACCAGCTGATATGCTTTCTTGCTATTGCTTTTCTTGATGTTCTCTTCAATGTCTTGGCACTGTTCACCGATCCATTTCTCTTTTGCCTCCGTCATGGACTTCCTGATTCTTTTGTTGACTGCCCTATATTGTTCTGCTCTTTCTTTTGTTTCATTTTTCTTTTCTTCAACTCTCTACGCTTGTCGCATAGTTGTAGGATGTTAGGTGTGACCCATGGTTTTTTGACTGGTCGGCGTTTGCCAAGAAGCTCGTTTGCTGTTTCAGTCACTGCTGTATTGAAACTATTCGTCAGTGTATCTATGTCTGAGTCTATCACAGTGAGTGCTGCAAACTTTCCACCTATCCTTGCTTGAAAAATTTCTAATACCTCTGGGTCCTTCAGCTTCTCGAGGTCAAATTTGATCCTGATGTTGTTCCGCTTGTGGATTTTCTTTAGACGTAGTCGGAAAGTCATCATCACAAGATCATGATCACTCCCTATGTCTGC
>CM054165.1:4664809-4674809 GCA_028751875.1 Rapana venosa
GACAGACAGTTAGACAGAAGAAAGAAAGAAAGAAAGAGAGAAAGACAGAAAGAAAGAAAGAAAGACATACAGACAGACAGACAGATAAACAGACAAGCAGACATAAAAGAAAGAAAGAGAGACAGGCAGAAAGAAAGGACAGACAGACAGACAGACAGACAGACATTAGACAGAAGAAGAAAGAAAGGAAAGAAGAACAGAGGGGGAAAGAAGAAAGACAAAGACAGACAAGAAGCAAACAGACAGGCAGACAGAAAAAAAGAAAATATTTAAAGCAAAAAAGGACATCGATAGACAACATACAGAAAAAAGAATAACAAAGAGGCAGAGGACGGACAGAGGGGGAAAAAAACTAAATAGAAATAAAGCAAATGCCTTCAAACAGGCAAGAAACAAATTAGCCATACATCCATATGTAAATATTACTAATCAAAACATAGACACATCCAGCCTAAACGAAGAAGAAAAAACAAAACAAAAACAAAAAAAAAGAAAGAAAGGGGGGGGGGGGGGGGCGGGGGAGGGGATTCTGAAGCCAAGGGACAAGCAAAAAGCATGAAAGCAAAAGAGGCAACTACAAGCAATTTTTGTTGATAACGATAAGGATAAAAAGATAACGAAATTTTATTTTTGAGGGAATAGATTAAGTACAAGACTTTTTTTTTTTTTTTAATCCAGCCCCCGTTTATAAGAAAGAAGAGGGGAAAAAAAAAAGAATGACAGAAAGAATGAAAATCGAAAAAAGACAGAAAAAAAAAAAGAACGAAGAAAGAAAAAAGGGGGAAATAGAAGAACAGAAAAAAAGCAAAAAAACAAAACAAAACAAAACAAAAAGTTTAAAAGAAGGGGGAACCAAAAAACGAGAAAGAAAACCATCCAACGGAAGAGAGGGGGAGGGGGTAGAGAGAGAGGGAGGGAGAGGGGAGGGGGGAGAGAGAGGGGGGAGGGAAAAAGAGGGGAAGAGAGAGAGAGGGGGGAGGAGAGAGAGAGAGAGAGGGGGGAGGGGGAGAGAGAGAGGGGGAGAGAGAGGGGGGAGACAGGGAGAGAGAGGGGGGAAGAGAAGGGAGAGAGGGGGGAGAGAGGGGGAAGGGGGGGGAGAGAGAGGGGGGAGAGAGAAGGGGGGAGGGGAGAGGGGGAGACAGGGAGGGGGGGAGAGGAGAGAGGGAGAGAAGGGAGAGGGGGAGGGGGGGAGAGAGGGGAGAGAGGGAGGGGAGAGAGAGGGGGAGGGAGAGAGAGGGAGAGAGAGAGGGAGAGAGAGAGACGAGGAGAGAGAGAAGGAGAGAGAAGAGAGGGGGAGAGAGAGAGAGAGAGAGAGAGGGGGAGAGAGAGGGAGAGAGAGGGGAGAGAGAGAGAGAGGAGACAGGGAGAGAGAGGGGGGGAGAGAGAAGGGAGAGAGAGAGAGAGGGAGAGGAGAGAGAGAGAGGGAGAGAGAGAGAGGGAGAGAGAGGGAGAGAGAGAGGAGTAGAGGGGAGAGAGAGGGGAGAGAGAGAGGGGAGAGAGGAGAGGAGAGAGGGACAGGAGGAGAGAGAGGGAGAGACAGGAGGAGAGGGAGGGAGAGGAGAGAGAGAGGGAGAGAGAGAGAGTAAGAGAGAAGGAGGGAGAGAGAGGGGGAGAGAAGGGGAGAGAGGAGAGAAGGGAGAGGAGAGAGAAGAGGGGAGAGAGAGAGGGAGAGAGAGAGGGAGAGGAGGAGGAGGGAGAGAGGGAGAGAGGAGAGAGAGAGGGGAGAGAGGGGGAGAGAGAGAAGGGAGAGGGAGAGAGAGAGGAGAGGGAGAGAGGAGAGAGAGAGGGGGAGAGAGAGGAGAGAGACAGGGAGAGAGAGACAGGGAGAGAGAGAGAGGAGGAGACAGGGAAGAGAGAGGGGGGAGGGAGGGGAGAGAGAGAGAGGAGGAGGGAGAGGAGAGGGAGAGAGAGAGAGAGAGGGAGAGAGAGGGAGAGAGAGGGGGGAGAGAGGGAGAGGGAGAGAGGACGGGGAGAGAGGGGGAGAGAGAAGGGGGGAGAGAGAGAGAGGAGAGAGGAGAAGGGAGAGAGAGAGGGAGAGAGGAGGAGAGGGGGGAGAGAGAAGGGGAGAGAGAGAGAAGGAGAGAGAAGAGGAGAGGAGGGAGGAGAGAGAGGGGGGGAAGACAGGGAGAGAGAGAGAGACAGGAGAGAGGGAGAGAGAGAGGGGGAGAGAGAGAGAGGAGAGAGAGAGAAGGGAGAGAAGAGGGAGAGCAGGTAGAGAGAGGGGGGAGAGAGAGAGAGTGGGAGAGAGGGAGGAGAGGGAGAGAGAGAGAGTAAGAGGGAGAGAGGGAGAGAGAGAGGGGGAGAGAGAGGGAGAGAGAGAGAGAGACAGGAAGAGGGAGAGAGAGAGGGGGAGAGAGAGAAAGAGTAATGCATGCTCAATTCACGTCCATCACAGTAGCAATAGGAAAGCACAGATTCCCGCTTCAGTACTCCTCCTTAGCCTACTGATATGAGATTACCACTTTGTAGTTGCACCATAGAACAATTGAAATCTAATCTCGAAAACAAACAAACAAAAAACAAAAACCAGGAAGCAAAGAACATTAAAACTACGCTCAAAATGTTTTAAACACACACACTTTCAGTCTAAGGATATGTTTATTATTTTTTTTTATATAAAAAACAACAACAACAAAACTAAAGATAAATCTGTAAAGAAATAGTGTGAGCAATTAAACCAAGCTAGCAGCTTATCTATATTTTGGTTCTACATAATGATAATAATAATAAATGGAATTTATATAGCGCTACATCTTGCAAAAAAACACATCAAAGCGCTTTCATTCATCCTACTAATTCATATGCAGCCAGTTACAATTAATAGTGTGTTTTTTTTTTTACAAATTCAAATGTATACACACACGCTCGCACGCACACACACACACACATAAAGGTTGTACACTCGGGTAGAGTGATGGGGTATTGGCTGTTGAGGGCAGGGACAAAAAATGAAATGCATACATATACATACATACATACATACATACATACATACATACATACATAACATACATACATACATAGTGTACATGCGTACACACATACATACATCACACATCCATCCATCCATAAATGCATACATACATACAGACAGACAGACACAATATATACATACATACATACATATACACAAATACATCATAGTATACATACACACCTATATACATACACACATACATACATAATACATCAATCAATCCATCCATTCATTCATCCATACATACATACATACATACTTACGCATACATACATAATCCATCCATCCATCCATCCATACACACATCCACACATACGCACATACATCCACACATACATAAACTTTCCCTAAGAAACTAAATCATCAGCACCAGCCAAATTTTTTTTTAATGAATAAAAAAAACCACCAACAACCCACCCTTGTTTATTTGTTCAAAAGGGGCTATCTCCCCACCTCCTTTCCTATCAACCATAATCAAGGTTGCCCTCGGTTTATCAGGGCCCTGTACTCTGGTCTTTCTCTCGGACGCGGTGACCAAGGGACGATCGTCCCGTCCCGCTTGTCACACACTGGCTCTGTCTCCTTCAGAGCAGGGAGTGGGTCGAGATTCCCGCCCCGCTATCACCTCCTTCACTACACAGCTGCCAGGGTGAGAATCTCCTTCATCCCAACTATCATCTCCTTTAGATGATCGCTCTCTCCCTGCCCTGCAGGCTCCGACCATTCTTCAGATCACAAAGGTCGCGGCCCTGACTCGACCAGGCCAGCAGTAGTTGCCTCCCCTCCTTGACTCTCATTGGCTTCTCCTTCAGGGTAAAATGGCGGCCAAGATCTAGGCAGGAACGGCGTTGATAGTGAGGGGAGTATCGCGGTTAAGGAGGATGTTTTTGCTGCCGTGTGGAACTGTTCTCTTGATAAATGGTCATATGTACCTGTCCTCGTTTGTGACAGGTTTTTTTTATAAAAAATTGTGAGGCGGGTTGTGTGGGATGTTGCCCTCTGCGTGACCCTGAAACTGATTAGGCATCAACAAGTCACGTGGAGGGGCATTTTCCGCGTGCATCTCATTACCGAAAGTTGACCAAACACAAAGAGGGGGTACTCTTGGCATGCTACATAATCATGTTTCAAGATAGCTTTATTCTTTTAAAACAAACACACATCTTTTTTGGCATGAGGCGGCTCAAACTCAGAACTCTTTTAAAATAAGGCATGGCGAAAATTTTTTTTAAAAGGACAGGGGGATTAGCTAATTATTCAATTGTGACCAAAAGTGTGCTAAAAACTCTAGCCATTTTTCTTTTTTTTCGGGGTGGGGGTGGGGGGGGGGGTGGGTGTTAAGAATCTCTTTGATAACTTTAAGCCGTTCTAAAACGGTTCACTGTAATATGTTTAAATCGTCAGTGTCATACAGTAAAAGCCTTTTCTAGGGTTATTGATGCTCCAACATCTTTGGAAGAAAAGAGATTTGACATAATGTTAAAAGTGTTAACACTCTTACGTTACTAGGTATAACAACTGAAACAAACGAATAATTTAAAATATTGCTATAAAAATACTCACTGATTTAAAGAAGAAGAAGAAGAAGAAGAAGAAGAAGAAGAGAAGAAGAATACTTATTTTTCAAAAACAGCTTTCAGTTTCGGGAAGAGGGGGTGTGAGAGGAGTCTCTTCAGCTTCTCGTTTTGCCTCAGAAACTTTTCCTGGTCTCCTTTCTTGCAGTGAGAGAGGCCCTGCTGTTTTCTCCATCGCTGACACTGGAGTGATGTTCACGCTGCCTGTGATGAGTCTGAGGCTGGTGTTCTTCACCTTGGCTCAGGTTGTAGAGGGTGATCTCAGCAGCCGTTGACCAGGCATTGGAAGAGTGTTCCATGATGACGGGGTCTGAAAGGTGCAGTGTATTCCTGCCTCAGTGTTTGGGAAGGGGATGCCTCATTTGGGCGAAGATTGTGTTGCTCACCTTTGACCTCTCTGTGGATTTCAGCATGGCGGTCGTTATTTTCCACTTGAAATCGCAACCTCAGTACATTATCTTTTGCATCTGATCTTCATTGGATGGTTCACGTAGTTTTTGACTTGACATTGATCTCCTCCACCCCCATTCCTCCTCAACATCTCTATCACATTTCAGTCTACTCCTATTGCAATCATTCTTTGTTTATCGTTTGATGTGGTATTGAGTAGCCTAGCGTTTATTCACACAACCAACACATGCAAAATAACAGCAGCAGTAATACCTTCCTCTGAGTAAAACTTGAAAATTGTAAACGTTTGAGATTTCAAGCAGAAAGTAGCGATCAGCCTGCTGGCATCCACAGAGAGGTCAAAGATGAGCAACACAATCTTTGTCCAATCTACTGATTATTGTTTTTGTTGTTTTCTTTTTTTTTCCTCTCTCTCACTCTAACTCTCTGTCTCTGTCTCCCTTTCTCTCTCACTTCTTCTTCTTCTTCTTCTCCATTTAACAGGTTCAATAGAATTTGGCAATGCATCAGTCCCTCTATCCACTGCTGTGAAGTATCTAGGGGTTATTACTGACCACACACTCTGTCACGCTCCTTAAGGAAGTGTGGCTAAACCCCCACTCTGTTCCCTCTCTTGCTATCTTCCCGACAACAAGAAACGCAGAACACAGAAGAAAAGTTCCAGGTTTTACTTTTTGAAATCCAAAACAATCACATAAGACAAAAACTTAAATCCACTTTCACACACACAGATTCAACCTCCAGCCACACGCTAAGTCCTAACTTCATAATCCCCTCCCCTCTTCTTCACAGTTCTGAAACCCGCTTGAGGAATGCTCCCCTCCCACTTCCCTCACAGTCACATCTCGGGTTCACACATACGGTCACCGTTGGGTAGCCCAGGGCAGGCTGAAGTCCTCAAGAAGGGTCACGGGTGGACAGGGCGGCAGGGAGAAGGGAAACGGGTTGTGTGGGAAAAAGGTTGATCCAGGGGATAAAAAGACAAAGGGTCAAGGACAAGCCGTCGGCGACTCTTCAGGGCACCCCGGGCTGCACCCTCTCCTGGCATGACTCCACCGCTGGAGGCACCCATAGGAACCTGGAACGGGCAATATTTGCTGCTCCTCAGCATACGCCCATAACTAGCGCTAAGGAAACTAGGGTTGTTTCCCTTGTGTCATCCAGGTTGACAAATTGTTTATTCACCCAAAAACTCCACCCTGTATACCCAAGGAATCATTTACATTTGAATAAACGACGACTGATATCTATTCCTTAACCGTTCATATTCAAATATAATTAAATTAAAATACCTTTTAAAACATTCTTCCACAAAAAAGAATTGTTCTTACAGAAAACCAATAACAACCAAACACAGCTGCCAAATACCAAAATTGCACTGAATCCCAAATCACCCAGGACTCGACCATATCATTTTAAACTTAAGAAATACTGAGTATTTTAAATGGAAGTGCAAACTCTCTTAGACAAAAACATTAGCATTTAACAACATAATACTAAAGAAAACATCCTATCGTTCATTAAATGAGAATGTTATGTCTACCTAATAGAACATAAACGTTACGAAATAAGAAACCTCCCTCAAAAACACTCTACACTAATTTTCTCAAGAACCAACCATTCAAGGACTGTGTTGACACAAGACGCTCAACAACAACCACCACAACAGCACAATGAACACGTAACTCGATCATATCCACGGAACGTCCCTCACTTGTCTCTGAGAAAGACCAAGGTGCACTCCTGCACCCCAGGAAAGACGTTGACAAGACGCACAGCACAAACGAAGAACGCAGACTGGTTCTCTGGACACCACAGGAAGTAAAGGGCACTCCTGCACCTCAAGGAAGACGTTGACAGGACGGACACAACGCAAAACCGGGTTCACAGGAGCCTGAACTACTCCAAGGTACTGATCCTTTCCCCCCCCCCCCCCAACCCCTGCTCTCCAAAATAGAGACACAACGCCACACGGCGCCCAACAGTCAACGCTACCAGCATTCCAGTGTTCAAAACTATGAAACCGTTACTGAGTCTATATAAAGGTGCTCTCAAACTGGTCCTTTTAAAGAAGACAAGCTTACTAGAAGCCGACAATACTCAGTTAAATATTCTCTCCCTATACGTAAAGGTAAAGGAGTCCCATAACCTATAAGGTTGTAGGGGAGCGAGGCGTCAGAGACCTCACTTCTCTAGGGCCAGCATATTGAGGGCGGCGCCCATCTCCTCTCCCTCGCTGCTTTACCTTCCCTGACCCTAAAGAGGGCAGGTACCCATTGACAGCTGGGTGAACTGGGGGAACTGTACTGAAGCCAAGGCGCTCAAACGGTCACCCATCCAAGTGGTATCCACGCTCGACGCTGCTTAACCTTGGCTGGGGAAAAGCGAGTGCTCCGACCACTGAGCTATCCCGTCCCCATTCTCCCCCTATCTATCTATCTATCTATCTATCTATCTGTCCCGTAGTCTGACGACCGTGGGGGCACCCACAAAGACCTAACAACCAGTTCCCTCCATTCCTCTCTCTGTTCTGCCTTTCTCAGGGTTTTGTTGAGTTCTAGGCCTGTCCATTCGCTGATGTTATCCTCCCAGCTCTTCCTTGGTCTGCCTCTTCTTCTTCCTCCTTGGACAGTGCCTTGTAAAACTGTCTTTGCAAGTCCTTTGGATCTTGTGACAGGCCCATACCATTTAAGTTTACGCTTTTTCACGATCGTTAGAAGGTTCTCATAGGGTCCAATGGTTTGCTGGATTCTGTTAGGCACGCTTTCGTTGCTTATGTGGTCTTTGTAGGAGATGCCAAGGAGTCTCCGAAAGCATCTCATCTCCACCGCCTGTACTCTTCTCTCCAAATCTGCAGTCAGGGTCCATGATTCACAGGCATACAGAAATATGGATATGACAAGGGAGCGCATTAGTCTGATCTTGGAGATAAGTGAGATATTTTTATCTCTCCAGATGGTGTTTAGTTTTGACAAAGCTGTTATTGTCTGTGCATTCCTGCATACTACTTCTGGCTTGGATCCCTGGTCTGATACAATGGCTCCCAGGTACTTGAAGCTTTGAACTGTTTCTAGCTTCTGGTCATTAACCCTGATATCAGTGCTAATGCCGTTGGTGTTATTAGTCATCAGTTTGGTCTTCTCTGCACTGATTTCCATGCCGTATGTTTTGGAGGCCTTATTCAAGTGTTCTGTTAGGCTGGAAAGCTCTTTTTCTGATCCTGCTATTCCATCAATGTTATCTGCGAAGTGGAGGTTTGTGATCGTTCTGCCACCAATGCTGACTGATCCTTCATGATGTTCCAGTGCACCAGCCATGATTCTCTCAAGGAAGATGTTGAAAAGAGTGGGTGAGAGTAGACAGCCCTGCCTTACTCCAACTGTTGTTCGAAACCATTCTCCAATGTTGTTGTTGTAGTACACTGCACTGGTGGCCTCGCTGTACAGCTGTTTGATGACTCTGATCAGGTTTGCATTGATGCTGTACAAATTCATGGTTGCCCACAAAGCTGCATGCCACACCCTGTCAAATGCCTTCTTAAAATCGAGAAATACGTGGTAAAGGTCTTGTTGATGTTGAAGGTACCGCTCACATAGTATTCTGAGGTTGAATATCTGTTCTGTTGTGCTGCGCCCTGCTCTGAAACCTGCTTGTTCCTCAGCAATGATGGTCTCTGCTTGTGGCTTCAGTCTATTCAATATTATCTCCAGCATGACTTTGCTTGGGTGGCATATGAGGCTGATTGTGCGGTAATTATGGCATTGGTGTAGATTTCCTTTCTTGGGGAGGGTGATGATGAGTGACTGTGTCCATGGTGTTGGCCATTTTCCTGTCTGCCAGATCTTGTTGCAGATTCTTAGTAGGGTGCTGATCATGGCTTCCCCTCCAGCTTGAACCATCTCAGCTGGAATGTTGTCAGCCCCCGCTGACTTCCCCTTTTTCAGCGATCTGACTGCTGTTTCCACTTCTTCTCGGAGGATAGGGTGACTGTCTGTGTCTTTGCTTGCGGGTACATTAAGGATATACCAAAGATTAAAATATAACAAAGGAGTCATGATGTTCAAGATTATGACAGGAACTGTTCCATCATCCTTAAAAGACAAATTCCCCCGAAACTAATCCAGAAATACTATAAAGCCTGGTGTCCCAATCCCAAGAATAGACTTACTCAAATCTAGTTTACCTTACTCAGGCCCTATGCTGTGGAACTCCCTTCATGATTCAGTTAAACAACATCAATCAATAACAATCTACAAAACTCAATTATCAACTCACTTAATACATCAACAATAACAAACAACAGTCCTAGCCTTGAAAACAAAGTTTTATATCTGCCCTTCCCTACCTGCCCTTTCCCTTCACCTGTCTGTCTGTTGTTCTCTCTCTCTCTCTCTCTCTCTCTCTCTCTCTCTCTCTCTCTCTCTCTCTCTCTCTCTCTCTCTCCCTCCTCTCTCCCCTCTCTCTCTCTCTCTCTCTCTCTCTCTCTCTCTCTCTTTCTCCTTTTTAAACTTTCATTTTGTGTACTTGTAAGTGAGTTTACCAAAGTTTGGAGCTTTTTTTCCCCATTACACTATAGATATAAGAAATATATCTTTCATAACAATAATATGTGCTATTTTGTACGAGTATAATAATAATAAAAAAAAGAGTGTTGATGGTGATGGTGTGTTGTTTTGAGAATTAAGTATTTCTTTGTTTTGCATTGTTTACAAATAAAAAAAAGCATTATCTCTAAACACACACACACACACACACACACACACACACACACACACACACACACACACACACTCTTTCTCCCTCTCACTCTCTCTCTCTCACTTTCTCTCCCTACCCCTACCCTTCTCTCTCTTTCTCTCTTACTTACAATGTGTACATGTTCATTTTATGACTTTATCTCCCCCCCCCTTCTTTATTATGTGAGTGCATGGGTATTGGGCTTATTTCATTATCATGACGTTCAATTGTACGAGTATAAAAAAAAGAGTGTTGATGGTGATTATGTGCTGTCTTGAGAATTATATATTTAGTATTATCT
>CM054165.1:4679809-4691785 GCA_028751875.1 Rapana venosa
ACACTACAGTACACTACACTACAGTACACTACACTATACTACAGTACACTATACTACACTACACTACAGTACACTATAGTACACTGCACTACAGTACAGTACAGTACACTACAGTACAGTACAGTACACTACAGTACACTACAATACAGTACACTACATTACACTATAGTACACTACTGTGCAGCACAGTACACTACCCTACACAACTTTACACTACACTACACTACTTTACACTACTTTACAGTGTAGTACATCATAGTACACTTCACTACTTTACACTACACTACACTACACTGCCATACACTACCTTACACTACACTACACTACACTACTTTACAGCACAGTACAGTACAGTACACTACACTACACTACTTTACACTACACTACACTACGTTACACTACAGTACACTATACTACACTACACTACAGTACACTACACTACTTTACAGTACAGTACACTACACTACACTGCACTATACTATTTACACTTACACTACACTACACTACCTAACCCTACACTACACAACACTACACTACTTTACAATACACTACACTACCCTACACTGCACTATACTACTTTACACTACACTACACTACACTACTCTACCGTACACTACACTACACTACACTACATACTCTACCTACACTACCCTACACTACCCTACACTACCCTACACTCACACTACACTACACCACTTTACACTACAGTACACTACACTACACTACACTACACTACACTGCACTGCACTACACTACATACACTACACCACAGTACAATACACTACACTACACTACACCACACTACACTACAGCACACACACACTACGCTGCATTGCACTACACTACACTACACCACACTACACTACAGAACACTACAGTAAACTACACTACAGAACATTACACTACAGTACACTACAGTACACAACAGTACACCACACTACAATTCACTACATTACACTACAGTACACTACATTACACTACAGTACACTACACTACAGGAGGCACCGTGGTCGAGTGGTTAAGGCGGTCGACTCGTGATCCAGAGGTCGCGGGTTCGATCCCCGCTCGGCTCGATGTTGTGTCCTTGGGAAAGACACTTTACTCCTATTTTCCTCACTCCACCCAGGTGTACAAGTGGGTACCAGCTCTGCTGGGGAAGTATCTGGCGACAGACTAGCGTCCTGTCACAGGGGTGGTGAAAAACCATCAGTTCGCTTAACGCTACAGAAACCGGGATAAGCTCCGGCTCTATGGCCCTTCTGGATCGAAAGAACATACACTACACTACAGCACACTACACTAAACTACACTACAATACACTATACTACACCACACTACAATACACTACACTGTATTCCACTACAGTACACTACTCTGACACTACACTGTGCGAACGCATGCAGAACATCTTGCGCACACGTTAAATCCTGTTCCGCTGTTCGAAAGAGTAGGCCATTGTGTGCCCGTGGGAACAGATGACAAAATTTTTTAAAAAAGCAATCACACGCATAATTTTTTTTAAAGTCATCTGAGCGCTTTGATTTGTTGCCTTACAAGATTCAGCGCTATATAAATTCCATACATTATTATTATTATTATTATTATCATTATTATTATATTATTATTATTATTATTATTATTATTACTATTATTATTATTATTACACTAGAGTACAATGCACTTCACTGCACTACACTACTTTACACCACACTCCACTCCACTCCACTCCACTACACTACACTACCCTACATACTTTACACTACTTTACACTACAGTACAGCACAGTACACTACAGTACAGTACACTACCCTACTGTACAGTACAGTACAGTACAGTACAGAGACTAGACATGGCAGTGTGCAGGAGGCAGTGGACAGCAGAGAACAGACAGGAAGGAAGGTCAGTCTGTGCTGTGACCAGATTCAGATTCATAATATTTTATTGCCATTTAAGTCATGTAGACTTATTTGACACAACAAAAACATCAATTATGATTATTATCTATTTTGGCTAAAAGTGATGTACACTAAAAACATGTTGCATTCTACTTCTCTTTTTCTCTTTTTTCAAAACACTCTTACACATATCTGATGATATCTGCTTGATATGTATCAACTGTTATTATGTCACTTAATTTATGTACACAGTTTTTGCGTTCTTTGTCTTTCGTTTTGATTTTTAATAACAAACTATTTCTGAGTTCATCATATAAAATACATTTATCGAGTAAATGACATTCATCTTCTATTTTGTTACAGTATCTACATTTTGGGGGACGGAATAGCTCAGTGGTCGGAGCACTCGCTTTCCCCCAGCCAAGTTAAGCAGCATCGAGCGTGGTTACCAGTTGGATGGGTGACCATTTGGGCGCCTTGGCTTCAGTACAGTTCCCCCAGTTCACCCAGCTGTAAATGGGTACCTGCCCTCTTTAGGGTCAGGGAAGGTAAAGCAGCGAGGGAGAGGAGATGGGCGCTGCCCTCAATATGCTGGCCCTAGAGAAGTGAGGTCTCTGACGCCTCGATCCCCTACGACCTTATAGGTTATGGGACTCCTTTACCTTTACCTTTACTATAACATGAAGAATATTGCCCTGTAAATACATTTGATGTTGACATAACATGCAGAATGGTGCCATGTGAATACATTTGATGCTGACATAACAAAAGAATGTGCCATGTGAATACATTTGATGCTGACATAACATAAAGAATGGCGCCATGTAAGTACATTTGATGTTGACATAACATGAAGAATGTTGCTATATGAATACATTTCATGTTAACATAGCAAAAAGAATGGTACTATATGAAAACATTTCATGTTAACATAGCAAAAGGAATGGTAGTATGTGAATACATTTGATTTTGACATAGCATGAAGAATGGTGCTATGTAAATACAGTTGATGCTGACATAGCATGAAGAATATTGCCATGTGAATGCATTTGATGTTGACAACATAACTGCTATGACGACAGTGGACAGTGACTCTCCACCAGTCCTGTGAGCATCATTCTGACTGACAGCTGTAGCTCAGACCCCAACCCGCTGCTGGTGGTCCTGCAGTCAGCCAGTGTCACCAAGAACGGCTTGGGGAGGGAGGGCAAGAAATCAAAGCAGCAGATGATGAAGAAGAGTAGAACTGAGGTCAGAATGATGGCCAGATTTGTGGAAAGCATTGTTGTTACTGATATCATCAGTGCTGAGCATGACTTCTGTTGTTTTCTGAAAACTTGTTGGGTTTTTTTGTAGTTGATTACTTCTCTGAAAGCTTTACAACATAGTGTAATAACATACAGCCCTTACCCCCACCCCCTCAGTCCACTCCCTCCCCATCATCCTCACTCATCCCTCCACACCCTTACCCCATCAGCCCACTGTGTACCACCCAACCCCCTCCACTACACCTCTCCTCACCCGCTTTTGTTGTTCATTACTTATCTGAAATCTTTTTGATATGGAGTAATAACACACAACCTTTGCCCCCACCCTCAACCCACTCCCTCCCCACCACCCCCACCCACTCCCATCCCTTTAGCCCACTCTCTCCCTCTCCACATCCATCCCCCTCAACCCACTCCTTCCCCATCACCCAACAAGGTTAAGATAAAAACAAGGTTTTTGTGTAGGACACTTAAATATCAATCATGTGATAAACAAATTGACAGAAATACCTGCAATTCTATCAAATTCTGAAAAAAATTCCATGTTTTTGGCTTTTCTAAAACACATTCAAATCCTTATATTTCAGATAATGACATCTCCATTCCAGGTTATACGTTGTTCGTAGAGATACCCATTGTTTTCATGAAACAGGTTTAATGGTCTATATTCACAACTCTATTCAGTTTAAAAGATTAATAGATTTAGAGCAGCATGCAGTAGAAATGATTTGGAATCAAAATCAAACATTTTAAACCACTTCTTTTGTGTTTTCTTGACAGACATCCTGTTGAAAATGTTAACTGGATTAATCCATATATAGATATGATGGAAAATGTCAATGAGGATTTAAAGGACATAATACAGTTAGGGAACTTCAACATTGACTTGATTAAAACAAATAACCCATGAACGCAAACAAGTGAGTTACTCAATTTGAAAAAGTTGATACGCACACCAACACATATCACGAAGACTTCGAAAACTTTAATAGACCATGTTTATACTACCAATTCTAATACTATTGTTGAGATAGCTGTTCCAGTTTTTAGCTGTAACGACCATTTTCCAAATCTGTATTACTTGGTCCAAAAATGGAATAAAAGTACCCAATCTTAATCATAAAACTATTACGTATAGAAACTTTTCTAAATTCGATACTAACAAATTCTTGCATGATCTTATAAACTCTCCCTTTAACAGTGTATATCAGCTGACCAATCCAGATCATACTCTTGACTTATGGTATCAGATTTTCTGTGGCATTTACAATAAACATGCTCCTCTTCATACAAAAAGAGTTAAATACCTAATTAAGCCACCATGGATCACTAAACAAGTTTTAAAAAAATATTCATTTAAGAGATAACCTGTTAAAAAGAGGATCTCATGAAGAACATAAAAAGCAAATAAATTTTGTTACTAATCTTTTAAGAGCATAAAAAAGGAAATACTTTGAACAACTAGTTGATAAAAACAAAGATAGTAAGACCATTTGGAAAGTCATCAATAAACTAACAAATAAAAATATAAGTAATACTTCAAATAACATTAAAGATATATCAGCTGATGCAATAAATCATCATTTTTTAACAGTGTTAGCTCAGATAATCATTAACGACAATTCAGGTAGCAATGATTTAAGAGACCTAAAAACCTTTTGCTCTAACCATAACATCTATACTAAGCTCAACATCACACCTGTTAGTTTCCACGACGTGCTTATTTCTTTAAAAGGTTTGAAACAAGCAGCAACAGTGAACTAGATGGACTGGATGGTATTATTCTATAACTTGCTGCTCCTGTAATAACAGACACACTTACATATATCTATAATCTTTGTATAAGTAAAAACACATTTCCAAAAATATTAAAGCAAGCCAAAGTAATTCCATTGTTCAAATCAGGAAAGACTGCTGTCCTTTCCAATTATAGACCAATATCCATCTGTCAACACTTTTAAAGCCTTTAGAACAGCACATATATAAATGCCTTTTTATTCATCCGAATAAGTATAATCTCATACATCACAACCAATCTGGATGTAGAGCCAATAATTCATATAATACAGCATTATTAAAACTCACAGAAAGGTGCTATCCAATACAAACAAAAACCAATTTACCTGAGTTCTCTTTGTCGACTTTGCCTAGGCATTCGATGTCCTTGATCACAATCTCCTCTTAAAGAAACTAGCCATCAATAACATATTTCCCAATACCTTCGAACTTATTTGTTCCTTTCTATTTAACAGACAGTAAAAAGTTTATCTTAACAATTGCTTTTCTAAGTACTTTCCAAATACTTATGGTGTTCCTCAGGGGTCTGTTCTTGGTCCACTGCTATTCTCTCTATATATCAATGACTTACCTCTATCTATTAAAACATCCTGTGAACTTTTCGCTGACGACACCACCATAGACACAACTGATAGGGATCCATACCAGGTCTTTCGAGTAATGCAAGAAAACATAGATATTCTTGTCAAATGGACACATATGAATCACATGGCACTCAATCCCACCAAAACAAAATTCATGCTTATTTCAACTCGGCAAAAACGTCAAAATCTTAACATAATGAAACCATCACTCTATATAATTGATGATATAATACAAGAAATTTCAAGTCATAAACTATTAGGATTAACTATTGATAAAAAATTATCTTGGTCAGATCACATCAAAAGATTATCAAGAGACATTGCCTCAAAAATATTTCAGCTGCTTAAAATAAAACTGTCTCTGCACGCAAGAAAAATATTCTTTCATTCCTATATTCAGTCAAACATTGATTATGCTTCCACTCTTTGGGATCTGGCAAGCAACAACTTAACTAAATCTATTACTAGACTTCATAAACGTGCTGTTCAACTTGCATTAGATAAGTCGTTTTTCATTAACTGATGCTGATTATAGAGATAATAACCTCCTTCCGTTAAACTCCAAACTACTTTTCAACAAAGGAATTCTTATGCATAAAATTGTTCATGACATTGTCCCACCATCACTAAGAGACATGTTTACAGTTAATGAATTTAGGCATTCCCACACTATCGATCTTCCTTTGCCTAGAATTACATTATATAAATCAAGTCTGTCGTATTCTGGAAGCTGGCTCTGGAACAGACTTCCTGTCTTTTTAAAGAATGAAACAAACCATAAAAGATTCAAAACTTTGTATCATGACTTTTTAATGAAAAGTGCAAACTTGGCGTCACTTTCTCCCCAAATTTCTAGATAGTGGTATGCTGTTCAGTGGTATGCTTTGTTTGATTGTGTTTACATGCTTGCCGTATGTCAGTTTTCCTAACTGACATTTGGTTCACTCATTTGTGCGACATTTGAAGAGAGCATTTGTTACATGTACTTTCCTACCTTTTTTTTTTTACTTGATTTTACACTGGAGCTATTTCTACATAATTATGCAATCCTGTATTTGGAAAATCTCCCTCATTGTCTCTGTCTATCTATCTATTTGTCTCTCTGTTTGTCTGTCTGTCTGTCTCTCTCTCTCTCTCTCTCTCTCTCTCGAAATAAAAGAATTTGTCACTCTCTCTCTCTCTATCTCTCAACTGGGTTCGAACCCACTACCCGGGGGTGCTGGTGATCGTAGGAGAGAATGGAGTCACCGACCACACTGGTAATATCCGGGACTCCTTTCGAATCGACTTCCACAGGGAGTACATCGCTGCCATGTGGCAAGCCATAGCGGAGGATGGGTGTGACGTTCGGGGCTACACAGTGTGGTCCCTGGTGGACAATTTCGAGTGGGGGCATGGTTACACCGAGAAATTCGGCCTCCATTACGTCAACTTCACAGACCCCCTGCGCCACCGGTACCCAAAGACTCCGCCGCCTTCTACAAAAGAGTGATCGCTGACAACGGGTTGCGGGCCTTGACTAATGTTGTGGGATAAAAGAAATTAAAAAAAAGAAAAGGAAAAAATGAGGGACCGGGTGGCGGGGGAGGAGGGTGTGTGTGTGTGTGTGTGTGTGTGTGTGTGTGTGTGCTTGCTCTCTCTCTATTCTTTTTTTGTCTTTTTCTTTTTTTCTTCCTTTGTGGGTTTGGTTTTTCTTTCTCTTTGTTTGTTTGTTTTGGTTATGGTTTTTTTCTCTGGTGGGTGGTGGGGTGGGTGGGGGGTAGTGGGGGGTGTGTTTTTAGGGTTTTCTTTTATTAGTTTGCTTTGGGGGGGGGGGGGTTGTTGGGGGGGGGGGGCTGTTTTGAAAAGGGTTATTTCCCCATGTTTCTACTGTGAGACTGTATAAGTGTTGGGTTATTATTAAGATGTATCCCTACGGGCGGGAACTGAATGTAAAAAAGCACATGAGTGCTTATTCATTATCCTCGAAATAAAAGAATTTGTCTCTCTCTCCCTCTCTCTCTCTCTTGTCATTATCTTCATCTCTGTCGTTTTTATTATCACATTCATCATCGTCAGCACTGTTATGGTCATCATTACCCGCATAGTAGAACATCGTTATCTCTACTACTACTGCTGCTGCTGCTGCTGCTGCTGCTACTACTACTACTATGCTGCTGCTGCTGCTGCTGCTGCTGCTACTACTACTACTACAGCAACAATTTGTACAGCCAATATTTATCTTCTCAGCGCAAACACCAACACACACACACACATCAAGTACATTTTTAACAGTGCATACTACATGTACACACTGATACAGTCATTTACCTAAACAGAAAACTCTACTTGGAAGTTGGCAGATTGGAAATGTAGCTTTTTTGGAACGAGTACAGTTGAAGATACTGTCTAAAATCACTTTTTTAGTGGATAGACGTTAAAACGAAGATGCAGACATTTGAAAATAGGGGTTGAAGGCGTTCCGTGTCTCAATTCTTGGAGACAATGGGTAGGAAGTGTTAGATTTAACAGGAACTTTTTAGTCAGCTGTGTGTATCTGTACTGATAATTATCAGCCTGTAGTCAGAGAGTGAGAGAGGAGCTAGTGTATCTGTAATGATAATTATCAGCCTGTAGTCAGAGACTGAGAGAGGAGTTAGTGTATGTGTGCTGGTAATTATCAGCCGGTAGTCAGAGAGTGGGAGAGGAGTTAGTTGGGGGACGGGATAGCTCAGTGGTCGGAGCACTCGCTTTCCCCCAGCCAAGTTAAGCAGCGTCGAGCGTGGTTACCAGTTGGATGAGTGACCATTTGCGCGCCTTGGTTTCAGTACAGTTCCCCCAGTTCACCCAGCTGTAAATGGGTACCTGCCCTCTTTAGGGTCAGGGAAGGTAAAGCAGCGAGGGAGAGGAGATGGGCGCCGCCCTCAATATGCTGGCCCTAGAGAAGTGAGGTCTCTGACGCCTCGCTCCCCTACGACCTTATAGGTTATGGGACTCCTTTACCTTTACCTTTACCTAGTCAGAGAGTGGGAGAGGAGTTAGTGTATCTGGGCTGATAATTATCAGTCTGTAGTCAGAGAGTGAGAGAGGAGTTAGTGTATCTGTGCTGATAATTATCATCCTATAGTCAGAGAGAGGAGCTAGTGTATCTGTGGTGATAATTATCAGCCTGTGGTCAGATAATGATGATGTCACTTCTGTATCTGTAGTGATACAGATTTTTTGTCAGTTGCTCAGCATGGCAGTTCGATCCCCGGCTCGGCTCTGTGTTGTGTCCTTGGGAAAGACACTTTACTCCTATTTTCCTCACTCCACCCAGGTGTACAAGTGGGTACCAGCTCTGCTGGGGAAGTATCTGGCGACAGACTAGCGTCCTGTCACAGGGGTGGTGAAAAACCATCAGTTCGCTTAACGCTACAGAAACCGGGATAAGCTCCGGCTCTATGGGCCTTCTGGCTCGAAAGAACATACTTTTTTTCAGCATGGCCGAGGTAAGTCAGGTCAGTTAGAAACAGACACTGCAGGGACAGGACGGTGAGGAAGACAGCACAAAGCACAGCCTGGCTGACCAACATGACTGTAGAGTGGTGATGTGAGAGGTGTTGGGTTCAGTGAGGGTGGCAGGCAGAGTGGGTCTGTGCTGTAGAGTGGTGATGTGAGAGGTGTTGGGTTCAGTGAGTGAGGCAGGCAGAGTGGGTCTGTGCTGTAGAGTGGTGATGTGAGAGGTGTTGGGTTCAGTGAGTGAGGCAGGCAGAGTGGGTCTGTGCTGTAGAGAGGTGATGTGAGAGGTGTTGGGTTCAGTGAGTGAGGCAGGCAGAGTGGGTCTGTGCTGTAGAGAGGTGATGTGAGAGGTGTTGGGTTCAGTGAGTGTGGCAGGCAGAGTGGGTGTGTGCTGGAGCCTGCAGCCCCTTGTAGAGCCAGCCCTTCACTCTGGACGTGGGCAGCTGGTGGTCTGTCTTCCTTGTCTCTGGCCTCTGTTAGGCCTGCAGTCTTCATCACACGGCAGCTCTGATGTCTAAATGCTCTTTTCTGACCAGGCTTGTAGCTTTAGGGTGACGCTGTGTTCAGTTCTTCCAAACTGCTGTGGTTTGTTCGTCTTTCAGTCCAGCTTATTCTTCGGAGTATTGTGTAGAACCACACACCTGAAGTTATGATTTTGTTTTCATCTGCAGTGTTAAGAGTCCCTCCTTCACTTCTGTGTAAAACAGCAGGCCAAGTTAGTGTTGGCAGTAGTGTTCAGTGAGAGCTCTTTTCCTAAAGATCTGTCTTGCCAAATAAATAGTCAGATGGGCCCTTCTTTGTGTGGCTGGAGCAGTTCTTGCTGTAATCCTGTCTTTGTTACATGAGGCGTCAGCTGACTGGTATGACCCAGGTGTGGAAGAGGATCAACAACATGTTGATATATTAGAGCCTTCATTTGTTGGGCAGGGAATACGATTTTCTATTTGTGGATTGGTGGGGGGGGGAATAGAAAATGTTTAGATGTAAGAAGTAGAGTCAAAAGAAATGAAGCAACTGACTCCGTCCACTGTCACACTAAACATAACTGTACATGTATGAAACAACATTCATTCACTGACACACTGAACACAACTGTAAATGTCTCAAACAACATTCATTCACTGACACACTGAACATATCTGTAAATGTCTCAAACAACATCATTCACTGACACACTGAACATATCTGTAAATGTCTCAAACAACATCATTCACTGACACACTGAACATATCTGTAAATGTCTCAAACAACATCATTTACTGACACACTGAACATATCTGTAAATGTCTCAAACAACATTCATTCACTGACACACTGAACATATCTGTAAATGTCTCAAACAACATCATTTACTGACACACTGAACATATCTTTAAATGTCTCAAACAACATTCATTCACTGACACACTGAACATATCTGTAAATGTCTCAAACAACATCATTCACTGACACACTGAACATATCTGTAAATGTCTCAAACAACATTCATTCACTGACACACTGAACATATCTGTAAATGTCTCAAACAACATCATTCACTGACACACTGAACATATCTGTAAATGTCTCAAACAACATCATTTACTGACACACTGAACATATCTGTAAATGTCTCAAACAACATCATTCATTATCTGTCACATTGAACACAACTGTAAAAATTAATGTCTTGAACATCAGTAATTCACTGTCACACTGGAAAATCAACTAAGTTTATTGTTTACAAATGATATTGTATGAATATGGTTTGGGCTTTATATGGATGAATCAGGGGGTAGATAATTTGAGTTGTTTTATGTGTGTGTGTGTGTGTTTTGACAGTGAGTTATTGGATGTGGTTGGCAGAGATGGAGTGCTCATAGAGAAGATGGCAGTAGAGTTTCTATTTCCACACTGTTCAATTGCTGACATGTTCCACAGTGCAGCATCTGTTAGTGTCAGTGGACCGGTATGAGATACCAACTATAACAACACTGAGATTTGGCATTTCCAGTATTGTAGTGCATCATTCCAAAGTATCTGTCAGTGCCAGTGGAATGGTATGAGATATCAACTATAACAACACTGAGATTTGGCATTTCCAGTATTTTTGTGCATCATTCTAAAGTATCTGTCAGTACCAGTGGACCAGTATGCGATTCCAACCATAACAACACTGAGATTTGGCATTTCTGATATTTTTTGTGCGTTATTTTCATGACAGAAAAGCAGTTGGCTGCAGTTTGACTTGTCCACTGTGCCTAGTCACAGGACAATGAAGTGCGTTTTGTTCTTGGTGGTGGTGGTGGTGTGGAGGAAGTGTTGGTCTCAAAACACAGTTGACTGCAGGCTACACATGCTGCTAGCAGCCTTGCTTGTTCACACTGAGGATGACTGCTTCTGACCGCAACAAACAAAACAACAGTGAGGCGTTGAGCCTTGTAAAGGCAGAAAGAATTGGCCCTAAGAAACACAGTAATAATGTGAGAAGTATATAGTAATAATGATGATGACACATGAGATGTCCAGATATCAATGGCACATCCTTGGGCTCTGCGAAGTAAGGTGGAAAAACATGGGAGAAACAACGACTCAGGAAGACCACAAATTATACTACAGTGGAAAACAAGATAAACATGAGCAAGGTGTGGGGTTTTTCGTTCACAAAGACACCGTGAACACCGTCATGAGCTAAATAATAATAATAATAATGTATGGAATTTATATAGCGCTGAATCTTGTAAAGCAACAAATCAAAGCGCTCAGATTTCATTTCATACCACTTTAAGTCACGGCAGATTTCTCTCCGTGAAATTCGGGCTGCTCTCCCCGGGGAGAGTGGGAGAGCGCGTCGCCACAAGCGCAGCGCCACCTTTTTTCACGTCTGCAACTGTATTTGTTTCCCTATCAGAGTGGCTTTTTTCTAAGAATTTTGCCAGGGACAACTCTCTTGTTTTCCGTGGGTTCTTTTCT
>CM054165.1:4692285-4708197 GCA_028751875.1 Rapana venosa
CATGTTCCACAGTGCAGTATTTTTCAGTGCCAGTGGTCCCGTATGTGATACCAACTATAACAACATTGAGATTTGGCATTTCCAGTAATTTTGTGCATTATTCCAAAGTATTTGTCGGTACCAGTGGACTGGTATGAGATACCAACTATAACAACACTGAGATTTGGCATTGCTTATTTTTTGGCACATTATTTTCATGATCGAAAAAGCAGTTGCCTGCAGTTTGGCTTGTCCAGTGTGCCTAGTCACAGGACAATGAAGTGCATTTTGTTCTTGGTGGTGGTGTGGAGGAAGTGTTCATCTCAGAACACAGCTGACTGCAGGCTACACATGCTGCTAGCAGCCTTGCTTGTTCACACTGAGGATTGCTGTTTCTGGCCGCAACAAACAAAACAACAGTAAAGTGGATTTTTTTCTTTTTACATGCAGAAAGCATTTGTCATAAAAAACACAGTATTAATGTAAGCAGTATATAATAATAATGATGATAATAATATTAATAGTAATGATCATAATAATGATACTAATAGTAATAATAATAGTGATGGTGATGATATATGGATATTTTATAGCACTGAATCTTGAAAAGCAAACGAATTTAAGTGTTTTTATTCAAATCATTCACACACTTGCAACTGTTTACAAAAGATTAACAGAGTTTAAATTTACACACGCACACGTACGTGTGCGCACACGCACGTGTGCGCACACGCACACACACACATACACACGAACACACACACATGCATGCACACACACACACACACACACGCAAGCACACACACACACACACCTACACACATGCACACACACAACACATACACAACACACTTAGGCCAGGTGATAGAGATTGAAATGTGTGTTGACAGTAGGACCAGGTCAGAGATGTCACTACAGGGCAAGATCCAAGGTGGGAAAGAAGTGTGTCTGCAGGCTGGATTTGAAAGTATCACATGTAAGCTTTTGGCGAAGATCATCATTATGATGCTGTGGCATACTGTGTGGAGATGTGATGATGATGATGATGATGATGATGATGATGATCCCCTCCTAAAGGGCTGTGGCCTTTGTGATGAACCGTCTTACCTCTGTGTCTACAAAGTCGTGACTAACTCACAGGACTCCAGCCTGTTGTTGCTGTAGAGGCCTGCAGTGCTGGTCACTTTCTCCACAGCTAGCTCCTTTCTGGAAAGTTCCTTCTGACAGCAGAACTGATTGACTTGGCCAGTGACCTTGTCTCTCTCCAGGCCTCTTCTTCCCCACCCCTGTCTGTCTGTCTGTCTGTCTGTCTGTCTGCAGTGGTCCTGCCTGCCCCTTCTCTTCTCTCCATTCCCTGAAGTCCTCTGTAAGCTCAACTCTCCTCTGTCTGTCCCTCTTTTGGAGCCAGCCAGTGTTAGTTGTCAGTCTACATGTTAATAATAATAATAATAATATATGGAATTTATATAGCGCTGAATCTTGTAAAAAACAAACAAATCGAAGCGCTTGCACTCAATCATTTACAGGCATGCAACTCTCCTTAAACATAATGAGAAATCCATGCGCGCGCACTACGCATGCACACGCACGCACACACACACACACACACACACACACACACACACGGAACAACACTTAGACGGTGAAAGATGCTGTTGAAAATTAGGGACAGATATGTGGGGGGAAAGTCTCAGGTAGGAAATAAGTGTGTTTTGAGGCTGGATTTGAAGGAATCAAGTGAAGGCTTTTGACGAAGTGAAAGAGGGAGGTCATTCCAGGTGGATGGACCAGAAACAGAGAAGGAGCGACGGCCAACAGTGGTTTGTTTGAATCTGGGTGTTCGAAAGCACAAAGTATCTGCGGCTGAACGAAGGGAACGGGATGGAGTGTACAGGTGAAGACAGTTACAGAGATAAGAGGGTGCAGATTTGTGGAGACATTTGAAACAGAGGGTATTGATTTTATACTGCAGTCTTTGTGAGACAGGCAACCAGTGAAGAGATCGCAGAAGAGGAGTGATGTGTTCAGATTTTTCTTTCTTAGGACCAGTCGAGCTGCAGAGTTTTGTATGCGTTGAAGAGAGTGGATAGATGATGCTGGTAGGCCAGCCAAAAGAGAATTACAGTAGTCTAAACGTGAAAGAATAAGAGATGTGACAAGCTTGGAAGTTGCATCAGTGGACAGATACTTGCGAATCGCGCTTACGCGCCGTAATTGATAGTAGCAAGACTGGCAGGTCTGGGTGATGAATTTTTTCATAGAGAGTGTGTTGTCAAGAACTACTCCTAAATACTTCACAGAGTTGGACAAAGGAACTGACGTATTGCCGAATTCTATTGAAGTTTTTGTGATAGAGGAAAGTTTATGTTGGGTCCCTATGAGCATGGCTTCGGTTTTATCGGCATTAAGTTGTAACTTGTTCTGAGTCATCCAGTTTTGAATGTCTTGAAGGCAGTAGGACATATTTGTCAAGAGGGAAGGCAAGTTTTCAACAGTATCGCTGCACTGAAGTTGAGTATCATCGGCATAGAAATGATGATCAATAGGGTGGTTGTTTATTATATGTGAGAGTGGAGCAGTGTATAGAGTAAAGAGAACAGGGCCCAGGACTGATCCCTGCGGGACTCCACATTCCATTTTGACAGGTTTTGATTGAATTTTGTTTACAATAACTTTCTGGAACCGGTCTGTGAGGTATGAAGTAAACCAGGTGAGGGCTGTGCCATTAATACCAAACGTATTTTGGAGGCGAGAAAGAAGAATTGAGTGATCTATGGTATCAAAGGCTGCAGATAAGTCAAGAAGAGTGAGGAGGGAGATTTTTCCTGCATCAGAAGCAAGTAGAAGTGTATCTAAAGTATGGACTAGGGTGGTTTCGGTGCTGTGGTTGGGGCGATAGGCAGACTGAAAAGTGGGAAGAAGATCATTGGAATGAAGGTGACTGTTGAGCTGTTTGAGAACAACTTTTTCTAGTACTTTAGAGATAAAGGGTAAGTTTGAGACAGGCCTATAATTCTTCAGAATGTTGGGATCGAGGTCGTGCTTTTTCAGTAGAGGTGTGACTATTGCTGTTTTAAGAGCTGATGGAAAAAGCTGATGTTAGTGTGTTTGAGTTTTGCTTTTCATTCCTCTGTAGTGTGTGTGTGCGTGCGTGTGTGTGTGTGCGTGCGTGGTGTGTGTGTGTGTGTGTGGTGTGTGTGTGTGTGTGCGTGCGTGCGTGCGTGTGTGTGTGTGTGTGTGTGTGTGAGTGAGAGAGAGAGAGTGAGAGTGGATATATGTGTCTGAGAATCATATTTACCTCAATCATAACATTTTTTTTATTCCTTTTCTTCCTCCAACATTTTTGCTGCTGGTAAACAAACACCTTAGGCTTTGGTGTTCATGAGATTAGGCATTGAAAATATTCTTTGGTATGATTACTATCATTGTTATGATTATTGTAGACAGAGTTCACAATAAACATGACATTTTTTTGTTGCTGTAGTTCGGTGGTATGCAGACTTTAGCACTGTGTGAGCCTGGAGTCAGTCAGCCACTAGTGTGTAGGAGTATGGAAGATGATGTGTGAGTGACTGGAGTCAGTCAGCCACTAGTGTGTAGGAGTATGGAAGATGTGTGAGTGACTGGAGTCAGTCAGCCACTAGTGTGTAGGAGTATGGAAGATGATGTGTGAGTGACTGGAGTCAGTCAGCCACTAGTGTGTAGGAGTATGGAAGATGTGTGAGTGTCTGGAGTCAGTCAGCCACTAGTGTGTAGGAGTATGGAAGATGTGTGAGTGACTGGAGTCAGTCAGCCACTAGTGTGTAGGAGTATGGAAGATGATGTGTGAGTGACTGGAGTCAGTCAGCCACTAGTGTGTAGGAGTATGGAAGATGTGTGAGTGACTGGAGTCAGTCAGCCACTAGTGTGTAGGAGTGTGGAAGATGATGTGTGAGTGACTGGAGTCAGTCAGCCACTAGTGTGTAGGAGTGTGGAAGATGATGTGTTTTTGACTAGAAAGGAAGCTAGTGGGCCTGTAGTGTTAGCCGCAACCTGAATGTGCAACAGTGACCAGCCAGTTATAAATGTGTGACTGTGTGAAGAGCTGACTGTTTATGTAGTTCAGTGAATGTTGAATTTGCCACGTCCTAAACCTCAAGTCAGTGACCAGCTAGTTATGTGTGACTGTGTCAGATGTGTCTGTTTGTGTTGTTCAGTGTATTGAATTTGCCACCTTCTAAATTCTGAGTCATGACCAGCTAGTTATGTGTGATTGTGTTAGATGTGTCTGTTTGTGTTGTTCAGTGTATTGAATTTGCCACCTTCTAAATCCTGAGTCAGTGACCAGCTAGTTATGTGTGATTGTGTCAGTGTTCTCTGTTTATGTTGTTCAGTAAGTGTTGAATTTGCCAACTCCTAAAGCTTGAGTCAGTGACCAGCTATTATTAATATGTGATTGTGTCAGATGTCTGTCTGTGTTTATTATGTAGTTCAGCTAGTGTTGGATTTGCAACCTCCTAAAGCTTGAGTCAGTGACCAGCTATTATTAATATGTGATTGTGTCAGATGCCTGTCTGTGTTTATTATGTAGTTCAGCCAGTGCTCAGTGTTTGTTGCCTCTTACACCTCAAGTCAAGGACCAACTTGTCTTGTAGCATTAATAATAATAATAATAAATGGGACTTATATAGCGCTATATCTTGCAAAGACAAATCAAAGTGCATGCATTTAATCTAATCTAATCTAATACAGTGATGCAATCAATGATAAATAATCAATAGTTTAAACAAACAAATATCTCAAACATGTTGTGCTGCAGACAAAATCTTTGAGATAAAATTGCATTAGGTAGGTAAGGGGTCTGTGCTGGTAGAGCTCAGTGGCTCTGTCGTGTTGACCGTTTCCTAAGCCTTGCAACAGTGACCGACTTTTATGTCTGATTACGTGAGGTAGCTTAGCTAATATAGCTCAATGGCTCAGTGTGTGTGGGGGGGGTGGTTATGTGAACACATGAGCAAGCTCATGAAAATAAGTATGTGTCTCATTTTTAGGTTGCGATGATCTTAAGAGAGAGAGTGTGTGCGAGATATATATATATATAGAGAGAGAAATATGTGCATATGTCTTTCTAGTCAAAGGTACTTAAACATTGTATTTCTCACCCTATGAATGTGTGAGTGTGTTTGAATGTAAGTGTGTGTGTGATATTTTTTTATTTGAAGTTATCTTGGAATGTTTAAACCAGTATGAAATGTAGTTTTCTTGTGTCTTTTTGAGATTATGATACATATGAGTGTGTACTGTCAGTATTGTAATTGCCCTTCATTGGATGATTTACGTATTTTTGACTTGACTTGACTTGACTTGACTTGACTCTGCAGTGTTTGTTGCCATCTCCTAAACCTTGCAACCGTGGCCAGCCATTAATAATGTTATGAATCATTATGTCAGATTTCTCTGCAAATATAGATGTATAGGTTTGTAGGGTTTGACACCTCTGAAACCGTAAGGTATCCCATTGCTGATAATAACAATAATAATTGATGTATGGAATTTGCAAAGCACTGAATCTTTTAAAGCAATCAGATCAAAGCACTTATATTTGAAACCTTCACACTCCTGCAACTGTTCACAAAAGACGTACAGATTTTAGATTCGCACTCGAAAACACACACACTGACACACACACACACAGAGGATAACCTGATGGTTATAGTCATGCTCTTGTGATCTGCTGACCTGGGTTCAAATCTTGTTCAAGGGGATTTTTCCTCTGGAGTGAACATCAGTGCGAACTCCACTCCCCTGAAAAATCCTTTGCATGAAACTATAAAACAAGGTGCCATGTGCAAATGCAAGCAGAACATCTTGTGCACACATCAAAACCCGTTCCGCTTTTCAGAATAGTAGGCCATTGTGTGCCAGTAGGAACAGAAGACAAATTTACAAGACCACATAAACATGGGGACTGGATGTAAAAAAACAACCCAGATGAGCCTTATTCCATTATTCTTGAAATAAAAGAATGATAAATAGTTGTAATGATGATGATAACGATGTTAATAATTACAATAATGATGATGTTGATGATAATGGTAATGATGATAATAATAATAAGAAGAAGAATGTATGAGTGACAAGTATTGCTGTATACTAATTGTTGTGTTCCTGTGGTTCAGGGAGTCTGTAGCTGCCCCTAAACCTGACTGCCATTGTTGATGTAGGATGATGTAGGAGTCTTCTGTGTGATTGTGGTAAGCCAGTGGTTCTATAGTGTTGACCTTCACTTCAACCTGTCAGTTACCTGTGTGGCATGACGTGAGGTGTCTTTGTTACTATAACCCAGTGGTTCTGTAGTGTTTACCTTCACTTCAGCCTGTCAGTTACCTGTGTGGCATGACGTGAGGTGTCTTTGTTACTATAACCCAGTGGCTCTGTAGTGTTTGCCTTCACTTCAGCCTGTCAGTTACCTGTGTGTCATGACATGGTGTCTCTGTCACTGTCACCCAGTGGCACTGTGGTGTTAACCATCTCCTACACCTTAGATTAATCACCAGTCATCTGTGTATCATGACGTAAGATGTCGCTGTCACTGTCACCCAGTGGTCTGTGTAGTGTTAACCGTCACCATATCAGTCACCAGTTGTCTGTGTATGCTGACATACAGATGTCACAGTGAATGTAACCCAGTGGCTGTGTAGTGTAGTGTAGTGTTAACCTTCACCATATCAGTCAACAGTCATCTGTGTATGCTGACATACAGATGTCACAATGACTGTCACCCAGTGGCTGTGTAGTGTAGTGTAGTGTAGTGTAGTGTAGTGTAGTGTAGTGTAGTGTAGTGTAGTGTTGTGTAGTGTAGTGTTAACCTTCACCATATCAGTCACCAGTCATCTGTGTATGCTGACATACATATGTCACAATGACTGTCACCCAGTGGCTGTGTAGTGTTTACCATCCCCTAAACCTCACATTAATCACCTCTTATCTGTGTATCATGACGTGAGATATCTCCGTGAATATAACCCAGTGGTTGTGTAGTGATAACTACCCCCTAAACCTTAATCACCAGTTATATGTCTATCGTCATGTCAGCTTTCTCTGTGACTGTATGTGACCCAGTGGCTCTGTAGGCCTTAGCACAAAGCAGTGACTACACTATCTTCCAGTAGACAAAGCAGTGACTACACTGTCCTCCAGTAGACAAAGCAGTGACTACACTGACCTCCAGTAGACAAAGCAGTGACTACACTGTCCTCCAGTAGACAAAGCAGTGACTACACTGTCCTTCAGTAGACAAAGCAGTGACTACACTGTCCTTCAGTAGACAAAGCAGTGACTACACTGTCCTTCAGTAGACAAAGCAGGATCAGTCAGCAGTCTGTAAACGAGGGATGTCAATTGTAGATGAGGAGAGGTTAAGCAGCTTTCATGTCAGCAGTCTGTAAATGAGGAATATAGCATGGATTTTGATGATAGATAAAACAGCTTTCATGTCAGCAGTCTGTAAATGAGGAATAGAGCATGGATTTTGATGATAGATAAAACAGCTTTCATGTCAGCAGTCTGTAAATGAGGACTATAGCATGGATTTTGATGATAGATAAAACAGCTTTCTTGTCATTTTCCTCAAAGCTTACTTTGCTAACCAGCTGAACATTCCCTGCTGGTCTGGTGGTGGGGATATTGTACTGCCCCAGTGTTCGCTCAGTGATATTCTATTGCAAACCTGTACTAAGGCACAGATTGTATGTAGGGTACGTGGGTGTCATCCATACCAGCAGCTGTTCACACAGATGGCATGCTGTGTATGTTAGTGTCATTGGTACAGATGGCATGCATGCTGTGTATGTTAGTGTCATTCGTACAGATGGCATGCTGTGTATGTTAGTGGCATTCGTACAGATGGCATGCTGTATTGCATGCTGTGTATGTTAGTGTCATTCGTACAGATGGCATGCTGTGTATGTTAGTGGCATTCGTACAGATGGCATGCTGTATATGTTAGTGGCATTCATACAAATGGCATGCTGTGTATGTTGGTGTCATCTTGTCAACTCCAGGGGTTAAATGTCACTTGGCTGACAGTCTCAACCTGCCCTCTGCCATGGTGATGTCACTAGTTTGGTGATGTCACTAGTTTGGTGATGTCACTAGTTTGGTGATGTCACTAGTTTGGTGATATCACTAGTTTGGTGATGTCACCACTGAACTAGCTGCCTCCTAAGTAGTGATGCTGTCTGCAAGGGGAAGTAACTTTAGGGTCGACCTGTAGCATTTCTGGGGGATTTGCTTATTGTTTATTTGTGTTTTTTAAAGTATTCATAATACATTTATTCGGTAAAAATACTATTATTCATAAATAATTTATTTGGCGAATTCATAATTCATTTTTTGGGGGAATATACTATTATTGATAATTCATTGACTTCATGACTTTGTATTGGAAAGAGATAAATTTTGAAGAGGAGGAGCCAGAGAAAGATGTTGATGAGTGAAAGAGGGAAATGGAAAAAAGGGGAAAAAATACCAAAAAAGCTTAAAAGAAAAAAAAAATTAAAAAATTAAATAACAAAAAAAACTTGAAAAAAATTCTAAAAATTGAAAAAATTCTTTTAAAAAATCTTTTCTTAAATATTCTAGTTTTCATGATTGATTGACTTAATGACTTTGTTGTTAGAGGATTAAGAGGAGCGTTGTACAGAGGTGGATTAAGAGGAGTGTTGTACAGAGATGGATTAAGAGAAGCGTTGTACAGAGGTGGATTAAGAGGAGGGTTGTACAGAGATGGATTAAGAGGAGCGTTGTACAGAGGTGGATTAAGAGGAGCGTTGTACAGAGGTGGATTAAGAGGAGGGTTGGACAGAGGTGGATTAAGAGGAGGGTTGGACAGATATGAGTGAAGAGGAGGGTTGGACAGATATGAGTGAAGAGGAAGGTTGGACAGAGGTGAACTTGGCAAAATTATATTATTCATAAATTATTTGTTGATTTCATAATTCTTTTTTTTTTTTTTGGGGGGGGGGGGGGGGGGGGGGAGTACTATTATTAATAATTCATTGACTTGGTGACTTTGTATTGGAAAGAGATAGATTTTGAAGAGGAGGAGCCAGAGAAAGATGTTAATTTGCAAATGAGTGAAAGAGGGAAATGAAAAAAAGAGGGAAAAAAATACAAAAAAATTAAAAAGACAATAAAAAAAACTTTAAAAAAATTAAAAAATATAAAACCTTGAAAAAAAATCTCAAATTAAAAAAAATCTTTAAAAAAATTCTTTAACTTTTCTTAAATATTCTAGTTTTCATGATTGATTGACTTAATGACTTTGTTGTTAGAGGATTAAGAGGAGCGTTGTACAGAGGTGGATTAAGAGGAGCGTTGTACAGAGGTGGATTAAGAGGAGGGATGGACAGAATAAAGGATTAAGAGGAGGGTTGGACAGAGATGAGTGAAGAGGAGGGTTGGACAGAGATGAGTGAAGAGGAGGGTTGGACAGAGATGAGTGAAGAGGAGGGTTGGACAGAGATGAGTGAAGAGGAGGGTTGGACAGAGATGAGTGAAGAGGAGGGCTGGGCAGAGATGAGTTAAGAGGAGGGTTGGACAGAAATGAGTCAAGAGGAGGGCTGGATATAGGTGGAGTAAGAGGAGGGCGGTACAGAGTAGATGAAGAGGAGGATTAAGAGGAGGGTTGTACAGTGGGGATTATGAGGAGGGCTGGACAGTGGAGGATTGAGGAGGGTTGGACAGAGATGGATTAAGAGGAGGGGGTGAGAAAGAGAGATGTTCATTTGTAAATAAGTGAGAGTGGGAAATGTAAAAAGTATTTTTAACATTCTCTAATTTATTATTATTATTAAACCAAAAAATGTTAAGATTTATTAAAATAAAAAATATATAAAAAAAACAAAAAAAAATTAAACATTAAAAAAAAAATCCAAAAAAAATCTCAAAAGTTAAAAAAAAAAAAGAAGTATAAAACAAAAAAAAAACAAAAAATAAAAAACCACCCTAAAGTCCAAGCCTTGACGAGGTAGGGTGCTTGCGTGCCCCAGTGATCCTTGCCGCCGTGCCAGCGGAGCCTCCTGGCTCCTGTAGGGCCGCCCATGCTGGAGGGGGGCAAGGGGAGGGGCCAGACCAAATGTGGACAACGTGATGTGATGTGATGTGATGTGATGTGAGGTGACTTTTTGTGTTTGTTTTCTTAATGTCTATTTGCTACCTGGTGATTTAGACACACTTCGCAGTCAGTGAGTCACACACAATACCTATACACGCCTCATCTCTCTCTATGTATGTATGTATTTATATAGCTATATATATATATATATATATATATTATATATATATATATATTATATATATATATATATATATATCTCTTACTATCTCTTCTGTCTCTGTCTCTTTCTCTCTGTCGCTCTCTCGCTCTCTCTCTCTCTCTCTTTCTATATATATAATATATATATATATAGAGAGAGAGAGAGAGAGAGATATATATATATATATATATGTATATTTACTCACACAAACACACACATGCACACACTAATTACAGTAAACGTCTTGTAAGAGAAGAATATATAACTTCAACAACTGGTATCATGAATTGCTTGAAGTATAATGCTTTATGAAAAGCATATTAAATTCTTTGAATATCTAGATCTCTTCTTATATACTTGTCAAGAAGAATTGGGCAATCCAACAATAAATGGTGAATTGAAAAGGGTCTAGAACAACAGCATGTTATATTATTACACTAGTTAGTACCACAGGCACTTACTCTCATTGTAAGTATGAAAATGTGCGTTTTTCTTAAGCTAGAAACGTTTTCAAAGTGCTTTTTCATCGTTTTAGAATGCGTATGGTTTATCATTGTAGAGTTTGTTTCATGCAGCTTCATTGCCAGATTGGAACCAAAGGCTTCAGTGCTGCAGCCTTCAGAGGCCCCTTGCTGTGGCAAAGAAGGCTCCAGCTCATTGCAATGAGTTCACCACGGAGAGGGGATGCAGCACACAGTTATCCTGATGCCTCTGCTTGTGTGTAACACAGTGTGTCAGTGTGATGGGATGTGAAGTAACCTGTCTGATCTCCTGTTTCAGACATTATAGACCTGCAGAGTTGATGTTCAGTATGGGTGAGGTGGGATTTGGGGTGTTGTGGGAGGGGGTGGGGGGGGGGGGGGGGGGGGGGGGTTGGGTGGGAGGGGGGGGGGTGGGTGGGTGGGGGAAGAGGGGGGAGGTTGGGAGGGAGGGGGTGGGAGGGTGGATGTGTAGTGGTGGTGATGTACATTTTTGTGGTGGTGGTGGTGGTGTGGTGATTGTACATTTGTGTGGTAATGGTGGTGTGTGATGGTGATGTACATTTGTGTGGTAATGGTGGTGGTGGTGGTGATGTACATTTGTGTGGTAATGGTGGTGGTGATGGTGATGTACATTTGTGTGGTAATGGTGGTGGTGGTGGTGGTGATGTACTATTTGTGTGGTAATGGTGGTGGTGATGGTGATGTACATTTGTGTGGTAATGGTGGTGGTGATGGTGATGTACATTTGTGTGGTAATGGTGGTGGTGATGGTGATGTACATTTGTGTGGTAATGGTGGTGGTGATGGTGATGTACATTTGTGTGGTAATGATGGTGGTGGTGGTGATGGTGATGTACATTTGTGTGGTGTGTGTTTAATTAATGACTGCATCGTTGTGTAGGTGCTGACTGTATTGACATGATGATTTCTGTTTGTTGCAGGTGGGGAGGTGCTAAGACACAACGTTGACAGTTAGGTATCATGCGTGTGCGTGTTTGTGCGTGTGTCTTTGTGTGTGTGTTTGTGTCCATGTGTGTGTTTGTGTATGTGTGTGTGCACTCGTGTGCATGTTTGTCTCCTTGTGAGTGTGTTTGTATGTGTGTGTGTATGTCCATGTGTGTGTGTAATATGTTATGTGCATGTGTGTGTGCACGTGTGTGTCTCATTGTGTGTGTGCATGTGCGCACGCATGTGTGTCTCCTTGTGTGTTTGTGTGTATGTGTGTGTCTACTTGACAGTGATTCATGTGTACAGTTGCTGAGATGTTGTTTAGAATGCATGTTGCAGGGTTGGTGTGTGAAGGCAAGAAGACTGAGGACACTGGACTGATGGAGCCGTCTGCCTGAGTTAAGTATTGGACAGGATTGTGTGCGTGTACATTTGTGTGTGTGTACATGTGTGTGTTCATGTGTGTGTGTGTGTGTCAACATGGTTGTGTGATTCATCAGTACAGTTGTTTAGATGTGTTGATATCATAACCATGGTGATGTCTGTGTGGTGCAGGGCTGGTGGTGCAAGACAGGAAGGAAGGAAGGAAGAGAGGAGGAGGGAGGGAGGGAGGAGGCTTCAGAGGCTGTGGAAGGAAGGAAGGAAGAGAGGAGGGAAGGAGGGAGGGAGGGAGGAGGCTTCAGAGGCTGTGGCTGATGCTGCCCTCCTTAGCTGTCACAGGTCTGTCAGTCGTCTGGCTGTCTCTGTCTCTCTCTCTGCCTGTCTCTGTCTCTCTCTCTGCCTGTCTCTGTCTCTCTCTCTGCCTGTCTGTCTCTTACTGTGTGGAGTTCTCTGTGTCTGTGTACACATTTTCCTGTGCCTGTGTGTGTATTTTCCTGTTGTGTCTCTGTGTGTATTTTCCTGTCTGTGTGCATGTGTGTTTTTCCTGTGCCTGATGTGTGTTTTTCTGTGCCTGTGTACGTATTTTCCTGTGCTGTGTCTCTGTGTATTTTCCTGTCTGTGTGATGTGTGTTTTCCTGTGCTGTGTATCTGTATTTTCTGCGCTGTGTTCTCTGTGTATTTTCGTGTGTGTATTTTCCTGTGCCTGTGTTGTGTTGTTTCTGTGGGTATGTTTTCCTGTACCTGTGTGTCTGTGTGTGTATTTCTGTGCCTGTGTTCTGTATGTGTAGTTTTTGGTGCCTCTGTGTGTGTGTGGTGTGTGTGGTGTGTGTTGTGTGTGTGTGTGTTGTGTGTATGTGTGTGCCTCTGTGTGTGTGTGTGTGCCTCGTGTGTGTGTGTGTGTATGCCTTGTGTGTGTGTGTTTCTCTTGTGGTGTGTGGTATGGTGTGTGTTATGCCTGTGTGGTGTGGAATGCCTGCTGTGTGCTGGGAGGTGTTGCCTGTGATGTGTGTGTGTGTTAAGTTCCATCTGTGGTGCAGGGGTGTAGGACGCGCCGCTGTGGCACACACTGCTGAGTAGCAGCCAGATGTGCAGCCTGGAAAACTTCGCCTGTAGAGCTGAGGGAGGTGCAGGACACACTGCCCAGAATTTTCATGTAAGTATGTTCTGTGTGTGTGTGTGGGGGGGGGGGGGGGTGTACTTTGGATAATATTACAGAGACTGTTTATTTGTTTTGAGGCCTGTAGGATGGAAGGTGCAGGAAATTGCCAAGAATTTTTCATGTAAGTATTGTTCCTCGTGTGTGTGGGGGGGGGGGGGGGGGGGGGGAGCAGGGTGGTTGTGGACGTGTGTTTATATAATGTGTATTTTTGTGTGGACAGGCATGGGGTGAAGGTTGCACGAAAATTGTCAAGAATTGTTCATGTAAGTATTCTTCCTCTGTCCCTGGGGGGGGGGGGGGGGGGGGGGGCTGTTGTGGACAATATTACAAAGATGGTTTTACATGTTTTTGGCCTGGAGGTGGTGATGGGGCATAGAAACTGCCAAGAATTAGTCATGTAAGTATACTGTGTGTGTGTTGTGGGGGGGGGGGGGAGTGTTGTAAAAAATAATGTTTATTGTTTGTGTTGACAAACTTGGGGTGGTGAAGGTGCACAAAGACTGCGGAGAATTTTTCGTGTAAGCATTCTGCCTGTGTGTGTGTGTGTGGGTGTGTGTGTAGGCAGGGGGTGGATGGGTTTGCTGTTGTGGACAGTATAAATAATGTTGATTGTTTGTGTCAACAGACATGGGGGTGGTGGTGGTGCACAGGCCTTGGGATGGTGTTCAGAGACTGCTGAAGATCTTTGACGTAAGTCGTCTTTTGCTTCTGTGTGTGTGTGTGTGTTGTGTTGGAGTAGTATGTTGTGTTAGATATGAAGGGTGCTGACACAAGTGTCACCAGTGTTTGTTCATGTATTTAATGTCTTTTGAACTGCAGTGATATGAGATAAATTTTGTTTATTGTGTCAGTTATTGTTGTAAGTTTTTGTAGGGGCATACATTGCATTTTAAGGGAAAAGTGATCATTAGTGTGTATGACTTCTTATGATTTTGTAAGTTTATACTTATCATATATTTATCAATATGTATGAATTCAGAATTTTGCAACAATAGGTATTTTCTCCTTGAAAGATGAAGTCAGTGGGTGTTTTCTCTGCACCAAACAGCATGTTACAGATCACAACTTTCACTACAATTCTAATTAGTGTTGGTGATGTTTTTACTAACCAACACAGAGGCCACTTTGGGGGCAAGTAAAGGGAGGTAACTGGTAAACGGCAGTTTGTGCAAAGTGCGTTGGTGATTGTTGTTTTTAATATGGAATTAGTGAAGTGTGCACTGGTAAGTGTCGTGTTCATGTCCTCTGTACTTAACCCCTTCGTCCATGCAGGAACCTGAAAGACGTTGTCTGTGGTTGGTGTGTTTGTTTTGGTGGGGAGATGGGGAGGGGCATTGTCATGCTTTGTGTCGGGGAGGAGGGGGTTGATGTTGTGGACAATATTGCAGAGACTGTTTATATGTTTCAGTTCTGGGGGTGGTGGTGGTGATGCACTGAGGCCTGCTAAGAATTTGTAATGTACGTATTCTTTCTCTGTATGTGTGTGTGTTGTGTGTTGGTGGGGGTGGGGGGTTGGTTAGTTTTGGTTTTTTTTGGGGGGGATTGCTGTTGTGGCCAGTGTAAATAATGTTTATTGTTTGTGTTGACAAACTTGGGAATAGTGATGGTGCACAAAGACTGCTGAGAATTTTTCATGTATTCTTCCTTTGTGTGTGTGTGTGTTTTGTTTGTGGTTTATATGTTTATTTTGTTTTCTTTGTTGTTGTTGGGTTTGGGTTTTTTCTTGGGTGGGGGTGGGGTTAAGGTGGTGGTGTAGTGGACAATATAAATAATGTTGATTGTTTGTGTCAACAGACATGGGGAGGGTGGTGATGGTGGTGCACAGGCCTTGGGATGGTGTTCAGAGACTGCTGAAGATCTTTGTCGTAAGTCGTCTTTTGCCTCTGTGTGTGTGTGTGTTGTGCTGGAGTAGTATGCTGCGTTAGATATGAAGTGTGCTGACACAAGTGTCATCTGTGTGTGTTCATGTATTTAACTTTAATTTTGTAGGGGCATAGATTGTGTTTTTTTAGGAAAAATTGATAATTAATGTGTATGAATTCTGATAATTGTATAAGTTTATACTGATCATATCTGTATCAGTATATATGAATTCAGAACTTTGTAACAATAGGTATTTTCTCATTGAAAGATGAAGTCAGTGGGTGTTTTCTCTGCACCAAACAGCATGCTACTGATCAGGACTTTCACTACAATTCTAATGACTGTTGGTGATGTTTTTACTAACCAACACAGAGGCCAGTCTGGGGCAGGTAAAGGGAGATAACTGGCAAAACGGCAGTAGTGAAGTGTGCGTTGGTGGTTGTTGTGTTCAATATGAAATTAGTGAAATATGCATTGGTGATTGTTGTGTTCAATATGGATTTAGTGAAGTGTGCATTTGTAAAGGTTATGTACAATAAGGACTAAGTGTAACATGTAATTGTAATTGTTGTTTTCAATACAGAATTAATGAAGTGTGCACTTGTAAGTGTTGTGTTCATGTCCTCTGTACTTATCCTCTTTCTCCATGCAGGGACCAGAAAGGTGTTGACTTTGGTTGGTGTGTTTGTTTTGGAGGGGAGATGGGGAGGGACGTTGTCAATTTTGTGTGTGTGGGGGGGGAGCTGATGTGGACAATATTACAGAGACTGTTTATATGTTTTAGGCCTGAGGGTGGTGGTGG
>CM054165.1:4708697-4751671 GCA_028751875.1 Rapana venosa
ACCTTCATATCTAACACAACATACTACCCCAGCACAACACACACACACACACACCAACACACACACACACAAAACACACACAGGCAAAAGACAACTTATGTCAAAGATTTTCAGCAGTCTAAACACCATCACAAGGCCTGTGCACCACCACCACCACCACGCTGTATCTGTAGAAACAAACAATAAACATGATTAATATTGTCTACTACACCACCACCACCATGTTTGTTGACACAGATAATAAACATGAACAGTATAAACTTATACAATTATCATAATTCATACACACTGATTATCAATTTTCCCTTAAAAAAACACACAAACTATGCCACTACAAAATTAAAGTTAAATACATGAACACACACAGGTGACACTTGTGTCAGCACACTTCATATCTAACACAACATACTACTCCAGCACAACACACACACACACAGAGGCAAAAGACGACTTACGACAAAGATCTTCAGCAGTCTCTGAACACCATCCCAAGGCCTGTGCACCACCACCACCATGTCTGTTGACACAAATAATAAACATTATTGATATTGTCTACTACACCACCACCTTACCCCCCCACCCCCGCCAAAAAAACAAAAGCCAACCCCAAACCCAACAACAAACAACACAAAATAAACATATAAACCATAAACAAAACACACTAAGGAAAAATACTGACCATGAAAAATTCTCAGCAGTTTTTGTGCACCATCACCACCCCAGGGCTGTCAACACAAACAATAAACATTATTTACACCAGCCGCCATGGCGCAGTGGTTAGCGCCTTGGGTTACGGACTGGAAGGTCGCGGGTTCGATTCCCATAAGAGTCATAGGGATTTTTCGGACTCCGGCCGGCTCCTACTCAGAGTAAGTGTGCTGTGGGCTCAGTGGGAAGACTGGGACCCCACAGTCGAGCTTCATCCACTTAACGGATGCGAGTTTGAGAGTATTGCTCAAATTACCTGACCAACACTGCAGGTGTCTGTATCTCTCGGCCCGGTTGACGCCGGGATATATTATGATAGTAAGCGTAGAGTACAACCCTGTCAAGTAGTCTTAAAGCATATGCACTTCCACAGCAGCATCATTACGTCATCCTCATTGTCATTGATCATCATGCATTAAAAAAAAAAAAAAAAAATTGCCTCTGATTCGGTGGTCCAGTTTCTCTGGTCTCATGGTGGCCTCAGATTCGGTTTGCCCATACACTTCTGTGCCTGTGGTGAGTTTGTGTCAAAGCCTTGGGGTTGGGTTCGCGGGGGACGGTCGTTGGAGGACGTTGTTTGTGGTTGCCACCTGGGTGGGCAACTCACTTAGTCTGGCTCCGCGACTGAGCTAATACTGTCGTTAGTAGGGGGCTTAGTAGGTGGTGTCCTGCGTATGTTAGCTCAGAACAGGCACCACTGAACACCACCAAAGTGACCCAGCAGCAGTGCAGGGCCCCTCTGGCTGGTGGCCCCACAGCGGCCTGATAGTGATTGGCTCCCTGTGGACTTCCGACCCTGAGGATGAGACATAACAAATCTGGGTGTGGTTGTGGCGGGGAGATTGGAATGAGCGGCGTGGGAACAGTGGGACGGGGGTCGTCAGAAGATGAGGCAGCCAAAAAAAAAATAATAATAAAAAAAAATAAACATTATTTACACTGGCCACAACAGCAACCGCCCCCCCCCCCAAAAAAAAAAAAAAACAAAGAGGAAAAAAAGAAAAACCGCAAAAATCACACACACACACACACACAACACACAGAGAAAGAATAGTTACATAAAAAAATTCTTGGCAGTTTTAAGTGCATCACCACCACCACCACCCTCAGGCCTAAAACATATAAACAGTCTTTGTAATATTGTCCACATCAACCCCCCCCCCCCAAAAAAAAAATGACAACTCCTTCCCCATCTGTCCTCCAAAACAAACACACCAACCAAAGACAACTCTTTTCAGGTCCCTGCATGGAGAAAGAGGATAAGTACAGAGGACATGAACACAACACTTACAAGTGCACACTTCATTAATTATGTATTGAAAACAACATACATGTTACACTTAGTTCGTATTGTACATAACCTTTACAAATGTACACTTTACTAATTCCATATTGAACACAACATTCACAAATGCACACTTGAATAATTCCATATTAAACACAACAATCAACAATGCGTACTTTACTAATTCCATATTAAACACAGCAACCAACAACGCACACTTCACTAACTGCCATTGTGTCAGTTACCTCCCTTTACTTGCACCCAGACTGGCCTCTGTGTTGGTTAGTAAAAACATCACCAACAGTCATTAGAATTGTAGTGAAAGTCCTGAATCGTAACATTCTGTTTGGTGCAAAGAAAACACCCACTTACTTCATCTTTCAATGAGAAAATACCTATTGTTGCAGTGTTCTGAATTCATATATACTGATAAAGATATGATCAGTATAAACTTATACAATTATCAGAATTCATACACACTGATAATCAATTTTCTCTTTAAAAAAAACCCACAATCTATGCCACTACAAAATTAAAGTTAAATACATGAACACACACAGGTGACACTTGTGTCAGCACACTTCATTTCTAACACAACATACTACTCCAGCACAACACACACACACACAACCAAAAGGCAAAAAACAGCTTACCACCACCACCATGTCTGTAAACACAAATAATAAACATTATTGATATTGTTCACTACACCACCACACTACCCCCCCCCCCAAAAAAAAAAAACCAAAAAACCACACACAAAAACCACAACCCCAAACCCAACACCAACCAAAAAACAAAAACAAAATAAACATATAAACCATGAACAACACACACAGAGGAAAAATTGACTTACTTTGACTTATGCCTCTTGGTTCCTTGGGGAACACAGGGCTGCAACAACACCCCTCCAACGAACTCGGTTTTGGGAGATCCTCTTCAGCTCGGCCCATGTCATTCTGGCTGCCTTCGTTTCTTTGTCAACACTTCTGCACCAGGTCTGCTTTGGTCGAGGAAAAATACTGACATGAAAAATTCTCAGCAGTCTTTGTGCACCATCACCACCCTCAGGTCTGTCAACACAAACAATAAACATTATTTACACTGGCCACAACAGCACCACCCCCAAAAAAACCCTAACAACAACAACAACAAACAACAACACACACACAAAGAAAGAATACTTACATTAAAAAAATTCTTGGCAGTCTTTAATGCATCATCACCACCTCAACCCTAAAACATATAAGCAGTCTGTGTAATATTGTCCACAGCATCAACCCCCTCCTCCCCTAAAACATATAAACAGTCTCTGTAATATTGTCCACAACATCAACCCCCTCCTCCCCTAAAACATATAAACAGTCTCTGTAATATTGTCCACAACATCAACCCCCTCCTCCCCCACACACAAAGCATGACAATGCCCTTCCCCATCTCCCCACCAAAACAAACACACCAACCACAGACAATGCCTTTCAGGTCCCTGCATGGAGAAAGAGGATAAGTACAGAGGACATGAACACGACACTTACAAGTGCACACTTCACTAATTCTGTATTGAAAACAACAATCACACTTCACTAATTATGTATTGAAAACAACAATCATACTTCACTAATTCTGTATTGAAAACATCAATCACTAATACACACTTCACTAACTGCTGTTTTGCCAGTTACCTCCCTTTACCTGCCCCCAGACTGGCCTCTGTGTTGGTTAGTAAAAACATCACCAACACTAATTAGAAATGTAGTGAAAGTCGTGATCTGTAACATGCTGTTAGGTGCAGAGAAAACACCCACTGACTTTATCTTTCAATGAGAAAATACTTATTGTTGCAGAGTTCTGATTTCATACATATTGAAAAAGATATGATCAGTATAAACTTACAAAATCATCAGAAGTCATACACACTAATGATCACTTTTCACTTAAAATACAATGTATGCCACTACAAAAATTTACAACAATAACTGACACAATAAACAAATTCATCTCATATCACTGCAGTTCAAAAGACGTTAAATACATGAACAAACACAGGTGACACTTGTGTCAACACACTTCATACCTAACACAACATTTTACTCTAGCACAACACACACACACCACAAAACACACACACACACACAAGGCAAAAGACGACTTACGTCAAGGATCTTCAGCAGTTTCTGAACACCATCCCAAGGCTAGTGCACAACCACCACCACCCCATTTCTGTTGACACACACACAAAATATTTATACTGTCTACTACGGTCAACCCCCACCAAACAAAAAAAGAATAAACAAACAACAACAGCAAGAACAACATGAACAAACAAACACAACCCCAAACAAAACACACACCCAGAGGAAGAATACTTACATGACAACATTCTCGGCAGTCTTCATGCTCTACCACCACCCCAGGCCTGTCAACACAAACAACAAACATCAGTACCACTGTCCACAACATCACCCCAGACCTGTCAACACAAACATCAGTACCACTGTCCACAACATCACCCAAGACCTGTCAACACAAACATCAGTACCACTGTCCACAACATCACCCAAGACCTGTCAACACAAACATCAGTACCACTGTCCACAACATCACCCCAGACCTGTCAACACAAACAAGAAACATCAGTACCACTGTCCACAACATACCCCCCCCCCCCCCCCAACTTTCATTCCCATGACAACACCCTTCGGAAGTCACCTTTCAAAGTCTTTCAGATGAGACTATAAACCGAGAACAGAGAGAGACAGGGAGAGAGACAGACAGACGGACAGACAAAGAAACACAGAGAAAAGGAGAGAGCGAAGGAAGAGAGGGAAAGAGAGAGAGAGAAAGAGAGGAGGAGGGGAAGAAGAGACAGACAGACAGACAGATGGACAGACAAGGGACACAGAATGGGGAGGAAAAGGAGAAAGAAAAAGAGAGAAGAGAGAGAGAGAGAGAGAGAGAGAGAGAGAGAGAGAAGAAGAGACAGACAGACAGACGGACAGACAAGGAGACACAGAGAATAGGAGAGAGAAAAGGAGAGAAAGAAAGAGAGAGAGAGAGAGAGAGAGGCGAGAGAGAGAGAGATGAAAGAGAGGGGAGAGAGAGAAGAAGAGAAAGGGAGAGTAGAGAGAGAGAGAAGAGATAGAGGAGGGGAAAAGAGAGAGAGAAGATAGAGACAGACAGACAAACAGACAGGCAGACAAGGAGACACAGAAAAAGGAGAGAGAGAGAAAGAAAAGAGCAAGTGAGAGAGAGGATAGGGAAGGAGAGAGAAAAAAGAGAGGAGAGAGAGAGAGAGAGAGAGAGAGAGAGAGAGAAGAAAGAGAGGGGAGAGAGAGAAAGGGAGATTAGAGAGAGAGAAGAGATAAGAGAAGAGAGAGAGAGAGAAGAGAGAGAGAGACAGACAGACAAACAGACAGGCAGACAAGGAGACACAGAGAAACGGAGAGAGAGAGAAAGAAAGAGCGCGAGAGAGAGAGATAAGAGAGAGAGAGAGAGAGGAGAGACAAGAGAGAGAGAGAAGAGAGAGAAGAGGGAGAAAGGAGAGAGAGGGAGAAGAGAGAGGAAGAGAGAGGGAGAAGAGAGAGAAGAGAGAGAGGGGAAGAGAGAAGAGGGGAGAGAGAGAGAGAATAGAGAAAAGAGAAAGACAGACAGAGAAGGATACACAGAGAAAAGGAGAGAGAGACAGAGAAAAGAGAGACAACAGAGAGAGAGAAGAGAGAAAAAGAGCAGAGAGAGAGAGAGAGAGAAGAGAGAGAGAGAGAGAGAGAAGACAGACAGACAGACAGACAGACAGACAGACAGACAGACAAAGAGACACAGAGAAAAGGAGAACGAGGCAAAGAGAGAAGAGAGAAAGAAGAGAGACAGACAGACGGACAGACAAGAAGACACAGAGAAAAGGAGAGAGACAGACAGAGAGAGAGGGAAGAAAGAGAGAAGACAGAGTAAGAGAGGAGAGAGAGAGAAGAGAGAGATAAAAGAGAAAGAGTGAGAGAGATAGACAGACAGACAAACGGACAAAGAGACAAAGAAGAGTGTAGAGAGAAAAAGAGAGAAGAGAGAGAGAGAGGAGAGAGAATAGAGAGAGAGAAGCAAGACAGACAGGCAGACAGACAGACAAGGAGGCAAAGAGAAAGAGGGAGAGAGAAGAGAGAGAGAGAGAGAGGAGAGAGGAGAAAAAGAGAGAGAAGAGAGAAGAGAGAGTAGAAAGAGAGAGAGAAGAGAGAAAGAGAGTAGAGAGAGAGAGAGAAGAGAGAGAGAGAAGACAGACGGACAGACAAGGAGACACAGAGAAAATGAGACAGAGAAAGACAGAATCGAGAGAGACAGACAGACAGGCAGACAGACAAACAAGGAGACACAGAGAAAGATTTATTATTTTTTATGTATTCTTTTACATTGACGATAATGGAATAAGCACTTAGTGTGCTTTTTTACCTCCAATCCCCATATGTATGCGGCTTTGTAAATTTTGTCATCCGTGGTGCACACAATGGCCTACTCTTACGAAAAGCAGAACAGGATTTAACGTGTGCGCAAGATATTCTGCTGCGTTCGCACACGGGGCCTTGGTTTATAGTCTCATCCGAAGGACTTTGACATTCAGTACGATTTTTTTGTCAAACTGGGAAGAAAGGGCGAGGCTGGGAATGGAACCCACAACCTCACGGTTACTTGTTGGCAGGCGAAAGTCTTAACCATTCTGCCACCTTCAGAGAGAGAACAGAGAGAGACAGGCAGAGAGACAGACAGACGGACAGACAAGGAAACACAGAGAAAAGGAGAGAGCGAAGGAGAGAGAGGGAGAAGAGGGAAGAGAGAGAGAGAGAGAGAGAGAGAGAGAGAGAGAGAGAGAGAGAAGTGACAGCCACAGACGGACAGACAAGGAGACAGAGAAAAGGAGAAAAGAAAAAGAGAGAGAGAAAAGAGAGAGAGAGAGAGAGAGAGAGAGAGAGAGAGAAGTGAGAGAGAGAAGAGAGACAAAAGAGAGAGAGAGAGAGAGTGAGAGAGAGAGAGAGAAGAGAGATAGATGAGAGAGAAGAGAGAGAAGAGAGAGAGAGGAGAGAGAGAAAGAGAGAGAGAGAGAGACAATGACAATGACAATGACAAATTCTTTTATTTCGAGGATAATGAATAAGCACACATGTGCTTTTTTACATCCAGTTCCCGCCCGTTAGGGATACATCTTAATAATAATAACCCAATACTTATACAGTCTCGCAATAAAAACAAGGGGAAATAACCCTTTTCAAAACAGCCCCCCCCCCCAACAACCCTCCCCCCCAAAAAAAGCAAGCAATTAAAAAGAAAATCTAAGAATACCCCACCCCCCCTAAACCCCCCCCCCCCAAAAAAACCCTAACCAAAACAAACAAACAAACAAAAGAGAAGGAAAAACCAAACCAACAAAAATGATAAAAAAGAGAAAAACAGACAAACAACAACAACAAGAACAAGAGCAACAACAAAGCCAAGAAAAATAACACAACCAAACTTAATAAGTCATAAAGATAAACATCTACACATTGTCAAATGGTACACATACTTGTTACACATAATTATAAGATATTGAAATAGGGCACTCATTAAAACTTAAGTACAGAGGCAAGTCCAATAATGTATTTGAAATATAAAAATATGAATCCTTCATCAGGATATACTATGACTATAAGCAGGAGGATAAAAGGTGAGAGAGAGAGAGAGAGATAGAGACAGAGAGTGTGTGTGTGTGTATTTCAGAGATAATATCCAATATATAAATCCCAAAACAGTATGCGATCACATCAACACTCATTTTAGAATTTAACTCGTTTCAAATTATATGTCTTGATTTAATGAAATAAATTTAATACCATACTTCCACACAATAAAACAAGAAGAACAAAACCAAGAAGAAATTTAAAAATCTATACAGTCTTTTTTAGGGAGAGTATATGGGGTGGGGTAGGTGAGTGAGTGTGAGTTCTTGATGTGTGTATTTTGTGTTGCTGTGTGTGTGTGTGTGTGTGTGTGTGTGTGTGTGTGTGATGTGTGTGTGTGTTTTTGAGTGTTGTGTGAGTGGGGTGAGGGTGGGGGGGGGGGGGGGGGGGGGGGGGGGGGGGGTTTCAGGGATTTACTAAATATGTAATATCACATAGCTCACGATCAACACAAAACTTTTTAATTTGTTCATGCAAATTGAATGTCATGGGAGTAAATAATTAAGTGCAATACACCATACACTTCATATATTTAAAGAGGGGGGAAGGTAAAAAGCAATAAAGTCATAAAAAGAACTCTACACATGTAAGTAATAGAAACAAATTCTTTTTTTCCAGGATAATGACTAAAGTATTCATGTTCTTTTTTACATTTCCAGTCCCAGCCATGGGGTCAGGGTCACATTTAAAAATGCACTTTACTCATACTTTCAAGCAGAAAGAGCAAAGGGAAAAAAACTTTTTTTTATAAGAAAAAAAAAGACTTGAGTAGAAGAAGGAAAAAAAAAAACAAAAAACAAACGAAAAACAAAACAGCCCCTGACGAGCAAAAAGACAAAACATACCCAGAAACCCCCCCCCCCCCCACCCCCCCCCCCCCCCCCCCCCCCCCCAAAAAAAAAATAAAAAGCAAGCAAACAAACAAACAAAAAAGAAAAAGAAAAAATAAACAAGGAAAAAACCCAAATATACTAAAACAAACAACAAACAACAAAAAAGCAGACAAAAACACTCTTCCAGATAAACAAAACAAAATTCAGAAAAAACAACAACATCAACAAAACAAATGAGGAAAAAAAAAACCACCAAAAAAAAAACCATACAAACCTAAACAAAAAATAATGCAAATTAAAAAAAAGAATAAAAAACAGCACCGTTCCCCCCCCTTAACACAACACAACACACACACACACACACATACATACATTACACCAAACAAAAATCTAAAAACTAACAAGGCAAAACCCAACAAATCACAACAAAGAACAAAGTAATCAACCTACAGCAATTAACAACACTGAGAGAGAGAAGAGAGAGAGGAGATGGAGACGAGACGATGGAGGAGAGAGAGAGATGAGAGTAAGCCAAACTTTTAGATCATAAAATTGAACCTTCATATTGAATAATGTACAACATAGTTGTTACACGTGGTAATAAGATATTAAAATAGTGGATTCACTGGAGTCAAGTACAGTCAACAAGTCCAAAATAATATTGAAATCGAAAGTATTGAATATGCCCTTTATTGGAATACTCGATAACCATAGAAGGAGAGAGAGAGAGAGAGAGAAGAGAGGAGAGAGACGATAGAGAGAGAGAGTGGAGAGAGAGAGAGAGAGAATATTTAATTGATATTGTATTGGTCTTAGGCATAATACAGAGAGAGAGGAGAGAGAGAGTGTTGTGGTGTGTGTAGTGCGTTGTGTGTATGTGTGTGTGGTGTGTGGTCTCGTGGTGTGTGTGTGTAATGATTGTGGTGTGTGTGGTGTGTGTGTGTTTCAGAGCTGGATACTAAAGATATATTTATCTAATCGTTCAAGATCACCTTGGACACTTATTTTGATTACTCATACAAAAATTTGTTATGATTAAAAAAACATTAATAATAATAATTAATTTAAATATAAAAAAAAACATCAATACGATCACCTTGGGACACTCTATTTTGATTACTCACACAAAAAAATTGTTTTAGGATAAAAAAAAAAATAATAATTAATAATCATAATAATTAAATAAAATTAAAAAAAAACCCTCTATACCCATACTCTTACCACAAATAAAAACAAGGAAAGAAAAGAAAGAAAGAAAGGAAAGAAAAAAAAACAACAACCAGCCAAATTCTATAATGGTCATAGTGAGAGAGTGAGAGAGAGAGAGGGAGGAGAGAGATGAGTGAGAGGAAGAGAGATGAGAGAGCGTCGAGGTGGAGAAGATGGAGTGGAAGTTGGGATGAAGAGATGTGAGGGTAGAGTGTGTGTGGTTTCAGTGATAACTCTAAAATATTGATAATTCTCATGACAGTGGCACGATCACCGTCAAGACCAATTTTGATTTATACTAATGGCAGATATATGTCATGATATTGAAATTAACTCAATACCCGTTATACTCTTACAATAAAACAACAAGGAAGCGAGAAAGGGGGGGGGGTGAAAGCCAATTCTATAAGGTCAGGGAGCAAGAGAGAGTCGAGAGAGAGGAGATGAGGAGAAGAGATATTGGAGAGAGGCGAGAGAGAGAGAGAGAGATGATGAGAGAGAGAGAGAGAGAGAGAGTGCGTGTTTCAAGGATAATACTTAAATGTATAATTCTGAGACAGCACAGGATCACCACTCAATATTCTTTCGAAAATACTCTACAAATTGAACGCCCTCATCATTTTATGAAAAAGAAAAAAGTCCCACTTCAATACACTCAAGCAATTAGGGAGGAAAAAATCGCTAAAGTCATTTAAAATGACATCTATTCATTGTAAGTAAGAAGAGAGAGAATTGGGGGGGGGGGCGGGGGGGATAGAAAATGAGAGAGAGTAGGGAGAGTGTGTGTGTTTGTGTGATGTGTGTGTGTTATGTGTGTGTGTGTTGTGTGTGTGTGTGTGTGTGTGTGTGTTGTGTGTGTGGGTGTTTAAAGATTTATTGCTTTTGGTTTTGTAACAAGGCAAGACAAAATAAGTCAGGATAAAAAATAATGAATTATCTTCTCAAAAGCAGATCATCCCTGTCAACACTCTATTTCATTATACTCGTAAAGATTAACCACATACTTATTGTTATGGATAGATATATTTGTCTTATAACTTAAGTGTTGTTTTAAAAAAAAATTAAAATAATAATAATTTTATTTTTTTTTAAAATTTAAAAAAAAAAAAAAAGCTTTCACTTTGCTGACTCACTTTCTCAACAACAATGAAAATTTGATAAGAGAGAGAGAGAGAGAGAGAGGAGGAGAGGAGAGAAGACGAGGGAGAGGAAGAGAGAAGGAGAGAGAGAGAGATCTTGAGGGTTGGAGGAGATGGACGAGAGAAGGAGAGAGACTAGGGTCTATGGGTTTTCTTGTAATAGCACAATGTTTCTGTCTGTACTTATTCACAATATATTATACAGTCTTCACACTGTCATATGCTGGTTGTGTGTCGCGTGCGTGTGTTTGTCACTGTTGTGTGTCTGTATGTGCTTGAGTGGGTGCCTCTTTGTGTGTGTGTGTTGTGTGGTGTGAGCGCATCTTGTGTGCGTGCGTGCGTAGCGTGTGTATATGTGGGTATGTGGTGTGTGTGTGTGTGTGTGTGTGGGTGTGTGTGTGTGTGTGCTGTTGTGTGTGGTGTGTGTTGTGTGTGTGTGCGTTGCTCTTTTTTCTCTGGTGGTTAGGGTGATGCGCTCGGTAATCTGCTGACCCGAGGTGTTGTTCTCCTTTCAAGTGGATTTTTCGTCTGGAGTTAACTTCAGTCCAACTCGGCTCTCCCCTAAAAGTCTTCGGATGAGACTTAATCAGAGGGTCCCATGCTGAGAACATCTGAGAAAGTTAAAACCCTGTTCTGCTTCTCTCGAGAAGAGTAGGGTCATTGTTGTGGCTTGGAGTGAATACAGATGAGAAAATTTACACACTGCATACACGATGAGGACCTGGGATGAAAAAATAAGGGACACAAGAGTGTTATTCCATTATCCTTCGAAAATATAAAAGAGAAATATAAGACGAAAAGAAACAAAAACAGTGAGGAAAAATCTCTCTCTATACATCTCTTCTCTCTACATCTTCTCTCTCTCTCTCTCTCTCTCTCCTCTCTCTATCTATCTCTCTCTCTCTATCTCTTCTCTCATCTCTCTCTCTCTCTCTTTCTCTCTCTCTGTCGGTGAGTGCGTGGCGCCGCACGCGCGCTGTGTGGTATGTTGTAATGTTGTGTGTGGGATGTGTGCGTGCGTGTATGTGTGTGTTTTGTGTGTGTGTCGTTGTGCTATGGGTGGATGGCAAATTGCTTCTATAATATTTGTTGGTAATGTAGAATTACTATTGCTGTTGACCTCCCATAAAGCACAAAGAACTTTTTGCACGTTTCTTTCTGCTTAGCCAAAATGAAAAATATTTACGTGGTTTCGTTCTCCTTTATCGTATAGTGGTTTGCTTAGTTGGGCTATGGTTTGTTTTTTGGGTTTGGGTGTTGTTGTTGCTTTTTGAGGTGGGGACTATTTGGTTGTTCCCTCCCCCTTGTTGTTGCGTCGTTTTTGTTTGCTCGGGTTTCTTGTATTTTTTTCGTTGTTTCTGTGTTTTTCTGCTTGTTTCTTTTCTTACTTGTTGCCTACTTTTTTTGTTCTCTCTCTCTTCGGTGATTGGGTGGGGAAGAATTTCTTTTTGTGTGTAGATTTTTTTACCGTTGCTGTGGTTAAGTGTATTGCTATGGGCTTTATTATTTTTTTTTTTTCATATTATCCTTAAGGGTGACGACTTGATGTAAAAATAATAAAGCACATGGGTGCTTATTCCATTATCCTCGAAATGAAAGAACTTGTTCATTGTCTCTCTTCTTCTCTGTAAATTGTGAATGTTTTTCTTGTATATGGCTATGGTGTCATTGAAAAATGACTTTTAGGTTGGTTTGGTTTTCCTTTAATTTTTGGAGGTTTCTGCTTTGTTTGGTTCCTGTTTTGGTTTGGGTTGTTGGTTGATGTTGTTTTGTTGTTGTTATTGTTGAAAGGGAAACTATGGGTGTCACCTCTCCCCTTGTTGTTGTTGCCGCTGTTGTTTTGATCTTGGTTCTTGCTATTTTTTCAGGTTGTTGCTGTGTTTTCGTTTTGCTTTTCTTCCTAATTGTTAGTTACTTTTTTTTTCTTTTCTTTATTTTTCTTCAGTGATTTTTATTGTTTAGATTTTCCCCCGTACACTGTGGTTAAGTGTATTGCTATAGGCTTTATTTTATTTTATTGTCTATTATATCCTTTAAAGGCGGGTAGCTGGATGTAAAAAAGCACATGGGTGCTTATTCATACCTCGAAATAAAAGAATTTGTAATTGTCATTGTCCTTTGTGTGTTTTACTTAATAAACCTTGTTAGTTGTTGGTTATCAGCAGGAGAAAGTATATTTCAGCAGCTTTTATAGATGTAGGAAAAAAGGACAAAAAATCAAACTGTTCAGATGAGCTTCAGTCACTCACTTGTAGCCTGTTTAAACACATTTGAAAACACTTAATATTATAATTATATATATATATATATATTTATATATATATATAATATATATATACATACGCGCGCGCACACACCACACACACACACACACACACAACACATACGCGTTGCGCGCGCGCGCACGCTACACATTTAAACGGGCCTCTTGCACAGCAAGAGTGGAATGGAATTATGCTGGCCCCCTCCCTCCTTTCTGGAATTGTTTAGCATTTTTAACCTAACACTCCCTCCTCCCCAGTATCATGTCATCTCCACATGTTGCTCTGTGTTGGGTGTGGTGGGGTCAATTAAAGCAGTGGTAGGTAGTCAGAGAAAAGAAAGCATGGCCCTTTTCTGCTTTTCTCTTCTGGGAAAATTATCCAAGACCACCACCCACTCCCCACAGACTGGCCAGATAAGGTAATCAAGAAAGGTTTCTTTCTCTTTCTTCTGGTGCAGCTACAGTAGGCTACCTCTGCCCCCCTTGTGCTGGCCCCCTTCCTTAGTCTTGGTCTGAAGAGCCCCCCCCCCTTCCCCTATGAATACATACAGGTATCAACACCTATAATCAACAGTTTTTCTGAGCAAAATTCAATCACAACTGCCGATTGTTAACAGTAAACTGAAATCATTTTTAATAAGTGAAGATCACAAGACAGAAAGAAAAGAAAGAAGAAAAAAAATTAATAAGAAAAGAGGATGGGACGAGAAGAAGAAGGAAAGAGAAGGACGGTGATGGAGAGGAGGGTGGGATTGAGAGAATGAAGAGTAGAGGGAAGAAAATAAAAATCAAGGGAAGAAAAAAGAAGACAAAGAACAAAGCAAGTAGAAATGTTCATCAACGGCATGTGGCCCAAAATGTCTGACATCTTTCCAAATCTTTTCTCAGAAAGTAAAGTAATCCTTAGGACAGAGGTAGAACTTCAGACGTGAAATACTGGTAGATGCACAAGTTGACCTTCCTTAGTGTCAGGTCAGTCCTTTCTCCCAGACACACTGTGAAACTGCCTTCCAGACAACCATCAACACTAACTATCGATTCTTTGACAACACTTCATACATGATGTGTTTGCTTGACCATGTTGTAGTGTTACATATAAAGATAAACAAATGATAAAAGATATGAACGAAAAAGGAAAATAGATAATGAATGAAATGAACGAAAAGTTCCACTAACAATTGCCACTTGAAATTGGTGATCAGAAAAAGTCAGTATACACTCAAGCAATAAGGGAAAAAATCGTAAGTCATAAAATGAACATCTATACATTGTAAGTAAGAGAGAGAGATTGGGGGGGGGGGGGGGGAAGAAATGAGAGAGTAGAGAGTTGTGGTTTGTGTTGTGTGTGTGTGTTGTGTGTGTGTGTGTGTGTGTGTGTGTGTTAGATAGTGTGTTGTGTTAAGATTTTGCTTTTTGTTTGTAAACAAGCAAGACAAATAAGACATAGGAAAAAAATACTGAATATCATTCTCAAAACAGCAGATCATCACTGTCAACACTCTATTTCATTATACTCGTACAGATTAACACATATTATTGTTATGATAGATATATTTCTTATAACTAAAGTGTAGTTTAAAAAAAAAAAATAATAATAATTTTATTTTTTTTAAAAATTTAAAAAAAAAAAAAAAAGCTTACACTTTGCTAGACTCACTTTCTCAACAACAATGAAAATTTGAAAGAGAGAGAGAGAGAGAGAGAGAGGAGAGAAGAGAGAGAGAGAGAGAGAGAGAGAGAGAGAGAGAGAGAGAGAGAGAGAGAGAGGAGAGACTATGGGTCTATGGGTTTTCTTGTAATATCACAATGATTTCTGTCTGTACTTATTCACATATATTATACAGTCTTCACACGTCATATGCAGGTTGTGTGTGCGTGCGTGTGTGTCACTGTGTGTCTGTATGTGCTTGTGTGGGTGCCTCTTGTGTGTGTGTGTGTGTGCGTGTGAGCGCATGTGTGCGTGCGTGCGTGCGTGTGTATGTGTGTATGTGTGTGTGTGTGTGTGTGTGTGTGTGTGTGTGTGTGTGTGTGTGTGTGTGTTGTGTGTGCGTGCCTCTTTTTCTCTGGTGGTTAGGGTGATGCGCTGGTAATCTGCTGACCCGAGTTCGATTCTCCTTCAAGAGGATTTTTCGTCTGGAGTTAACATCAGTCCCAACTCGGCTCTCCCCAAAAAGTCCTTCGGATGAGACTATAAACAGAGGTCCCATGCAGAACATCTTGAGCAAATGTTAAAACCCTGTTCTGCTTTTCAGAAGAGTAGGTCATTGTGTGCTGGTGGAAACAGATGAGAAAATTTACACACCTGCATACACATGAGGACTGGATGAAAAAAAGACACAAGAGTGCTTATTCCATTATCCTCGAAATAAAAGAGAAAAATAAGAAGAAAAGAACAAAAACAGTGAGGAAATCTCTCTCTCTACATCTCTCTCTCTACATCTCTCTCTCTCTCTCTCATCTCTCTCTCTCTCTCTCTCTCTCTCTCTCTCTCTCTCTCTCCATCTCTCTCTCTCTCTCTTTCTCTCTCTCTGTGTGAGTGCGTGCGCGCACGCGCGCGTGTGGGTATGTGTGTATGTGTGTGTGTGTGTGCGTGCGTGTATGTGTGTGTGTGTGTGTGTACGTGTGCATGGGGATGCAAATTGCTTCTAAAATATTTGTGTAATGTAGTTTACTATTGCTGTTGCCTCCCATAAAGCACAAAGAACTTTTGCCGTTTCTTTCTGCTAGCCAAAATGAAACTATTTACGTGGTTTGTTCTCCTTTATCTTATAGTGGTTTTGCTTTGTTTGGTTCTGGTTTGGTTTGGGTTTGGGGTTGTTGTTGCTTTTTTGAGGGGGGACTATTTGGTTGTTCCCTCTCCCCTTGTTGTTGCCGTTTTTGTTTTGCTCTTGGTTCTTGCTATTTTTTTCGGTTGTTTCTGTGTTTTCTGCTCTGATTTCTTTCTTACTTGTTGCTACTTTTTTTTTTCTCTCTCTCTTCGGTGATTTTGTGGGGAATTTCTTTTTGTGTGTAGATATTTTTCCCGTAAGCTGTGTAAGTGTATTGCTATGGGCTTTATTTTATTTTATTATCATATATATCCTTAAGGGTGACGACTAGATGTAAAAAAGCACATGGGTGCTTATTCATTATCCTCGAAATGAAAGAACTTGTCATTGTCTCTCTCTCTCTCTGTATAATTGTGAATGTTTTTCTTGTATATGGCTATTGTGTCATTGAAAAATGACTTTTAGGTGGTTTGTTTTCCTTTAATTTTATGGAGGTTCTGCTTTGTTTGGTTCTGTTTTGGTTTGGGGTTGTTGTTGTTGTTGTTTGTTGTTGTTATTGTTGAAGGGGAACTACTGGGTGTCACCTCTCCCCTTGTTGTTGTTGCCGCTTTTGTTTTGCTCTTGGTTCTTGCTATTTTTTCGGTTGTTGCTGTGTTTTCTGTTTTGCTTTCTTCCTTACTTGTTAGTACTTTTTTTTTCTTTCTTTCTTTCTCTTCAGTGATTTTTGTGTAGATTTTCCCCCCGTACACTGTGTAAGTGTATTGCTATAGGCTTTATTTTATTTTATTATCATATATATCCTTAAGGGCGGGGACTGGATGTAAAAAAGCACATGGGTGCTTATTCATTATCCTCGAAATAAAAGAATTTGTCATTGTCATTGTCCTTTGTGTGTTTACTATAATAACCTCTGTTAGTTGTTTGGTATCAGCAGGAGAAAGTTTATTACAGCAGCTTTTATAAGATGTAGGAAAAAGGACAACAATCAAACTGTTCAGGATGAAGGCTTCAGTCACACACTTGTAGCCTGTTTAAACTACATATGAAAAAATAATATATAATTATATATATATATATTATATATATATATATATATATATATATATATATTTACATACGCGCGCGCACACACACACACACACACACACACACACACGCGTGCGCGCGCGCGCACGCACACACATACACGGGCTGCACAGCAAGAGTGGAAAGGAATTATGGCTGGCCCCCTCCCTCCTTTCTGGATTGTTTAGACATTTTTAACCTAACACTCCTCCTCCCAGTATACATGTCCATCTCCACACTGTTGACTCTGTGTTGGGTGTGGGGGGTCAATTAAGCAGTGAGTAGGCTAGTCAGAGAAAAGAAAGCATGGCCCTTTTCTGCCTCTTTCTCTTCAGGGAGACCAGACAGGCCAGATAAGGTAAACAAGGAAAGGTTTCTTTCTCTTCTTCTGGTGCAGCTACAGTAGGCTACCTCTGCCCCCTGTGCTGGCCCCTTCCTTAGTCTTGGTCTGATGAGCCCCCCCCCCCTTCCCCTATGAATACATACAGGTATCAACACCTATATCAACAGTTTTCTGAGCAAAATTCAATCACAACTGCCGAAATTGTTAACAGTAAACTGAAATCATTTATTAATAAGTGAAGATCACAAGACAGAAAGAAAAGAAAGAAGAAAAAATTAATAAGAAAGAGGATGAGGAAGAGAAGAAGAAGAAAAGAGAAGGAGGTGATGGAGAGGAGGTGGGATTGAGAGAATGAAGAGTAGAGGGAAGAAAAAAAAACAAGGGAAAAGAAGAAAAAGAACAAAGCAAGAAATGGTTCATCAACGGCATGTGCCCAAAATGTCTGACATCTTCTCCAAATCTTTTCTCAGAAGTAAAGTAATCCTTATGACAGAGGTAGACCTTCAGACTGTGAAATACTGGATAGAATGCAAAAGTGACCTTCCTTAGTGTAAGGTCAGTCCTTTCTCCCCTGACACACTGTGAAACTGCCTTCCAGACACCATCAACACTAACTATCGATTCTTTGACAACACTTCAACATGATGTGTTTGCTGACCATGATGTAGTGTCTACATATAAAGATAAACAAAATGAATAAAAGAAATGAACGAAAAAGGAAATAGATGAAAGAAATGAACGAAAAGTCCACTAACAATTGCCACTTGAAATTGGTGATCAGAACAATGGTCACTTGTTCAAACGGCTCCTTATCAAAGACACTCCATATGGGAATGGCACAGTGTTTATGATGTTTCCCCATTTCTTCAGGGTTGGGTTTATATATGTATTTGCAGAAGAATTGTGATAACAACATCATTTTGCACAATCCACTTTAAGGTGAAACCACTACCTTATTTTCAAAATAACTGATACTAATACCAATAGCAAAACCACACTGTGGCATGTTTTGATGAGGAGCACACTATAAACTGCTGACTTGTTGCCCCTTACATTGATGTGTCTGTGCTTTATAACCATGCTTTTCTGAATGAACATCTCTTCAATCCAACGGAAAATGTGGACACAAACATGGATTACAGCAGCATTGGAGCAAAAATCAGTCATCACATAAACCAAGAAATCGGGAAAAAACAAAACTGTGGACTTACCGCTGACTGCAGACAGACAGAAGGAGGGATGTCTAGGCCACAGGACACACAACACCTGGGCCTGTTGTTGTGGGTTCGGTGGTGGTGGTTGCTTTGCAGAAACTTCCATCATGAAAACACCAGCTGATTTTGACTGTTGTTTCTGTCCATACAACACAACTACACGTTAATCCCACAACAAACAGATTATGTTTCTGTCTGTACACTTCCACGTAAAAACCACAATTGGCAGATGATGATGATGATGATGATGATGTTTCTGTTTGTACAACTCCATGTTAACCTGACAACAAACAGATGATGATGTTTCTGTTTGCACACTTCCACGTTATGCCCACTATTAGCAGTGGATGATGATGATGATGACGATGATGATGATGTTTCTGTTTGTACAACTCCTTGTTAACAGGACAACAAACAATTGACGATAATGCTGAAATATTTTTGGAACGAAAAAAGCAACAAAGAAATGAAAAAGTTCATCCCATTCTGTTGGCAGCCTGCAGGACCAGAACTTGTCATCATTCCATCACAAGGGATGACCGTTATTTCCAGTAGAGAACTTGGTTAGTCAATGTGACGCACCACTTGCCCCTTCTTTGTTTACATTCACACAACAGGAAAATCAAAGTTATTAACCAAGCCACACCAACAGCAGTCACCCTCAGCCTCCTGTGTGTGCAGACAGACAGACAGACAGGCATGGGTAGATCGCCATCATCATTGTGCACCCTCTGGGAGAGATGGTATGGAGGAAGCAGCAGAGGTGAGACTTAGGGCAGCTGCTAGGTCCAATATTGTGAACACACACCTTATTAATAGGGGAACACACACTCTTTGACACCAATACACACTATCCACAGCATTTCCTGTGTTTAACAGTGAAAATAACCATTCTCTTTCCACACAAAGCGGGGAACTTCACATCCAACCCAAGTAAGACACAGAGGCTAAATCCAGACGACAATATTATTGTTTTTTTAAAGCATGCAAGCAATCTGATTGGCCAGAAGCAGAATGCCCTCGGCACTGTAGGCCAGCCTGTCCCGGTTGCATACATAATGAGCCCTACAACACCGGCACTACCCAGCGCAGGTCACATGAGTAGACAGAGGTTGAGGGCTGCTTAGAGCTGGCAGTCTGCACTGTCAAAGGGCGATAATTAACATACAATCATGCAGGACATCACACCAAAATGCCCCTATATAAAATAAAGGATCTGCCTATCTGTTTTCAAGCCCATACACTTTTCACAGAATCTGGTATTTCATTGACGTTTTTTGAGGGGGGTATAATTGGGTTTCTTTTGTCTTGTGTTTTGCTTATTGTTTGATTTTGTGTTGGTTTTTGGTGATATGGCTAAGTGTATTTTATTGTCTCTCCCACCCCCCCACCCCCCCATGATATTTTCTTTTTTGTTTTGTTTAATTGTGTGTACAAAAAAATAGTAGGCATGAAATCGCTCTGATTTGTTCTCTGAAGCAAAGTACAACACTCTGAAGTGTCCTCCTCCCCCCTCCCCCCATCTCTCTTAAATAAAAATGTCCTTACTTTTGCATGACTAAAATAAAAAAGCAGACAGAGAAAACGAGGGGAAGACAACATCATAGAGAGGACTGGTAACCTTGAGTGGAACGAATTACTGTTGAAAGCAGAGGATGGCAGGTAGTGGAGGAAGCTGGTTGCAAAATCTTCAGTGGTGTCCCCACGGTCCATGGCACTACGGGATAGGTGAAGGTGAATTGAAAATCAAAAGCACAGAAAGTGCCAGATGAATGAAAAGGCAAGCAGGTCATAGCAAGACTAACAGTAATAATAATAATAATAATAATGAGGAGGAGGAGAAGCAGAACAGAACTGCTGTTCTTTTTCTTAGTCTTTCTTCTGGTTCACACTCATGAAGACAATGCACATATCCTGTGTGCTCTTCTGCTTCCAGTTTTCTTGTCATGTAGGCATGTGGAGGGGAGAGAGAGAGAGAGAGAGAGAGAGAGAGAGAGAGAGAGAGAGAGAGAGAGAGAGAGAGAGGCATAACAGAGTCTTGTGTTCTTGTCTGAGGGCTGGGGTTTGAGCTTCCTTCTCTATTTCCCCTGGAGTTACATCAGTACCACCACCTCCACTCCACCCTAAGTGTTCAGGATGAAACTATGAGGTCCTGTGTACGAACACGCTCAGAACATCTTGTGCACACGTTGTTAGAACCAGCTCCGCTTTTCGGAAGAGTAGGCCGTTAAGTGCCGGTAGAATGGTATTGTAACAAAAAATAGCCCAACACAACACAGAAACCCCAACATCAACACAGAAACCCCAACATCAACACAGAAACCCCAACATCAACACAGAAACCCCAACATCAACACAGAAACCCCAACACAACACACAACAAAACAGACCAAAAAAACAACACATGCAGGTTTGGGTTTGTGTCTCCTGCAGACATCCTCCTTGAAGTCGGCATACCCTACCTTGATGGGCAAAGGGTCGCATATGCCAAATGTCACTACAGGCACCACAATGTCACCTTGGCTCTAGCCAAGGAAGGAAGAAAATAATGCAGCGTGTGTGTGTGTGTGAGAGAGAGAGAGAGAGAGAGAGAGAGAGAGAGAGAGAGAGAGACAATGACAATGACAAATTCTTTTATAGCGGGTTTTCCCTTTGGAAAACCCATTCCCTCAAGAAAACTTTGTTGTTGTTGGTTTTTGGTTTTTTTTTTTAAAGGGAAAAAAGACACAAGAGGTCAAAAGTCAAGTAAAAAACATTTAATCATCCCTGAAGGGAAATTACAAACGGGCAGGCAAATAAATATGCTCATAATTCCAAAAGACCAAAAAGCTCATTTCATATTGGGTTAAAACTTTCCGTGACTTCAATAAAAATGTAGAAAACCAAACAACATACAACACGGGGCGGCAGACACACAGCACAAAAAACACCGCAACACACACCACACACACCACACCACACACACACCACACCGCTCACAAACCCAGCGTTGACACGACCCCCACACACAAAAACAACACCCCAATTGGGAACACAAGTTAAAAAAAAAAAAACTATGCAGAAGACATAAAACTTTTATTTACCATGAATACCAAATGTACACGGGCACTGCTACATGCGGAACACCCCATGCACACCCTACAATACACAATTTGTTTATTATTTTTAAAGCCAAGAATAATTTCTGAAAAAAAGAAAATTGAGTGTTCAATGTAAACATTGATTGTATTTTCAGTTTTGTATTTGTTTTTCGTTTTGTTTGTGTTGTATTTCCTGTTGTTTTTGTGTTGTATTGTATTGTATTGTGTTGTTTGGATGATGATGAATTTCATGATGTGTTTCAACACAGAACCCCCTGATTGCACAGTTCTTTCCCATCTTTTACCCGCCCACCATCCAAATCTTGTCTGTTTTCCGCACCCGCATCTCCCCTCCCTTCGTCCTCTTCCTCTGAGCTTGTCCAAAACCCCTTTTCATCTTCAACCTTTCTCCCCTCCTTCAATTTCCCCTTAAAGTTTTTTGTTCAATGTGCAGTCTTTCTGCCCAAATTTGGGAAAAGCCGATTTTCTGATTTCTCTTGAAAAAAACATTGACTTAACCTTCCTACGGAATTTGGGTTTAAACCACAGGCCATGAACCCAAAAAATAAAACGCTGCTCCTCCTGGATATAAATTTATTTTTTTTTTCCCCCGCTCCTCGGGAGGTGGGATTGCACTTCTCAAAGACCTTGGAACCGTCTTTTTCTTTAAATCAAAAACCTTCATTCTTCATAAATCTTTTAATTTGCGAAATCAGTCCCTCAACCTCCCTGGGCCATCTATTACAAATTTCCTTACCGTCCACCCCCGCGTAAAAAAAACCTAACTTTCTCTTTTTCACAAGAATTCGTTCCCTCCCGCCCACACGCCTCTCCCCCCATAAATTAAATTCTGGTGACTTCAATTCCCTTTTTTGACAACCAGCTTCCCCAGATGCAAAGTCTTTCTCTTTCTTGTCCAACCTTCCTTCTCAACTGGAAAACAAAAAAGCTTTGCACGATTGGTATATTTTAAGGCTGATTTATAATTGTTCATTTATTTGTCACTTCTTTTCTGCACGACGAACTGCATTCTGTCTTTCCCCCTTTTTTCCATTTTAAAACATCAAAAACCCTCAGAAAAAAGAAATATGTTTCTGTGCAATTTTAAGGGCTTGACATTTATCCCTTCTCTTCAAAAGCTTCCGAACGTTTTTCAAAAACCCCTTGCCCACCTGACCTCTCTGATCACTTTTAACACATTCCCCGCAATGCTTGATGCATGCCCCCCTCTGCCTCTCCTCCCTGACAACCCTGGCGCCAGGGTATCCCCAAGACTCCTTGATAGCAAGCGCAAAACGCCGGCAACTAGAACCCCAGTGGCGGAAGTCAAAAATCAAAAATCAAAAAACAGTTTTCCCGAAAACAAAAAAAAAAGTAAATTAAACCCATTAGAAAAGACAGACTTATTTTCCCCAATTTCTCTGTGCAAATCTAAAAAATCTCTTTTTTCCCTCACCTCAAATCCCCTTGGATCTGCAAAAACAACTCCTCCCCTAACACCCACGCTGTTGAACTTCCATTCTTTATTTTCTGCCTTCTTTCAGACAAGTTTGAAAAATAAAGCTCCAGACTGGTCAAATCAATTCCAGCCTGCGCCTCCCGATCCCAGTTCACTGGCACCCCCACTTTCTTTCCTTCATCCCACAAGTGAAAAAAAGAAATCATGACAATTCTGAAGGAAAAACTATAAATTTAATGCGACCCCTTTTCCATACCCGCTCTGTTTTCTCCAATGCCCTTCCCAACTTGGGACCTATTTCACTAAAAAGTTTAAAATACATTTTTGCAGGAAATTTTCCATCGCTTTAAACAGCAAAAAGTCACACCTTATGAAAAAGCACGACCGTTTCCCCCCATTTTGAAAAATTATAGGCCTGTCTCAAATTCCCTTTTCTCTAAAAAACTGAAAAAATCGTTCTAAACAGTCAAAAGTCACCTTCTTCCAATGATCCCTTCCACTTTTTCAATTGCCTAACGCCCCAACCACAAAAACCGAAAACCCCCCCTATCCCCAAATTTAGTACATTCTACTTTCTTCGATGCGGAAAAAATTTCCTCCTCACTTTCTTGACTTATTTTGCACCTTTATACCAAAAAATCCTCAATTCTTCTTTTTGCCTCCAAAATTTGGTATTAAAAGGGACAGCCCCCACCTTTTTTTTATTCAACCTCACAGACAGGTTCAGAAGTTTTGTAAAAAAAATTCAATCAAAACCCGTCAAAAGGAATTGGGTCCCCAGGGTCAGTCCTGGGCCCTGTTCTCTTTCTTAACCGCTAAATCCAAAATTTAAAAAAAACCACCATATTTTTCATATTTCATGCCCAGAACTCGCTTCGTGCAGGATACTGTTTAAAAATTGCCTTCCCTCCGACAAATTGTCCCACTGCCTTAAGAATTTTAAAATGGGGATCAAAAAAGTTAAATTAATGCTGATAAAACGAACCATGCTTTTTAGGGAACCCAACAAAACTTTTCCCCCATGCAAAAACTTCAATAGAATTTTGCAAAAGTAGTTCCTTTGTCCACTCTTGAAGTATTTAGGAGTAGTTTTGACAACACACTCTCTATGAAAAAAAATTTTACCCCCGACCTGCCCGTCTTGATATCAATTCGGCCATAAGCGCCCATTCGCAAGTATCTGTCCCCTAGCAATTCCAACTTGTCATTTCCTTTTCACGTTTAGTACTGTAAATTTTTCTTTTTGGGTGGCCTAAAAGCTCTCTATCCACTTTCTTCAAACGTACAAAAAATCTGCAGCTCGTGGTCCTAAGAAAGAAAAATTGAACACATCAGTCCCTTTTTGCAATTCCTCTTACTGGCTGCCTGTTCACAAAGACGGAGTTTAAAAAAACAATACCCTCGTTTCAAAAAAGTTCCCCCAAAAACTGACCCTCTTACTCTGTAACTGTTTTTCGTACACTCATCCCGTTCCCCTTTTTTTCACCCCGTATTTTCTTTTTAAAAACCCTTTTTCCAAACCCTTTCCGTGTTTTTTTTTTCCTCCCTGGAAGCCCCTCTTTCCTTCGCCCCCCAAACCCACTTGTTCCTTCTTTTGCCTCAAAACCCTTTTTCCCACCACTTTTCCCCCAATTTTTCTTCCTAATTTTTTAAAAACCCTTTTTCCCCTTTAATTTTTTTTTTGTTTTTTTGGTTTTTGGGGTGTGTGTGTGTGTGTGTGTGTGTGTGTGTGTGTGTGTGTGTGTGTGTGTGTGGTGTTGGTGTGTGGCGTGCTGCGGCATAGTGCGCGCGCATGGTTTTTGAAAAAAGTTGTTCATTATGTTTTTGGGGAGTTGCATGCCCGTAAAGATTTATGCAAGGCTTCGATTTGTTGTTTTTTTTTCAGATCAGCTTATAAAATCCATATTTTATTATTAATTTTTTTATATTATTTTGTATGAAACACTTTAAGTCCAGCAATTTCTTTGCAGAAATTCGGGCTTCTTCCCCCCGGTGGGAATCGCCAAAGAGCGGGGTATCCTTTGTTTTTTTCCTGTTTTAAGGGATTTTTTCCCCTATCGAGTGGCTTTTTTCTACGATTTTTTCAAGGCCAAATCAAAAATTTCCCTGGGTTATTTACGTTCAAAAAATATGTAACAGCCCGGGCTCAGTAATTGTTCATCTGAAAAACACACCCCCCCACCCCTCATTTCTAATGGTGGGGGAAAAATTTCGGCCCTAACGGGGAAACAAACTACCCCCACTTCGAACCCCGGACTTTTTTGCTTTTGTGGGAGCTTGTACCCCTCCACTGACTCCTGAAGGGGTGGGGGGCTTTTTTCCAATTTTTAGGGAAGATGGGAGTGGAAGAAGACAAAGGCAAAACGAACCCCCTTTTAGCACACTTTCAATCCACTCGATTCCCCCAAACTTTTGCTTCCGCTAGCCGAAAAAACCCCCCTCCCTTTATTTTTCCCAAAACCACCATTTTCATCTTCAACCTTCCCCCCCCCAACCCCCTTAAGGGTTTTTAAAATTCCCTTCAAAGGGGAAAAAGCCGCTCACTCTTTTTCCTTAAAAAAACTTGCAAACTTCCCCCAAACAAAATTCTAAAACCCACCATGAAAAAAAATAAAACACTCTCCTCCGGATATAAAAACATTTCTTTCCCCCACCCCCAAATTCCCAAAAAGCACAGGAAAACCGTCTCTTCTTTCAATCACCCCTTCAACCTTCTTGAATCTTTAAAGTTTGCAAAAACAGTCTAAACCCACTCCCCACTCTTTACTATCTGTCCCTTTTACCGTCCACCTCCCAGCGTAAAAAACCTAACATCTTCTCTTTTTCACAAGAATTCCATCACTCCTCGACCACCACACCTCTCCCCACAAAACTTATAATTTTTGGTGCTTCAACTTCCTTTTCGAAAACCAGCTTCCCAGAGGGCAAACGTCTTTTCTTTTCTCGTCCAAAATTCCCCCTTTTCCAAGGGTAAACGAAGCAATGACAGTCGGGTCAATTTTAACTGGTGTTTTACAATGCTTCATTTAATATTTCCATCTGTTTCTGTCACCGACGAATGGATTTTGACATTCCGCATTCTTTTCCCTTAACATCAAAAAACCCGTCGAAAAAAAGAAATATGTTACGTCGCAATTTAGGCCCTTAACTTTTATACCTTCCTTCACAAGCCCCGAACTTTTTCACAAACTCTGCCCACTCTGACCCTCTGTACAAAACACTATTCCCCCCAAATGCTTGATGACCATGCACCTCCCACCATCTCCTCCCGACAGACCCTGTGCGCCATGGTATACCCAAGACAATTTTAAGCAAAGCGCAAAAAAGCCGGGGAACTGAACGGCAGTGGGGGAAAGCAAAAAAACGAAATCAACAAACGCTTTTCCGAAAAAAAAATAAAAAAGGGGCAAAAATCTTAATCCTTCACAAAGACAGACTGCTACTCTTCCCCAAGTTCTCTGTGCTACATCTTAAAAAAACTCTTTTTTCCCTCACCCTCAAATCTCCGGATTTCAAAAACAACTCCTTGCCAACCCCACAGCCTGTCGAACTTCCATTTATATTTTTTTGCCTTTTCTCAGAAAAAAAGTTCGAAAAAAACCTCCCGACTGGGTCAGACCAATTCCAGCCTGCGCCTCCTGATCCCGTTCCTGGGACTCCTTCTTCTCCTTTTCCCTCCCCCCAAGTGAAAAAGAAATAGACAAAACTGAAGGGAAAAAATTTAAAAAAATGATTTAAAAAAAAAATTTGAAATTTTTAAAAAAATTTAAAAAAAATTTAAAAAATTTAAAAAAATTAAAAAAACTATTTTTGGAAAAAAATTATTTTTAAAAAAAAAAAATTTTTTAAAATTAAAATTTAAAAATTATATTTAAAAATTTCCTTTGGCTTTTAAAAAGTTTACTTAAAAAAAGTCCCGTTTCTAAAAAGCCTTTAAAGTACCTTTTTCCTAGAAATCTCCCTTCCCAAAAAATTTTCCCTTTTTGCCTAAAAAACAAAGCCAACCGAAACCACCCGTCCCCCATTTAGATAACTTTCTACTTTTCTTTTATCAGGGAAAAATCTCCCCCCTAAACTCTTCTTATGACCCCCTTTATCCAAGACACCAACCCTGCCCCAAAAAACTTTGTATTAAGGACCCCTCACCTGGTTTTACTTTCATACCTCCGGAAATTCCAAAAAGTTTGATAAAACAAATTTTCAATCAAAACCTGGGAAAAAATTATCCCGCAGGATAGTCCCGGGCCCCTTTCCCCTCTCTAATCTCACTTCCAAAATTAATAAAAAAAACCCAAAGATATATTTCACCGTTTATACCCCTTCAGTGCAGTGATACTGTTGAAAAATTGCCCTTCCCCTACAAAAATTTTCCTACTGCCTTCAAACATTAAAACTGGGACTCAGAAAAAAATTACAAATTAAGTGATAAAACCGAACCCATGCAAAAAGGGACCCAAAATAATTTCCCCCTTCAAAAATTTATGAATTTGGGAATACTCAGTTCCTTTTTTCCAACTTGGAATATTTAGGATAGTTTTTGAAACACACTCTCTATGAAAAAAATTCATCCCCAGACCTGCAGTCTTGCTACTATCAATTACGGCCCCTTACGCGCGATTTGCAAGATCTGTCCACTGATCAACTTCCAAGCTTGTCACATTCTCATTCTTTCACGTTTAGACTACTGTAAATCTTTTGGCTGGGCCTACCAGCATCATCTTCCACTCTCTTCAACGCTACAAAATCTGCAGCTCGCTGGTCCTAAGAAAGAAAAAAAATGAACACAATCATCCACTTCTGCAATTTCTTCACTGGCTGCCGTCTCACAAAAATGGGGTATAAAATCATACCTCTGTTTTAAAAAAGTTCCACAATTTGCACCCTTTACTCTGAAAAAATGTCTTCATCTGTCACTTCTTCATTCTTGATCCTCTTCAGTTCGCATAACAAAGCCAAATAAGCACAATGATGCAACAATTACCTTTGGCTGCATGACGCCTATTCCAACTAGAAAAAATCTTACTCTTTTTGTATCGTATACTTTTCAGTGACTTCTTTTCTGCCTTTAATACCAACCATCACCATCCTCTTAGCTCTCCCACTGCCTCCATAAGGTCTGTCCTGCGGCTTATTCCTCTGGATAATAGCTTTTGGCAGATCGGACATGGTTTTGTTCAACTACAAAAAGCATATCTACTCTAAGATCAACTTCCACTGGTTCTCCCCAAGGGCCCTGTTCTGTCCCTCATCCTTTTCACCCTTTACACTAATGACTGCACTGGCTCTTGATCTTATACCATGAATCAATAATTCTGATGACGCGCTCTGGAAGATCTGACTTAATTCCCATGTCATGTAATTTTTTAAAAAGTTGAGGAGTTTTCCCGCCGGTGCAAACAGAAACTGTATCAACCTTAATGTTAAAAAAACTTAAAGAGATGGTTATTGATTTTTGCAAAAATCCTCAGCCCATACCAAATCTTTACAAATTGATTATGTAGTGTAAACGTGTAACCTTAATACAAATTCCTAGGTACTGTTGTAGATGATAAGCTAAACTTTAATGCTAATGCAGATCTTGTAAATAGAAAATGCCATTTTTGCATCTTTTCCCTTCAAAAACACCGGAGTTTTCAAATGAATGTGTTAAAGTTTTACAGAATTTCTACCGATGCTTTGTCCAGTCTGTCCTTTCCTTCTCCTTAATTTGTTAGTACAGGGGCCTGACGGTCAACAACAAAAACGTAGTAGACAAAATTGTAACGGATGTGCCAAAATTGTGGGCTGTGAGCAAATGAAACTGAATGACTTGTATGAATGCCTTGTGAGAGGCAGAGCGAAACAGATTGTAAGTGTTGGTACTCATGTGCTAGCAAAATATTTTGAACTCCTGCTTTCTCAAAAGCGCTACATAGTACCCAAGTCTAGAACCCTGCGATATAAAAATAGTTTAATTCCCACCTCAATTCTGCTGCACAATAAGTACAGGACAATAAATCTGAACTGAACTAAAGTGCACATGAAAGAGAGAGAAGAGAGAGAGAGAGTGAGAGAGAGAGAGAGAAGAGAGAGAGAGAGAGAGAAGAGACCAGAGACAGAGACAGAGACAGACAGACCAGACAGACAGAGCTCAGCTAGAAAAGGTATGAGACCCTTTGAAGCACAGGAAAGGCTACCTTTTATAGTTTAAACTGTCTTCAATATATTAATAGAATAGAGTAAATGAATTTCATTGATAGTTGTCTTACTATAAATTCCCTGTCAGTGTCCCGTAACCCGCCAGGGTCGTAGGGCGCAGCATGGGACGAACGTGGACCACTGGCTCCACTAGCGCCGGGTCCGTGGGCAAGTGCCTGGGTGCCACTGAAGTTCTCCCCTGTCCAATCACGGGATGTCGTCAGGCCCCACCTTCTCCTCTGTCTGCCCCGGCTTCTCTTCCCCTGACTGTTCCTTGCAAGGATGGTCTTGCAAGTCTTCTGAGGCGTGGTTACTGCCCACAACCATCTGAGTTTCCTCTTTTTTCGCCGTGGCAGTAGGTCTTCATAGTCCCCGCACTTGTTGAGTGATCATCTGCGGACTTCAATTGTTGGGACATGGTCCTTGATGAGATCCAATGGAGCCGTCGAGTCATCTCATTTCTACTGCATGGATCCTCCTTTGTTAGTCTGCGTTCAGTGTCCATGCCTCACATGCGTAAAGCATGATTGTGAGGTGACTTAGCGCGTTTAGTAACTTTACCTTGTTTCCGAAAGGGATTTTTTGTCTCTCCATATGGTCTTCAGTCTTGGCCATTGCTGGCTGATGTTTTGCCGCTCTTGCTAGGATTTCGGTCTCGATCCTCCGCACTTATGATGGCTCCAAGGTACTTGAAATGGTCAACTGTTCTCCAGTTCTTTTCCTGAGAGTGATCTTGGTGGTGATTGGCTGGGCACTGTGTTGACATGAGCCTTGGTTCTCGGCGCTGATTTCCAGCGGATCGGAGTGATTTTTTCGTCCAGTTTGCTTCACTAGGTTGCCATTTCCGTTCATTTTCCTGCCAGACCGTCAAATGCATCGCAAAGCCTGAGGTTGGTGTTGTTTCGCCCTCCAATGCGAACTGTGCCAGTTTGGTCCTTTCAAGGCGTCAGTCATATGCGTTCAACGAAAATGTTAAACAGTGTCGCGACAGCAACAGCCTTGTCGGACCCCCAACGGAGGTACAGAACCATTCCCCACCGTGCCCTGTACGAGCAATGCCCTGGTGCCTTTGCGTAGGAGTTCTTGATGGGGTGGATCAGCTTCTGGCCCAGGTTGAATTTGTTCATGTGGCCCACAGGAGCGTCTTGCCATACTCTATCGAAGGCCTTCTTAAAATCAATGAAGACGTGGAAGATGTCTTGTGATGCTGGCTGTATTTCTCACACAGAACCCTCAGGTTGTATATCTGTTTTCTGTGGTGCTTCTTTTTGGGCGGAAACCGGCCTGCTCTTCGCGATGATCTCTTCTGCTGGGTTTCAGCCTGTTCATGGATCACTTTCACATGACTTTACTGGCATGTCTTAGAGGCTAGTCCTGTAGTTTTGCACTGCTGGAGATTTACTTACCTTGGGGAGAGTGAATATGAGTGATTGGGTCCATGGTTAGGCCATTCTCTCCGGGCGCCAGATCTTGCTGCAGAATTCTGTAAGGATGTCTGTCTCTACCCTTTTTTTGCCACCCTTCTCCCCCGTGTTTGGATCAGCTCTGCTTGATGTTGTCGATTCCTTCTGATTTTTGTTTTCTCAGCGGATGTAATTGCTACTTCTACTTCCTCGCGTAGAAAGTGGGAAGTTGTCTTTATTCGATGAGGCTTGCTTGCAAGTACGCTGGGGTCGCCTAGCGTCCTGATGATTGGGTTGAGTTCCGGACAGTAATTCCGTCCCATCTGCCAAGATTTCCTTCTTTTCTGTTTAGCAATTCCCTTCTTTGTCCTGGATGTTACGACTCTTGGCCTGGTTCGTTTTGGTGAGCTCTTTTTCACAATCTGGTATGTTCTCTGCTAATCTTCTTTGTCAGGCTCCTCTTCGATTCTGTAACATTGTTTCTCTATCCATTCCTTCCTTGGTCCTTCCTCATGTCTCTCCTTATCTTCTTGTTTACCTTCTCTGTACTCACTGCTCCTGTATGTTCTTTTGCTCTTCTTCAGGTCTCGGCTTTATCACACATTTTCAAGAATTTCTTCTTGACCCATGGTTGTGTTGTTCGTGCGGCTAAGTTTGTGCCAAGGAAGTATGCTTGCTGTCTCAGTCATCACTGCGTTTTAAAAAACTGATGGTCATCGCTTCGGCATCTTCTTCACGTGCCAGCAGTGGAGCGAAATTTCCCTCCTATTGTTGCTTGGAAGACTCGGCGATGTGGGGTCCTTCCTGTCTGTCCAGGTTGAAATTGAGTCCCTGGTGTTCCTTTGTCTTATTGAATCTTCTTCAATCGGGACTCTAAGTTCAGGACACGAGGCCATGAACGCTGCCCATGCTGCACTGGAATGTCTCGTCCTTGGCTCTGTTGATGCCAGATCGTAACCGTTCTGCACCAGATGTAGTCAATCTGGTTGTGACGGATCCCCATTGGGTGCATGCCATAATCCAGCGTCGGGATGCATTGTGTTCCAAGGTATTGGCGAGCACCGTTCGTGTAAGCTGGCAAATTCCATTAGTCCGGAGTCCTCGCTCATGGTGATCGCATTACAGGAGGGACCGCAGAATTTGCTCCGTCGTCAGTGCGTCCCCGCCCCACCTTGCGTTCCAGTCTCCCTGGATATCAAGAGTCTTTCTTGTTCATCTTATTCGATGATGCCCTGTATTGTTGTAGAAAAATCTCATTACGACTTCATCATCGTGATCCGTTGTTGGTGCGGTAGGGCCCCCCCCCCCCCTTGTGAAATCACTGTATGTGAATGGGGGCTGCCCCTGAGGAGTGGCGGATGGCCCATAAGCCGGCTGTTTTACTTACTGGTAGTATCCTATTTAACCGGAGTTCTTAATAATCTATCTCTATCTCTCTATCTATCTGTCCGTAGTCTGACGACCGTGGGGGCACCCTCAAGACTCAGCAAAACCAGTTCCCTCCATTCTTCTCTCTGTTCTGGCCTTTTCTCAGGGTTTTGTTGAGTTCTAAGGCCTGTCCATTCACTGATGTTTATCCCCCACTCTTCCTTGTCTGGCTCATCTTATTCCTCCTGGGACAGTGCCTTGCCAAACTGTCTTTGTAATTCCTTGGATCTTGTGAAATGCCCATACCACTTAAGTTTACGCTTTTTCCACGATCTTATAAGGTTCTCAATAGGGTCCAATGGTTGGCTGGATTCTGTTATGCACGCTTTCGCAGCTTATGAGCATTTTGTAGAGATGCCAAGGATCTCCCATAGCATCTCAATCTCCAACTGCCCTGTACTCTTCTCTCCAAATCTGCAGCCAGGGTCCATGATTACACGAGGCATAACAGAATAATGGATATACAAGGAGCGCATTAGTCTGATCTTGAGATATGAGAATAATTCTTATCTCTCCATGGGTTTAGTATTTGACAAAGCTGTTATTGTCTTGTGCAGTCCTGCATACTACTTCTGCTTGGATCCTGGTCTGAATACAATGGCTCCAGTACTTGAAGCTTTGAACTGTTTCCAGCTTCTGGTCATTACCCTGATATCAGTGCGTAATGCCGTTGGTGTTACTAGTCATCATTTGTTCTTCTCAGCACTGATTTTCCATGCCGTATGTTTTGGAGTCCTTACCAAGTGTTCTGTTAGGCGGAAAGCGCTTTTTCTGAACTGCTATTTCCATCAATGTCAACTGCGAACGGAGTTTGTGATCGTTCTGCGCACCAATGCTGACGGATCCTTCATGATGTTCCAGTGGCATCAGCCATATTCTCTCAGTAAGATGTTGAAAAGAGTGGTGATAGTAGACCAAGCCCTGCCTTACTCCAACTGTTGTTCGAAACCATTCTCCATTGTTGTTGTTGTAGTACACTGCACTGGTGGCCTCGCTGTACAGCTGTTTTCGTTTTTTCTTTTTGGGGGTGGGGATACAGAATACATACATTTCTTTTTTTGCATTTAAAAGTAATTTGAATGTACACTAATGTTGCCATTAAATTAATATGTTACGGAAGGAGCGCTGTGTTTGTATGTTGTTTGCTGTGTGTTGGTTTGTGTGGTATGATTACGTCTGTCTGTCAGTGTGCTTCCTGTTGGTCAGTCTGTTGGTTTGTTTGTTCGGTATTGAGCTTCACGCCGTATTCAGATCATTGAACAGTAACAGTTGTAAATTTGAACTTGTACTACTCCCCCCTCTGTCTCTCTGTGGTTCTCTATCTCTGTCTCTCTGTCTCTCTGTGGTTCTCTATCTTTGTCTCTCTGTCTCTCTGTGGTTCTCTATCTCTGTCTCTCTGTGGTTCTCTATCTCTGTCTCTCTGTCTCTCTGTGGTTCTCTATCTCTGTCTCTCTGTGGTTCTCTATCTCTGTCTCTCTGTGGTTTTCTATCTCTGTCTCTCTGTGGTTCTCTATCTCTGTCTCTCTGTCTCTCTGTGGTTCTCTATCTCTGTCTCTCTGTGGTTCTCTATCTCTGTCTCTCTGTGGTTTTCTATCTCTGTCTCTCTGTGGTTCTCTATCTTTGTCTCTCTGTCTCTCTGTGGTTCTCTATCTTTGTCTCTCTGTGGTTCTCTATCTTTGTCTCTCTGTCGTCTCTGTGGTTCTCTATCTTTGTCTCTCTGTCTCTCTGTGGTTCTCTATCTTGTCTCTCTGTCTCTCTGTGGTTCTCTATCTTTGTCTCTCTGTCTCTCTGTGGTTCTCTATCTTTGTCTCTCTGTGGTTCTCTATCTTTGTCTCTCTGTGGTTCTCTATCTCTGTCTCTCTGTGGTTCTCTATTCTCTGTCTCTCTGTGGTTCTCTATCTTTGTCTCTCTGTGGTTCTCTATATTTGTCTCTCTGTGGTTCTCTATCTTTGTCTCTCTGTGGTTCTCTATCTCTGTCTCTTGTGGTTCTCTATCTTTGTCTCTCTGTGGTTCTCTATCTTTGTCTCTCTGTGGTTCTTTTATCTCTGTCTCTCTCTCTCTCTCTGGTTCTCTATCTTTGTCTCTCTCTCTCTCTATCTCTGTCTCTCTCTCTGTCTCTCTGTGGTTCTCTATCTTTGTCTCTCTGTCTCTCTCTCTGTTCTCTCTCTCTCCCCTCCCTCTCTCTCTCTCTCTGTCTGTCTGTCTGTCTGTCTATCTCTTTCTTTCTTGCTCTCTCTTCAATAAAACTTTTTGTATGTGTCTGTCTGTCTGTCTGTCAGTCTGTCTGTACGCCCGTCTGTCTGTCTGTCTGTCTCTCTGTGAGTAACCTCTCTTGCCTGTCCGCAGCAAGCCGTATTTCAGTCAAGATGCATAATGAACGACTCCCGTCTACACTAGAAAGTATGCTGAGTGCTGTGCCGAAAGAACTGTCTGTCTCCTTTAAACACTGAAAGTAGAGGCATAAAGACCGTCATCATTTTAAGGCTATCACCTTCAATTCAGCGCCCTTCAACACAGGACAATGATGTCTACAGAAGAAAATGACCCTCACGAATCAAGAGAGACAGAAAGAGAGCTGAAAAACACCAGGCCAGGCAGCAAGTCAAGAAAGGCCAGGTACTGAACCACCGCCTTCGTGCTTATTTCTGCCCACTTCTCCCAAGTTTTATTACAACACTGATGTCGAGAACAAAGGCTTTTAAAGTGTGTTATCTGAGCCATCAGTGTGTCTCTTCTGTGCCTGTAAGACCCAGTAACCAACTAGAAGGAGGAGGAAGTGACATGCCCCATTCAGAAGTCCACACTAAGGCGGTGACTGTGTGCTGTGTGACCAAAACTTCCAGTGTGACTGATTAGCTAGCTTAGAACTGTGCGGTTCAACAGTAAAGATGACTGCTACCTCCTGCCCAGAGAAGACCGTTGTCAGACTGAATCCTGGATACTGCAGACTCAAACATCTATCTATCTATCTATCTGTCCCGTAGTCTGACGACCGTGGGGGCACCCTCAAAGACTCAGCAACCAGTTCCCTCCATTCTTCTCTCTGTTCTGCCTTTCTCAGGGTTTTGTTGAGTTCTAGGCCTGTCCATTCACTGATGTTATCTTCCCAGCTCTTCCTTGGTCTGCCTCTTCTTCTTCCTCCTTGGACAGTGCCTTGCAAAACTGTCTTTGTAATTCCTTGGGATCTTGTGACATGCCCATACCACTTAAGTTTACGCTTTTTCACGATCGTTAGAAGGTTCTCATAGGGTCCAATGGTTTGCTGGATTCTGTTATGCACGCTTTCGTTGCTTATGTGGTCTTTGTAGGAGATGCCAAGGAGTCTCCGAAAGCATCTCATCTCCACTGCCTGTATCTTCTCTCCAAATCTGCAGTCAGGGTCCATGATTCACAGGCATACAGAAATATGGATATGACAAGGAGCGCATTAGTCTGATCTTGGAGATAAGTGAGATATTCTTATCTCTCCATGGTGTTTAGTTTTGACAAAGCTGTTATTGTCTGTGCAGTCCTGCATACTACTTCTGGCTTGGATCCTGGTCGGATACAATGGCTCCCAGGTACTTGAAGCTTTGAACTGTTTCCAGCTTCTGGTCATTACCCTGATATCAGTGCTAATGCCGTTGGTGTTATTAGTCATCAGTTTGGTTCTTCTCTGCACTGATTTCCATGCCGTATGTTTTGGAGGCCTTATCCAAGTGTTCTGTTAGGCAGGCAAGCTCTTTTTCTGAATCTGCTATTTCCATCAATGTCATCTGCGAAGCGGAGGTTTGTGATCGTTCTGCCACCAATGCTGACTGATCCTTCATGATGTTCCAGTGCATCAGCCATGATTCTCTCAGGAAGATGTTGAAAAGAGTGGGTGAGAGTAGACAGCCCTGCTTACTCCAACTGTTGTTCGAAACCATTCTCCATGTTGTTGTTGTAGTACACTGCACTGGTGGCCTCGCTGTACAGCTGTTTGATGACTCTGATCAGGTTTGCATTGATGCTGTACAAGTTCATGGTTGCCCACAAAGCTGCATGCCACACCCTGTCAAATGCCTTCTTAAATCGATAAATACGTGGTATAGGTCTTGTTGATGTTGATAGGTACCGCTCACATAGTATTCTGAGGTTGAATATCTGTTCTGTTGTGCTGCGCCCTGCTCTGAAACCTGCTTGTTCCTCAGCAATGATGGTCTCTGCTTGTGGCTTCAGTCTATTCAATTTATCTGCAGCATGACCTTGCTTGGGTGACATATGAGGTGATTGTGCGGTAATTATGGCATTGTTGTAGATTTCCTTTCTTGGGGAGGGTGATGATGAGTGACTGCGTCCATGGTGTTGGCCATTTTCCTGTCTGCCAGATCTTGTTGCAGATTCTTAGTAGGGCGCTGATCATGGCTTCCCCTCCAGCTTGGACCAACTCAGCTGGAATGTTGTCAGCCCCTGCTGACTTCCCCTTTTTCAGCAATCTGACTGCTGTTTCCACTTCTTCTCGGAGGATAGGGTGACTGTCTGGTCTTTGCTTTCGGGTACATTAAGGACTTCTGGATCTCCTGCGGTTCTATAGTTATACAGGTCGGAGCAGTATTCTGTCCATCTGTTCAGAATATCCTGGTCGTCAGTGAGACACTTCCCATTTTTGTCTTGGATTGTTAAACTTTTCTCTGTTTCGTGCTAGTCAGGTCTTTTCACCAGCTGATATGCTTTCTTGCTATTGTTTTTCTTGATGTTCTCTTCATGTCTTGGCACTGTTCACCGATTCCCATTTTTTCTTTTGCCTCCTCTGGGCTTCCTGATCTTTTGTTTACTGCCCCCTATATTGTTTTTTTTATAGACAACTGAACTGAAGTGAACTGAACTGACTGGTGAATTGACAGCACCACAGAATGGAAAGGACTCCAATCAGTTCCAGTTACATTGTAGCCTCACCTACCAGAGGCCACATCAGGGCTATCACCTGGTTAGCCTGGGCTTTATCACAGTTCTTGATTAAACCATTGCCGCTGGGGGCAACAGCAAAGTGAGAGGCTGTATGACCAGTGGCTTTTCCACTCATGGAAATCCACTTTACAGCTTAGTCTTTAGTGATCGACTATGACTCTCTAACTAGGAGGCTTGATTTGCACAGTCCTTACGTGCTGCAGCCCTGGGGGCTAGTTGGCCTTTGGAGAACATCTCCAACGCTGACTGTCCATATGCCCACTGGCGAAGAGTGGGGATGTACTGTGGGCAAGGCATCTCCACTATAATCAAATTTCTGGCCTTTGGAGAACATCTCCAACGCTGACTGTCCTTATGCCCACTTGGCCGAGAGAGCGGGGTTGTACTGTGGGCAAGGCATCTCCACTATAATCAAATTTCTGCCCAATTTCCGAAACAGCAGCTGCCTCCTCTGCTGTTTTGGAGGTCATCGTCGAAAACGACGGACTAACATACATATATCACCTGGTTAAAATTTAAATCTGGTATTAAAACTGTGCAACTATATAGAGTTGCTATATAGAGGAACGACAGAAGAGTTGGTTCTATATCTGGTTTTAACTTTACTTAATTTTACTTTACTTTTTCCTCCCGCTTGTACTCTGTGGCGTCGCGGGGAGATATAACTGTCTGTCTGCTGCAAGGCGGGTAGCTTGGAGGAGGGACTATCCATGGACTTTCAGTGTTTCTGCCACGGAATAACTCGAGCGTCGCCTGGGTCTACCTCTGGCCCTCGTGCCAGAGTGCCTCAAGTTGTAAGCACGCAAGGCTGGCTGGTTTGGCGGCATCCGCGTGAGGTGCCCGAACCCCTTGGTTCGTTGTTGTTCAATATGGTGTAGGACGGGCGTGGCTCCTACCATGTCTCTGATCACCTCGTTTCTTATCTTGTCTCTCCTGGTCTTGTTGACGCTTTCCTCGACACTTCATCTCACACGTTACCATTTTCCGCTCCAGGGCTTTTTGTCAGGGGCCATGTTGGCACTGGTAAGTGAGAGTTGGCAGGAAGATGGCGTTGATCAGCTTTGCCTTGGGGTGTTCATAAGGGATGTACGATGTTGCAGAAGTGGGGCAAGTTGATAGCTGTACTGCGTTTTCTTTTGACGCGTGTTTCTATTCTCTGTCCATTTTCCATCTCTGTGAATAATACTGCAAAGTACTGAATTCAAAGTCCACTTTAGCTGTCTCCGTTGATGTTGATTTTGAGCTATTCTGGAGTTCTACTGACTTCATGGCTTCGGTCATGCTTACGCTGATTTCATCCATAGGTTTTCACAGCTTGAATTGAACTGGTCCGTGTGCTCTTGCAGCTTGTCTTTGTATACATTGATCATGACTTGATCGTCACAACAGAAGTTCGTTGAGTGCCTCCAGGTCTAGTTGGCTTCCTTGTGGGATCTGGTCCATATATATGATGAAGAGCAGAAGGGTAAAGGACGCAGCCCTGGTCTCACCCCAGATGTCACAGGAACCAGTTGGAAATTCCCTTTGGAGTCGAACTGGCTCTCTTGCTGTTGTTGTATCCGCTCTTGATGTTTTATCTAAGAGCAGCCACCTTGGATGTCATAACTGCTGCCAGGACCCTCCAGAGCTATCTCTGTTTCACTCTGTCAAAAGCCCTTTTCTTGGTCGAACAAATACTAGGTGGCGTGCTTGATTGTAGTACTCAGAGCTCTCTCGACTCAGTGTCTCAGTGCAATGATCGCATCAGTACCGCCTCTCCCTTTCCGAAGCCAAACTGGGCGTCACACAGTAAGGTGTTCCTGCTTTTGCTCTGGAGCGCTGCTCTAGGTATTTTTGCGTACATCTTTTCCTACAATGGTTAGGTGTGAAATGCCCCTGTTATGTTACTACAGTCTTTTACTGCCCTTCTTTCCAATTGGCACTACAATAGCGTTCTGCCAGTCTTCTGGAACTCTTCTTTCCTCCCATGCCTTTTGGAAGATGGTTGTGATCCATTTGACTCCAGTCTCTCCACAGGCCAGGATGGCTTCTGTTGTTATGCCATCTGCACCTCCTGCCTTCCCTTTAGGGCTAATCTTGATGGCCCTTCTTACTTCACACTCCAAGATGGTGGGTTCGGAGTGGTCTGGGTGGTTGGGAGTGAATTGTGATTGTGTATCAGTCTTAAATCAGATATAAAACCAACTCTTCTGTCGTTCCTCTTTATATCAACACCTGATCCATTCACAGGAACCCAGGCTTTAGCCCATAACTGATAAAATCGGAGGAATCTGGTTACTTGCTCTTCAGTTCTTACCTAAATGACTGCCATCGGAGTTAAGGGAGAAGAAGAAGACGTGGAAAAGGAAAGGGATACAAAGAAACAGAATGGCTTGTTCGGTTGCAGATTAAGATGGCACAACTAACAAACTGTTTAAGGATTGATAGACCTATGTGGGCATGGTAAACACAATAATTGAGCAAGTAGTTGCACGAGTTTTTTCTAGTGGTGTTTCCCCCATGTTTCCCTTTGTTTGGGAACGGGATAGCTCAGTGGTCAGAGCACTCGCTTTCCCCCAGCTAAGGTTAAGCAGCATCGAGAGTGATTACCACTTGGATGGGTGACCGTTTGAGTGCCATGGCTTCGGTACAGTCCACCAGTTCCCCCAGCTGCGAATGGGTACCTGCCTCTTTAGGGTCAGGGAAGGTAAAGCGGCGAGGGAGAGGAGATGGGCGCCGCCCTCAATATGCTGGCCCCTAGAGAAGTTAAGGTCTCAGATGCCTCGCTCCCCTATGACCACCATAGGTTATGGGACACCTTTACCTTTTTTTTCCTTTGTTTATTTTTTGTGGTTTTACTTTTGTGATTGTCACTTTTGTAAATGAGTTAAAAGACGAAAATCAACAACCTTTCTTTTTCTTATCTATTGTTTTGTTCTTTGTTTTATTTCAGTCATAATCTTGTGTCATCTGTCTGGCTGAACTTCTAGGATTCAATGGGTTTGCGTTAGGAAGAAAGAGCAAACTAAACAAACCACTTGGAGAATTAAACACCCTCATTCAAACTGCTGGTTCATACAGGCGTGCTTTTAAAGTTAAAGTTAACTGTAGGGGGTTTTCTATAGAAGACATAGAAACATAGCAATGCTTAAAGTGCACAAACACATTTACGGCAGGCAGTTAACATGTTTTGAATAATCTTTTTTTTTCTTATCTTTGACTGTCAAAACTGTGATAAAGAATAACCTGTCAGTTTCTATAGCAGAGAACAGAGAGGAACGAGTGATAGACGCGTTTTTGTCCTTTCAGTCCCTGCAGGCTTATGGAGTCGTGGTTCCAAATCTCGGTAGTGCTGTTGTGGAAATAAGGGTGGGGACTTACGATCATCTAGAGTCAATGTAAAGCGTAGACCCTGCAGTGCTTAAAGCAAATTCGAGTATAACGCATGCAGGAGACCAATACACACGTTAAATATGCCATACTTCACAAGCAAGTGGTCATTAATTACGGAAACATATCATGCCCATTCTCGCTAGAAACTCAAAGGTTGCCAGTGGTAAGATTTTTGTGTATGTACCGTTTCTGCTCACGTCATTAAGGTAGCCGCCTTTGACTTCAGGGGTAATATATAAACAAACACACTTGCAATGCGTGTTTATATAATTATATAGATTAATGTATGTATGTAATATACGCATGCATCTTATCTGTCTATCTAGTTCTCTCTCTCTCTCACCTCTCTCTCTCTCTCACTCTATCTCTCTCTCTCACTCGTCAATCTCTCTCTCTCTCTCAAATCTCTCTCCTCACTCTTCCTAATAAGATAGATAGATAGATTAGATTTATATATATAGTATGGGTGTGTTGTGTGGTGTGTGTGTGTGTGTGTTGTGTGTGTGTGTTGTGTGTGTGTGTGTGTTGTGTGTGTGTGTGTGTTAGCCTGCCCCAGCAATGGGGCCTGTTTTATACGTTTTTATCTGAAGGACTTTTCGGGTAATGGAGTCGACAATGAAGTTAACTCCAGGAGGAATCCTGGTGACTCAAACCTGGGCCTCGATCCGGCTCAAAAATCGCGAGCGTAACGCTCTTAACCACTAAGCTTCCCGTCCTCCCCTATACACTTAATTTGTTTGAACTTTTGTTTTTTTTTCCCTCAAAGTCATACTGAGACGGGCACGGGATAGCTCATTGGTTCAGAGCACATCGCTTTCCCCAGCTAGGGTTAAGCAGCATCGAGCGTGGTTACCACTTAATGGGTGACCGTTTGCGCCGCATGGCTTCAGTATAGTCCCCCAGTTTTCAAACCCACAGTAAATGGGATACCAGCCCTACTATAGGGTTCAGGGAAGAAAGCAGCGAGGGAGAGAGATGGGAGCCGCTCTCAATATGCTGGCCCCTGGAGAAACTGAGGTTCACTGAATGCCTACGCTCCCTCGCACCATCCCCACTACGATCACATAAGTTATGGGACATTTTTACCTTTATCTTTAATACTGAGTGAATTAAGTTGTATCAGTAAATGCTTTCAGTCACCACATGCTGGCGACATTCGAACCTACGACTTCCTGGGCCCATGGGATGAAGTCGAATGGTTTAAACCGCTCCGCTCAAGCAAGCAGCTAAAGCGTAGAGTTACTCGAACTTGTTTGTTGTTTTTTGGTAACATGACTAAATCCTTTGTTGTTTGGCTTCACGTGGGGGGCTTTTTCAGGTACAGTGTTATCCTCTTTGTTTTAAAGTTGTGCACACACAAAATGGCCAGGTGTGTTTTTGCTGGTATCTTTTTGCCGTCAGTCAAAACGGAATTAAACGCTTGATCCCGATACACTATCTTTGATCAGTGTTGTAAACATAACAGTTGACGATCCCCGTTTGATTTTGACCCAGAGGGTAGATAGTTTAAAAATCTCTGTGTTCCTTTGTGTTAGCTTTCCAGGACCATTTCCAGTGTGCTTGTTTGTCTTGTCCTGCTTAGACCATGCTTGCGCTTTTTGTGATCCCCCTTTTTCTTCTATATAAAATACTGTTGTCACCATTTGGGGTTTTTTGTTTTGTTTTGCTTTTGGGTTTTTTCCTCTTTCCTCGGCAAGAGCTCCCGTAGTGGGATGTTGTGTATGTAACGGTTTTCTCACTATGAAGGTCGCGGTATTCCAGCTTCAGGGATGATGTCTAAACACGACACCAGTGTGCGCGCGTTTCTTCAATAATTTTTTTTAAAACTCAGTTTTGTCATCCGTTCCTACCTGTACGCAGTGGCCTACTCTTTTGGAAGGGGACGGGACAGCCTGGTGGTTAGAGTGATGTTTTTGTGATCTGCTGACCCGGGTTTCGATCTCGATTTTTCCTCTGGAGTTAACATCAGTGCCGACTCCACTCTCTCCAAAAGTCCTTCGGATGAGTCTATAAACCGAAGTCCCGTGTGCGATCGCACGCAGAACATCTTGCGCACACGTAAAACCTGTTCCACTTTTCGGAAGAGTAGGCCACTGTGTGACTAAATTTACAAAACCGCATACACACGGGGACTGGATTTTTTTTTAAAGCACACGAGCGCTTATTCCATTTTCCTCGAAATAGACTTTTTTTTAAAAAGGCAGAACAGATTGTTTAAGGTGTGGCAAGATGCTCTGCATGCAGTCACACAAGGCACCTGGTTTGTAGTCTCATCTGAAGTACTCAGGTGGAGTGGAGTCAGTACTGATGTGAACTCCAAGGGAAAATTCCCCTCATCAGGGGGCCTAGGGTGGCTCGATCCCGTGCCCGTCAGATTGCAGCTCAACGCTCTAACCACTAGCATTTGGAGGAGACGAGACAGCAGCTGACCAAGCCCTCTTTACCTGTGGCTGCGTCAAATATTACGAATTCTACAAGTCAACATGCCAGCTCTGGACCCCCAGTGATTGATGGAAAAAAACCCTAGCTGCCCTTCTGTACAGAAAACTCACTCCGTCTCCAGCTGGAAAAATCGCTGGCTAAGGGACTCCAAGTTTTTG
>CM054165.1:4752171-4767171 GCA_028751875.1 Rapana venosa
GGGGGGGGGGGGGGGGGGGGGGCCCCCCCCGGGGGGGGGGGGGGGGGGGGGGGAAAAAAAAAAAAAAAAAAAAAGGGGGGGGGGGGGGGGGGGGGTGGGGGGGGGAAAAAAAAAAAAAAAAAAAAAGGGGGGGGGGGGGGGGGGGGGGGAAAAAAAAAAAAAAAAGGGGGGAAAAAAAGGGGGGGGCAAAAGGGGGGGGGGGGGGCGGGGGGGGGCGGGGGGGGGAAAAACAAACCCCGGGGGGGCGGGGGGGGGGCCGGGGGGCAAAAAAAAAAAGGGGGGGGGGGGGGGGGGGGGGGGGGGGCCCCGGGGGGGGGCCGGCCTCGGCATTTTTCCCTGCCCTCTTCTGGGGCTCCCGCCCCCCCCGGGGGGCGGGTTTGGGGGGGGGGGTTTTTCCCACCCCCCTCCCCCCCCCCCCCCCCCGAACCCCCTTTTTCCCCCCCCCCCCCCGTCACCCACCCAAACCCAAAACCCCTTTGACGGCAAGCAAAACCCCCAAACCCCCACCCCCCCCCCCCCAAAAAACCCCCCCCCCCCCCCCCCGCACCTTTTTTCAAACCCGGATGTCCCCCCTTTTCCCCCCCCCCCCCCCCCCCCCCCAGAAAAAACACCTCTCCCCAGTCTCCAAATACTTTTAATTTTTTACCAAAGGAACATTAGCCCCTTGATCGGGGTTGAGAAGGGGTGCAAAGGGGGGGGGTTGGGAAGGGAAAAGGGGGGGGGGGGGGGGGGGAAAAGGGGGGGGGGGGGGAGGGGGGGGAGGGGGGGGGGAAGGGAAGGAAAGGGGGGGGGTTTTATGGGAAAGACATTGGGGGGGAAGGTGGGTTGCCCCCCGGCCTGGGGTCCCCAAATTTGTTTGCATCTCCCCCTGAAACAACCCCCGGTTGTTTTTATTTCCCATCCCGTTTTTTTTTTTTTTTTTGGGTTTTGCGGGGCCCGGGAAAAAAACAAAAGGGGGGGGGCTGATGATGGCGCATTTTGAAAGTCTTTTTTTTGTGCTTGTTTCTGGCTTTTTTTTCTTTTAAAACCCTTTCTTGCTTGCTTATGCTTTTCTTTACTTTATTTTTTTTTGTTGGTTCTTTTTGTTGTTTGGTTGTTTGTTTTTTGGTGTTTTTTTTGCTTTTACTACGAACACTGCTATCGTTCAGGTCCCCAGTATTTTTGCACTTCTTTTCGCAAATTGTTGTACTTTTCCCAGCACAGGGGGACCCCACTACGTTGCCGGGTTGGGGACAGCGCCTTGATACAAGGAAAGCATAATCGGGGTTAGTTTGCTATTTCAGCCTGAATACAGCTGCACTGTCAGCTGGCTCAGTCTTGCTATTTTTCCCCGCTTTTTTTTCACTGCACAAAACATGGTTCAGTCTTTCTTTTCGCCTGCTTTATACAGCTGCACAATACGCTGGGGCCCGTCTTGCTATTTAGCCTGCTGTACACACTAAACAGTACAGCGGGGTTTATCTTTTGCATTTAGCCTGCTTTTAAAAAAGCTGCACAATACGCTGGTCATCTTGCATTTCAGCCTGTTTAACGCTGCACAAAACAGCTGGTTCAGTCTTGCATTTTACCTGCGTACACAGCTAAACTTTAAACTGGTTTATCTTCTATTTCAGCCTGCTTATAAGCGCACAAACAGCTGGTTCAGTCTTGCATTTCAGCCTGGGTTTATAAAAGCGCACAATACGCTGGTTAGTCTTGCTATTTCAGCCTCGAACAGCTAAACTACAGCTGGTTTAGTCTTTTTTATTTCAGCCCTTTATACAGTCACAAACAGCTGGTTCAGTCTTGCTATTTCAGCCGCTTTTACAGCTGCACAAAACAGCTGTTCATCTGCATTTCAGCCCGCTTTATACAGCTCACAATGCTGGTTAGTTTGCTATTTTCACCGTGTACCAGCTAAACAGTACAGCGGTTCATTTGCTATTTCAGCCTGTTTTATACAGCTGCACGTAAGCTGGTTCAGTTTGATTTTGCCTGCTGCCCCACTAAACAGTCAGCTGGTTTAATTTCTATTTCAGCCCGCTTATACAGCCACAGTACAGTTTCTTGTAATCTTAATATTTTCTTGCTTTACAAGATTCATCGCTATAAAAACCATACTTGTTTTTTTCATCACATCATCTCATCATTATTATTTTTTTAATTTTTATTATTATTATTTTATTTTTTTTTTATTATTATTTTATAAATTTTTTTTTATTGCTTTAATTATTGCTATTTCTACTACACTACTTCTACAAATACTACACTACACTACACAAATACTACGACCACCACCACCACCTCCACCACCACCACCACTACTACTACTACTACTACTACACTACTACTACATACTGTGCTGCTGCTGTGCTGCTGCTGCTGCTGTGCTGCTGTGCTGCTGGCTGCTGCTGCTGCTTGGCTGCTGCTACTTCTTACTACTACTATTTCTACTATTACTCCTACTCCTATTATTATCATTATCATTATTATTATTGCTATTATTATCATTTTGTTAGAAACAACTTTCTTACTTTCTTGGGCTCTTTAACCTACGCTAAATGTTTGTCGCATAGGGAACCTCGGTTATCGTCCCATCCGAAAGACTAATAATATGTGGAATTTATATAGAACTGAATCTTGTAAAAAGCAAACAAATCGAAGCGCTTGCACTCAATTCATTTACACGCAGGCAACTCTCCTTAAACATAATGAACAACAGATTTCAAATCCATGTGCGTGCGTGCGCGCACGCACGTACGCACGCACGCACGCACGCGCGCACGCACGCACGCACGCACGCATGCGCGCACGCACGCACGCACGCACGCACGCACGCACACACACACACACTCGTGAACACATTTAGGAGGTGAAGGATGCTGTTAAAAATTAGGGACAGATATGAGGGGACACGTCTCAGGTAGGAAATAAGTGTGTTTTGAGGCTGGATTTGAAGATATCAAGTGAAGGCTTTTGGCGAAGTAAAAGAGGGAGGTCATTCCAGGGGGATGGACCAGAAACAGAGAAAGAGCGACAGCCAACAGTGGTTTGTTTGAATCTGGGTTTTTGAAAGCACAAAGTATCCGTCGCTGAACGAAGGGAACGGGATGGAGTGTACAGGTGAAGACAGTTACAGAGATAAGAGGGTGCAGATTTGTGGAGACATTTGAAACAGAGGGTATTGATCTTATACTCCAGTCTTTGTGAGACAGGCAGCCAGTGAAGAGAGAGGAGTGATGTGTTCAGATTTTTTCTTTCTTAGGACCAGTCGAGCTGAAGAGTTTTGTATGCGTTGAAGAGAGTGGATGGATGATGCTAGTAGGCCAACCAAAAGAGAATTACAGTAGTATAAACGTGAAAGAATGAGAGATGTGACAAGCTTGGAAGTTGCGTCAGTGGACAGATACTTGCGAATCGCGCTTATGCGCCGTAATTGATAGTAGCAAGACTGGCAGGTCTGGGTGATGATTTTTTTCATAGAGAGTGTGTTGTCAAGAACTACTCCTAAATACTTCACAGAGTTGGACAAAGGAACTGACGTATTGCCGAATTCTATTGAAGTTTTTGTGATAGAGGAAAGTTTATGTTGGGTCCCTATGAGCATGGCTTCGGTTTTATCGGCATTAAGTTGTAACTTGTTCTGAGTCATCCAGTTTTGAATGTCTTGAAGCAGTAGGACATATTTGTCAGGAGGGAAGGCAAGTTTTCAACAGTATCACTGCACTGAAGCTGAGTATCATCGGCATAGAAATGATGATCAATATGGTGGTTGTTTATTATATGTGAGAGTGGAGCAGTGTAGAGAGTAAAGAGAACAGGGCCCAGGACTGATCCCTGCGGGACTCCACATTCCATTTTGACAGGTTTTGATTGAATTTTGTTTACAATAACTTTCTGAAATCGGTCTATGAGGTATGAAGTAAACCAGGTGAGGGCTGTGCCATTAATACTTTTTTTTCCCCTTCCGCTTGTACTCTGTGGCGTCGCGGGGAGATAGAACTGTCTGTCTGCTGCAAGGCGGGTAGCTTGGAGGAGGGACTATCCATGGACTTTCAGTGTTTCTGCCAGGAATCACTCCAGTGTCTCCTGGGTCTACCTCTGGCCCTCGTGCCAGAGTACCTCAAGTTGTAAGCACGCAAGGCTGGCTGGTTTGGCGGCATCCGTGTGAGGTGCCTGAACCACTTGGTTCCTTATTGTTCAGTATGGTGTAGGACGGGTGTGGCTCCTACCATGTCTCTGATCACCTCGTTTCTTGTCTTGACTCTCCTGGTCTTGTTGACGGCTTTCCTCAAGCACTTCATCTCGCACGTTACCAGTTTCTGCTCCAGGGCTTTTGTCAGGGGCCATGTCTGGCACTGGTAAGTGAGAGTTGGCAGGAAGATGGCGTTGATCAGCTTTGCCTTGGTGTTCATAGGGATGTTAGGATGTCGCAGAAGTGGGGCAAGTTATGATAGCTTACCTGCGTTTGCTTTTGACAGCGTGTTTCTTATTTCTCTGTCCAGATTTTGCCATCTTCTGATGAATAAACTGCCTAAGTATTTGAATCACAGTCGTCCACTTTAGTTGGTGCCGTTATGTGATTTGAGAGTTTCTGGAGTTCTACTGACTGTCATGGCTTCGGTCTTGCCCACGCAGATATTTCATGCTCAGGTTTCACAGCATGTATTGAGCTGGACTGTGTGCTTTTTGCAGCTTGTCTTGTTATCATTGATCATACTTGGATCGTCAAGCACACAGAAGTTCGTTGAGTGCCCTCCAGTCCGAGTTGGCTTTCCTTTGTGATCTGGTCAATTAAATTATATGAGTTGAATAGGCTGAGGGGAAAGGACACAGCCCGTCTCACCCCAGACGTCACAGGGAACATTTGGAAAGTCCACTTGGAGTGGCGAACTGCGCTACTGCTGTTTGTGTGTATACAGCTCTGAAGTTTATCTAAGAGCTGCCCCTTGATGTCATACTGCTCAGGACCCTCCAGAGCTAATCTCAGTACACTCTGTCAAATGCCTTTTCTTGGTCGACAAATACTAGGGTGGATGCTTGATTGTACTCAAGAGCTCTCTCCTCAGTTGTCTCCGGTGGCAAGGGGAGATCGCGTCAGTACAATGCCTCACCCTTCCTATAGCCAATACTGATCGTCCCATCACGTTAGTGTACGCTTTTGCTCTGGAGCGCTGCTCTGGGATTTTTGCGTACATCGTTCTACATGGCTGAGGAGTGAAATGCCCTTGTAGTTACTAACAGGTCCCTTTTTAGTGCCCTTCTATGTTTCCAATATTGGACACTGTACAATAGCGTTCTTGCAGTCTATCTGAACGTCTTCTTTCCTCCACCTTTTGGAAAGATGGCTGTGAGATCCATTTGACTCCAGTTCTCCCACAGGCCAGGATGGCTTCTGTTGTTATGGCCATCTCAGCCGGGGGGGGGGGCACCCCCCTCCTGCCTTCCCTTTAGGCTAATCTGAATAGGCCGCTTCTTAACTTCACACTCCAAGATGGTGGGTTCGGAGTGGTCTGGGTGGTTGGGAGTGAATTGTGATTGTGTATCAGTCTTAAATCAGATATAAAACCAACTCTTCTGTCGTTCCTCTTTATATCAACACCTGATCCATTCACAGGAACCCAGGCTTTAGCCCATAACTGATAAAATCGGAGGAATCTGGTTACTTGCTCTTCAGTTCTTACCTAAATGACTGCCATCGGAGTTAAGGGAGAAGAAGAAGACGTGGAAAAGGAAAGGGATACAAAGAAACAGAATGGCTTGCGTTGCAGATTAGATGGCACACTGTTTAGGATTGATTAGACCTATGTGGCATGGTAACACAATATTGAGCAAGTATTGCAGCGGTGTTTTTCTAGTGGTTTTCCCCCATGTTTCCCTTTGTTTGGGAACGGGATAGCTCAGTGGTCAGAGCACTCGCTTTCCCCCAGCTAAGGTTAAGCAGCATCGAGAGTGATTACCACTTGGATGGGTGACCGTTTGAGTGCCATGGCTTCGGTACAGGTCACACCAGTATCCCCAGCTGCGAATGGGTAACGCGGCCTCTTTAGGGTGCAGGGAAGGTAAAGCGCGAGGAGAGGAGATGGGCGTCCGCCCTCAATATGCTGCCGCTAAGAAAGTTAAGGTCTTCAGATGCCTCGCTCCCTATGACCACCATAGGGTTATGGACACCTTACCTTTTTTTTCCTTTGTTTGATTTTTTGTGGTTTTACTTGTGTGATTAGTCACTTTTGGTAAATTATTAAAGACGAAAATCAACACCTTTTCTTTTCTTATCTATTGTTTTTGTTCTTTGTTTTTATTCAGACATAATCTTGTTTCATCTGTCTGGCATGAACTTTCTAGATGTCAATGGGTTTGCGTTAGAGGAAGAAAGAGCAAACTAAACAACCACGTGGAGAATTAAACACCCTCATTCAAACTGCTGGTTCATACATGGCGTGCTATTTAAAGTTAAAGTTATACTGTATGGGGTTGTTATCTATAGAAGCCATAGAAACATAGCAGTGCTTAAAGTGCAACACCTGTTACGCTGGCAGTATCATGTTTTGAATATCTTTTTTTTTCTTATCTTGACTGTCAAAACTGTGATAAAGATAAACCGTGTCAGTTTCTATAGCAGAGATCAGAGAGGACGAGTGGATAGACGCGTTTGTCTTCAGCCCTGCAGGCTTATGGAGTCGTGGGTTCCAATCTCGGTAGTGCTGTTTGGTGAAATAAGGGTGGGGGACTTACGATCTTCCGAGTCAATGTAAAGCGTAGACCTGCCAGTGCCTTAAAGCTATTCGAGTATATACGCATGCAGGAGACCCAATACACACGTTAAATATGCCATACTTCACAGCAGTGGTCATTAGATTACGGAAACATGAACATGCCCGATTCTCGGCTAGAACTCAAAGGTTTGCAGTGGTCCCAGAATTTTTGTGTATGTGACCGTTTCTGCTCACTTAAGTGTAGCCGCATTTGACTTCAGGGGTAATATCTAACATAACAGCCAGCTTGCTGCGTGTTAAATAATTATATAGATAGTTTATTATGTATATAACGCATGCATCTATCTGTCTATCTAGTTCTCCGCCATCCTCGCCACTCGACTACTCCTCTCTCACTCGATCTCTCGTCTCTCTCTCGTCCTCTCGCTCTTCCTCTCTCCTCTCTCTCCTCTCTCTCTCTCGTCTCTCTCTCTCTCTCTCTCTCTCACTCTCTCTCTTCTCTCTCTAGATAGAATAGATAGATATATAGATATATAGATTTATATATATATATATGTGTGTGTGTGTGTGTGTGTGGTGTGTGTGTGTGAGTGTGTGTGTGTGTGTGCGTGTGTGTGTGTGTGTTGTTGCTGTTTTGCCTGAGCCCCCAGCACATGGGCCTGGTTTACTCGTTTTATCTGAAGACTTTCGTAAGTGGAGTCGACACAGAATTTAACATCCAGGGATAATTCCTGGTGACTCAACCTGGCTCGATCCCGGCTCATGAAATCGCGAGCGTAACGCTCTAAACCACTAGCTTTCCCGTTCCCCTATACACGTATTTGTTGGAACTTTGTTTTTCCCTTCAAGTCATACTGAAGACGGGCACGGGATAGCTCAGGGGGACAGAGCACTCGCTTTCCCCAGCTAGGGTTGAAGCACATCGAGCGTGTACCACTAAATAGATGGGTGACCGTTTATGCGCGGCATTGGCTTCAGTAAAAGTCCCCATTCACCCAGCTGTAAATGGACCTGCCCTCTATATGGTTAGGAAGGTAAAGCAGCGAGGGAGAGGATATGGGTGGCCGCTCTCCAAATGCTGCCCCTGGAGAAACTGAGTTCTCTTGAATGGCCGTACGCTCCCCTACGAATCACATAATTAATGGGAACCTTTTTACCTTTATCGTTTAGATAATGAGTGAATTAAGAGTTGTCTAACAGTAAATGCTTTCAGTCACCACATGCTGGCGACATTCGAACCTACGACTTCCTGGGCCCATGGGATGAAGTCGAATGGTTTAAACCGCTCCGCTCAAGCAAGCAGCTAAAGCGTAGAGTTACTCGAACTTGTTTGTTGTTCTTTGGTAACATGACTAAATCCTTTGTTGTTTGGCTTCACGTGGGGGGGCTTTTCAGGTACAGTGTTATCCTCTTTGTTTTAAAGTTGTGCACACACAAAATGGCCAGGTGTGTTTTTGCTGGTATCTTTTTGCCGTCAGTCAAAACGGAATTAAACGCTTGATCCCGATACACTATCTTTGATCAGTGTTGTAAACATAACAGTTGACGATCCCCGTTTGATTTTGACCAGAGGGTAGATAGTTTAAAAATCTCTGTGTTCCTTTGTGTTAGCTTCCAGGACCAATTCCAGTGTGCTTGTTTGTCTTTATCCTACTTAGACCACTGCTTGCGGCTTTTGTGACCCCCCTGGGTTTTCTCTATAATAAAATACTGGTTGTCACCATTTGGGGTCTTTTTTGTTTTGTGTGTTGCTTTAGGGTTTATTCTCTTTCCAACGGCAAGAGCTCCCGAAGGTGGGATGTGCGTATGTAACGGTTTTCTCACTATGAAGGTCGCGGTATTCCAGCTTCAGGGATGATGTCTAAACACGACACCAGTGTGCGCGCGTTTCTTCAATAATTTTTTTTAAAACTCAGTTTTGTCATCCGTTCCTACCGGTACGCAGTGGCCTACTCTTTTGGAAGGGGACGGGACAGCCTGGTGGTTAGAGTGATGTTTTTGTGATCTGCTGACCCGGGTTCGAATCTCGTTCAAGAGGATTTTTCCTCTGGAGTTAACATCAGTGCCGACTGCACTCTCTCCAAAAGTCCTTCGGATGAGTCTATAAACCGAAGTCCCGTGTGCGATCGCACGCAGAACATCTTGCGCACACGTAAAACCTGTTCCATCTTTCGAAGAGTAGGCCTACTGTGAGGACTAAATTTACCAAACCGAATACACTACGGGGACTGGATTTTTTTTTAAAGCACACGAGCGCTTATTCCATTTTCCTCGAAATAGACTTTTTTTTAAAAAGGCAGAACAGATTGTTTAAGGTGTGGCAAGATGCTCTGCATGCAGTCACACAAGGGACCTGGTTTGTAGTCTCATCTGAAGTACTCAGGTGGAGTGGAGTCAGTACTGATGTGAACTCCAAGGGAAAAATCCCCTCGAACAGGGGCCTAGGAGGTGGCTCGATCCCGGGCCGTCAGATTGCAAGCTCAGCGCTCTAACCACTAGGCTATTTGGGAGGAGACGAGACAGGCATCGACAAGACCTCTTTCACTGTGCTGCGTCTAATATTACAGGCTTATTGGGAGGAGACGAGACAGGCAGCTGACAAGACACTCTTTTCACCTGGTTCAGCGTCAAATATTACGATTTACAGTCAACATGCAGCTACTGGACCATCCCATTGATTGTGTGAAAAAACCCTAGCTGCCCATCTTTCATAAAAATCCGTCTCCAGCTGGAAAATCACGGCCTAATGGACTCCACAGTGTTTTGTTGAGGTTCAAGCCAGTCAGGGAAAATGTCAACAAACATGGCTGACCCTATGCCGAACCAACACACCCAAGGCTCAGTACTATATACGGAAGCCTCCTAGCCAATACGGTTGCGACCAGCAAGAGCAAGCAGCAGCACAGCAGTCAGCAAAGTAACAGCAACAATGACAGCGTAATCAACCACAGTAGGAACAGTCAGAGAAGAAAGGAATAGAACTCCTGATGTACACAAATTGTTTGTTGACTTACATGCATGCACAGCACACAGTAGGATGTTGATCAACACACCTCCACACCTGCCACCTGGACCACAGTGACACCACAGACAGTGAGGTGGGCTGAAGGAGCATAGTCAAACTGATCTTCTGTGGGAAGTTAACCTACAAACCACCCACATAGAACCTATCCTCCAAATTGACATGTGATCGCTGTTTTGAGGCAAGTTCAGGGGGGGGGGAAAAACATGCGCAACGCTGACTGATCGTTCTCTGTGCAGATCGTCTGCGGAAGAAAAGACAGAAACAACTGTTCAAAAAAAAGTGTGTTGCACAGATCAGATGAGCTGAAGTTCTTCTGTGGGAAGCAGTTGACATTGTGCTAGAGTTTTTCCGGGTCCATAAGCAGCCTGGGGGCTGGTATATTGGTCGTTCAAACAGGAAATGAAAAACAGGTTAAGCTGAAGAATGTTGCAGGCTGGCACTTGCTGAAAGGACAGCATGTCCGTAACACGAAGTAGCAAGAGACAAGTAACAAGTGCTTTGCCACAGTTTGTGATGCTCTCCACGCCATCATTGTTTTTTACGCTTGCTGATTGTGACCAGGATGCTGCTGGAACACAGGTTTTCAGTGACAGTTCGCTCTTTGTAATAGGGTCCTTTAAGCTTCATAAAATTAATAAGGCATTGCCATTGCTGTGGTATCGCTTGTCAATGATTACATCGCGTCGAAGCCCTTGGTTTTGGTTTATATGTTTGTAATACCGCGCTTTGCTGTATGCCAGTTTAGGCTTAACAGCAAAAACATCAATTTAAACAATTCATATCAACTAGGCTATCCCCACCCCCCCCCCCCCATCAAAAAAAGCCAACAAAAACAAAACAAAAAACAACAAAAGACCCCCGAAAAAAGAAGAAATGACCACACACAAAACCTCCCAAAAAAACAGAAATTTAAAAAACCCACAACACACAAACAAAACAACACACACACAACACACACACAACACACACACACACACACCCACCACACAACACCACACACCCACACAACCCGCACACACACACAAAACACACATCCTACACCGAGCCCCCACACCGGATTGGATTTAGATTAATTACAAAAGAAATATGTCTACAATTACCAAACCTACCTTTTAGGCACAACACACCCCCCCCCTTTTTCCCCATATCTACCACTCTCCCCTACCCCCCCCCCCACCGCCTATTCATGCGTAAAACTGGTTGTGAAAGGGAAAAGAAGGTTAGTTTGGAAAAAGCAGCAGGTTAGCCCCTGTGATAGATAGTGTCCACCACGTTGGACAATACTATTCACATGTGTGGTGTACTCGTGTGCGTGTGTGTGTGATGTGTGGTGTGTGTGTGCTCCCTCTCTCTCTCTCTCTGTCTGTCCTCTCTCTGTCTAGTCTCTCACTCTCTCTCACTCTCCTCTCGTGTGTGTTTGTGACTCTGTCTCTCTGTCTCTGTCTGTCTGTCTGTTTTGTCCTGTCGTCTGTCACTCTCTCCTCTTCTCTCTCGTCCCTCGTCTCTCTCTCTTCCTCTGCTCTCTCTCTCCTCTCTCCTCTCTCGTCTCTCTCGACAACGTGACGGGACGAGAAACTGAACGGGTGCTGTTAAGTAAGCTGCTGCAAATTTTTGCATTTAGCTTCAAAATGCAGTATACTGGCCTTCCAGAAACTGAAAATAACAACTAAAACGCCCTGCTGATCGACAACGAGGTATCGCGTTGGAAAGTCGCGGGGGAAGACGCGGCAGCGTTGTGTTGTCTAGCGAATGAAGCCAGCTTGACAAGCCAGTGTCAACAAAAAGGCGGATCCGGTGCTAACGGGTAACTCCGTGGTTCAGTACTATCGCAAAAAGCCCCCATGTCAAATCCTGTCGTTATGTTCAAGAAGCAATACAACACCAAGAGAAGAACAGGCACGTCGCCAATGTGACAATGACAGTGTCTTGGAAGAGCGGGCTTGTGTAACATTGACACGCCTGCTCGAGTTGGAAACAGAAGAAAAACAAACATGGTGTACACAGAACTATGTGTCAGCATGAATTTGAATGCCTCAAGCCACACAGATTCAACTGAACTACTGTGTGATCCAGCAACAGACAGCAAGAACAGGTGGTGTCCCTTCTGAGGCGTCTGATGTGGGGCAGGAGAGCTGGACAGTCGGCTGCACAGAGGATGGACTCTATACTGATTACTGGTATTGTGAAACAGTATGTGTCTACTCTAACTGACAAACTGTGCAGCGTCGATTAAGGGACAGCAAGAGAAACACTCGGTTTCGAAAGGTGGGTTTTTAAAAACATAGTGTCTGATTGATCAAACATTGTGATGTGTGAATCAGCTGACATCGACCCTGGAATACTCTTGGATGAGATCCTGGCGAGGAATCTAAGTGTGGTTCAGGTACATCAGCAAGAAGAGAAAGAAACATGTTTGCCAAAGAAACGAGTGTCCCAGGCTTGCCAGACATCGTAAAGGGAAACAGTGTACTAACACAAACACTCAGCGACAGTGGTGCTGAGGCAGAAGTTAAAAAAACATCATCTCGGGACCATGATCCAGGTCCTTACATTGGCTGACTAAGCTGGCTGTAGACTGGAAAAGGAAAAGCAGTCGAAAATTGAGACACTTGAGACACCGACAATAATGTACGAATCTGTGTACACACCACTACGCCATGGTTTTCTCATGTCATTGTAATCGCGTCGCGTTTTCGATATCGTTGTTACCGCTCTCCGCGCGCAGTGGCTATATGGCTTGAATTGCTAATAGCAATAAAAATTGTGTCCTCTCTCTCTCTCTCTCTCCTCCCTTCTCTCCCTCTCCTCCTCTCGCTCCCTCTCTCGTAAGCGGTTCAATCTCTCTCGATTCTCCATCACTCTACTCTCTCTCTCTCTTTCCCTCTTCTCCTCTTCTCTCTCTCTCCCTGTCCTGTCTGCATGTTTGAACACCTAGTTTTATGGACTACCTTCTTCTTGATCAGTTGTTTCAGTTACTTGTTTTCCTTTTCTTGTTTTTGGTTTAAAACATGCTTGTAAAGGAAAGCTATGGTTTTCCTCTCATTTAGTGTAGGGTGTTGTGGTATGCTGTCTGCATTAGTTCTCTCTGTGAAAGTGGGATATGGAGAGCTTCTGTATGGCGTCCCATTGTCCTCGAAACTCAACATTTGACATTTTTGGTAAGGTAAAGGTAAAGGAGTCCCATAACCTATAAGGTCGTAGGGGAGCGAGGCGTCAAAGACCTCAATTCTCCAGGACCAGCATATTGAGGGCGGCGCCCATCTCCTCTCCCTCGCTGCTTTTACTTCTTCCCCTGACCCTGAAAGAGGGCAGGTAACCATTTACAGCTGGGGTGAGCACTGGAACTGTACAGAAGTCCAAGGCGCGAAAAAATACGGTCACGGCCTCAACTGGCAAACCACGGCACGAACGCTGCCATAACATTGGCAGGGGGGGGGAAAGAGAGTGCCAACTGACCACAGAAGATTAGGCTGCAAAAACAAAAGTCCTTCAGGTTAAACTGTGCAGCAAGATCCCGAGTAGAAATGTATGCATAACGTCTTGCACACACGTTTGTGTCTAATATCACTTAATGTGAATAGACGTTAAATTGAAGAACAACACGTTAAAAAAAGCCACCCGTTTTTCTTAAAAGGGTAGGTAAACTATTGCCGATGGTATGGGTGTCACGAACATGCCTAGCGTACAATCTAATGTTGACGTGTTCAAGATTCACTGCATTCAATATTCTCCCAATAAATCATACAGCAGTGTCTTGATGTAAGAAAAAGAATACGAATGATGCGAAGAAGAAGACGACGACGAAGAAGAAGAATGCCAAGACGAAGAAGAATGCCAAGAAGAAGAAGAATCCCAAGAAAGAAGAATACGAAGAAGAAGAATACAAACAAGTGTAAGGAGAAAAAGAATGCAAAGGAGGAGGAGGAGAAGAAGAATGCAGAGAAATCGAAGAATTCCTCCTCCTCCTCTCCTCCTCCTCCACCTGCCCGCCTCATCATCATCATCATCAATCATCATCATTATTCAAAACAGCCCCCCCCCCCACACACACACATTTGAGCTTAAGGTATGGCTATCATTATTGCTTTATGCATGTTATTGTTGAGTCTGGATTTATAGATTAAAAATCTCCATATATTTTATTGTCTTTCACATGTGTGAACATGTATTTTGATAGCTATTATGTGTCCATTTTCTTCATTTTCTTTTTTTGTGTGGAGGGCAGGATGAAAAATTTTTGTAAAACCTTAATCTTTTACCCTCAATAAAGGATCCTTTTGACTTGAACATGACTTGACACCCAGGACACGAGACACAGACCCACACACACACACACAGCACACCACGCATACTCACACACACGCACACCACTCACAACACACTCACATCCTCCCAAACACACACACACACACACCCTCCCAGACACACACACACACGCCCCCCTCCACACACACACACACACACACACACACGACACACAACACACACACACAACACAGCACGGCCTCCAGAACACACACACACACACACACACGCAACGCACACACCGACACACACACAACACACAAAAAAACGCAAACACCCCAGCACAGCACACCACCACGCACTCACCACATATATACACACGCACGCACACACATATACACACACACTCACACACACACACACACACACACACACACACACACACACACACACACACACCCTCAAAAACACACACACACACACACACACACACACACCCCCCCCCCCTTCCACACACACCACCACACACACCCTCCCAGACACACACACACACACACACCCCCCTCCCAGACACACACACACACACACACACACACACACACACACACACACACACACACACACACACCCTCCCAGACACACACACAACACACACACCACACAACCCCCCCCCCCCCACACACCACACAACTCCCAGACACACACACACACACCACACACACACACACACATACACACACACACACACACACACACACACACACACACACACTTGCTGAAACAGAACACGGACCTAGCCAACACGGGGTCTTGCCCACCCAACAGAGTGCCTGTTTCCCCGTACCTCGGCTAGAGCTCGAGGTTCCCCAATGGACAGATCATTGCCTATGCCTCCTTTTTTTTTTTATAACCCACTATTTAGGTAGGCGCAGGGAGAGAGATGGGCGCCCGCCTCAATATGCTGGCCCTAGAGTGTGAGGTCTCTGACGCCTCGCTCCCCTACGACCTAATAGTTATGGGGGACTCCTTTACCTG
>CM054165.1:4772171-4784671 GCA_028751875.1 Rapana venosa
GAAGGCAAGTTTCACAGTATCACTGCACTGAAGCAGGTATCATCGGACATAGGAAATGAAGATCAATATGGTGGATTAGTTTTATTATATGTGAGAGTGGAGCATTGTATAGGAGGTAAAGATAACAGGGCCAGGACTGATCCCTGCGGGTGACTCCACATTCCATTTGACTAGGTCTTGATATGAATTTTTGTTTACAATAACTTTCTGAAATCGTGGTCTATGAGGTATGAAGTAAACCAGGTGAGGGGCTGTGCATTAATACTTTTATTTCCCCTAGCCGCTTGTTCGCTAACTGCTGTGGCGTCGCGGGGAGATAGAACAGTCCTGTCTGCTGCAAGGTCGGTAGCTTGGAGGATGGACTATCCATGGACATTCAGTGGTTTCTGCATGAATCACTCCATGTCTCCTGGGTCTACCTCTGGTCCTCGGGCCAGAGAACCTCAATATGTAAGCACGCAGGCTGGCTGGTATGGCGCATCCGTGTGAGGTGCCTGGAACCACATTGGTTCCGTATTGTTCAGTATGGAGTGGAACGGGTGTGCTCCTAACCATGTACTCTTGATCACCTCGTTTCTGTCTTGACTCTCCTGGTCTTGTTGTCGGCTTTCCTCAAGCACTTCACTCGCACGTTACCAGTTTCTGCTCCAGGTCTTTTGACAGGGGCATGTCTGGCACTGTAAGTGAGAGTTTGGCAGGAAGATGGCGTTGAATCAGCTTTGTGCCTTGGTGTTCATAGGGATGTTAGGATGTCGCAGAAGTGGGGCAAGTTATGATAGCTTACCTGCGTTTGCTTTTGACAGCGTGTTTCTTATTTCTCTGTCCAGATTTTGCCATCTTCTGATGAATAAACTGCCTAAGTATTTGAATCACAGTCGTCCACTTTAGTTGGTGCCGTTATGTGATTTGAGAGTTTCTGGAGTTCTACTGACTGTCATGGCTTCGGTCTTGCCCACGCAGATATTTCATGCTCAGGTTTCACAGCATGTATTGAGCTGGACTGTGTGCTTTTTGCAGCTTGTCTTGTTATCATTGATCATACTTGGATCGTCAAGCACACAGAAGTTCGTTGAGTGCCCTCCAGTCCGAGTTGGCTTTCCTTTGTGATCTGGTCAATTAAATTATATGAGTTGAATAGGCTGAGGGGAAAGGACACAGCCCGTCTCACCCCAGACGTCACAGGGAACATTTGGAAAGTCCACTTGGAGTGGCGAACTGCGCTACTGCTGTTTGTGTGTATACAGCTCTGAAGTTTATCTAAGAGCTGCCCCTTGATGTCATACTGCTCAGGACCCTCCAGAGCTAATCTCAGTACACTCTGTCAAATGCCTTTTCTTGGTCGACAAATACTAGGGTGGATGCTTGATTGTACTCAAGAGCTCTCTCCTCAGTTGTCTCCGGTGGCAAGGGGAGATCGCGTCAGTACAATGCCTCACCCTTCCTATAGCCAATACTGATCGTCCCATCACGTTAGTGTACGCTTTTGCTCTGGAGCGCTGCTCTGGGATTTTTGCGTACATCGTTCTACATGGCTGAGGAGTGAAATGCCCTTGTAGTTACTAACAGGTCCCTTTTTAGTGCCCTTCTATGTTTCCAATATTGGACACTGTACAATAGCGTTCTTGCAGTCTATCTGAACGTCTTCTTTCCTCCACCTTTTGGAAAGATGGCTGTGAGATCCATTTGACTCCAGTTCTCCCACAGGCCAGGATGGCTTCTGTTGTTATGGCCATCTCAGCCGGGGGGGGGGGCACCCCCCTCCTGCCTTCCCTTTAGGCTAATCTGAATAGGCCGCTTCTTACTTCACACTCCAAGATGGTGGGTTCGGAGTGGTCTGGGTGGTTGGGAGTGAATTGTGATTGTGTATCAGTCTTAAATCAGATATAAAACCAACTCTTCTGTCGTTCCTCTTTATATCAACACCTGATCCATTCACAGGAACCCAGGCTTTAGCCCATAACTGATAAAATCGGAGGAATCTGGTTACTTGCTCTTCAGTTCTTACCTAAATGACTGCCATCGGAGTTAAGGGAGAAGAAGAAGACGTGGAAAAGGAAAGGGATACAAAGAAACAGAATGGCTTGCGTTGCAGATTAGATGGCACACTGTTTAGGATTGATTAGACCTATGTGGCATGGTAACACAATATTGAGCAAGTATTGCAGCGGTGTTTTTCTAGTGGTTTTCCCCCATGTTTCCCTTTGTTTGGGAACGGGATAAGCTTCAGTGGTCAGAGAGCATCGCGCTTTACCCCAGCTAAGGTTAAGCAGCATCGAGAGTGCATACCACATGGAATGGTGACCGTTTGAGTGCCTTGGCTTCATTTACAGGTCACACCAGTATCCCCAGCTGCGAATGGGTAACGCGGCCTCTTTAGGGTGCAGGGAAGGTAAAGCGCGAGGAGAGGAGATGGGCGTCCGCCCTCAATATGCTGCCGCTAAGAAAGTTAAGGTCTTCAGATGCCTCGCTCCCTATGACCACCATAGGGTTATGGACACCTTACCTTTTTTTTCCTTTGTTTGATTTTTTGTGGTTTTACTTGTGTGATTAGTCACTTTTGGTAAATTATTAAAGACGAAAATCAACACCTTTTCTTTTCTTATCTATTGTTTTTGTTCTTTGTTTTTATTCAGACATAATCTTGTTTCATCTGTCTGGCATGAACTTTCTAGATGTCAATGGGTTTGCGTTAGAGGAAGAAAGAGCAAACTAAACAAACCACTTGGAGAATTAAACACCCTCATTCAAACTGCTGGTTCATACAGGCGTGCTTTTAAAGTTAAAGTTAACTGTAGGGGGTTTTCTATAGAAGACATAGAAACATAGCAATGCTTAAAGTGCAAACACATTTACGCTGGCAGTATCATGTTTTGAATATCTTTTTTTTTCTTATCTTGACTGTCAAAACTGTGATAAAGATAAACCGTGTCAGTTTCTATAGCAGAGATCAGAGAGGACGAGTGGATAGACGCGTTTGTCTTCAGCCCTGCAGGCTTATGGAGTCGTGGGTTCCAATCTCGGTAGTGCTGTTTGGTGAAATAAGGGTGGGGGACTTACGATCTTCCGAGTCAATGTAAAGCGTAGACCTGCCAGTGCCTTAAAGCTATTCGAGTATATACGCATGCAGGAGACCCAATACACACGTTAAATATGCCATACTTCACAGCAGTGGTCATTAGATTACGGAAACATGAACATGCCCGATTCTCGGCTAGAACTCAAAGTTTGCAGTGGTCCCAGAATTTTTGTGTATGTGACCGTTTCTGCTCACTTAAGTGTAGCCGCATTTGACTTCAGGGGTAATATCTAACATAACAGCCAGCTTGCTGCGTGTTAAATAATTATATAGATAGTTTATTATGTATATAACGCATGCATCTATCTGTCTATCTAGTTCTCCGCCATCCTCGCCACTCGACTACTCCTCTCTCACTCGATCTCTCGTCTCTCTCTCGTCCTCTCGCTCTTCCTCTCTCCTCTCTCTCCTCTCTCTCTCTCGTCTCTCTCTCTCTCTCTCTCTCTCACTCTCTCTCTTCTCTCTCTAGATAGAATAGATAGATATATAGATATATAGATTTATATATATATATATGTGTGTGTGTGTGTGTGTGTGGTGTGTGTGTGTGAGTGTGTGTGTGTGTGTGCGTGTGTGTGTGTGTGTTGTTGCTGTTTTGCCTGAGCCCCCAGCACATGGGCCTGGTTTACTCGTTTTATCTGAAGACTTTCGTAAGTGGAGTCGACACAGAATTTAACATCCAGGGATAATTCCTGGTGACTCAACCTGGCTCGATCCCGGCTCATGAAATCGCGAGCGTAACGCTCTAAACCACTAGCTTTCCCGTTCCCCTATACACGTATTTGTTGGAACTTTGTTTTTCCCTTCAAGTCATACTGAAGACGGGCACGGGATAGCTCAGGGGGACAGAGCACTCGCTTTCCCCAGCTAGGGTTGAAGCACATCGAGCGTGTACCACTAAATAGATGGGTGACCGTTTATGCGCGGCATTGGCTTCAGTAAAAGTCCCCATTCACCCAGCTGTAAATGGACCTGCCCTCTATATGGTTAGGAAGGTAAAGCAGCGAGGGAGAGGATATGGGTGGCCGCTCTCCAAATGCTGCCCCTGGAGAAACTGAGTTCTCTTGAATGGCCGTACGCTCCCCTACGAATCACATAATTAATGGGAACCTTTTTACCTTTATCGTTTAGATAATGAGTGAATTAAGAGTTGTCTAACAGTAAATGCTTTCATTCACCACATGGCTGGCGACATTCGAACCTACGACTTCCTGGGCCCATGGGATGAAGTCGAATGGTTTAAACCGCTCCGCTCAAGCAAGCAGCTAAAGCGTAGAGTTACTCGAACTTGTTTGTTGTTTTTTGGTAACATGACTAAATCCTTTGTTGTTTGGCTTCACGTGGGGGGCTTTTCAGGTACAGTGTTATCCTCTTTGTTTTAAAGTTGTGCACACACAAAATGGCCAGGTGTGTTTTTGCTGGTATCTTTTTGCCGTCAGTCAAAACGGAATTAAACGCTTGATCCCGATACACTATCTTTGATCAGTGTTGTAAACATAACAGTTGACGATCCCCGTTTGATTTTGACCCAGAGGGTAGATAGTTTAAAAATCTCTGTGTTCCTGTTGTGTTAGCTTCCAGGACCAATTCCAGTGTGCTTGTTTGTCTTTATCCTACTTAGACCACTGCTTGCGGCTTTTGTGACCCCCCTGGGTTTTCTCTATAATAAAATACTGGTTGTCACCATTTGGGGTCTTTTTTGTTTTGTGTGTTGCTTTAGGGTTTATTCTCTTTCCAACGGCAAGAGCTCCCGAAGGTGGGATGTGCGTATGTAACGGTTTTCTCACTATGAAGGTCGCGGTATTCCAGCTTCAGGGATGATGTCTAAACACGACACCAGTGTGCGCGCGTTTCTTCAATAATTTTTTTTAAAACTCAGTTTTGTCATCCGTTCCTACCGGTACGCAGTGGCCTACTCTTTTGGAAGGGGACGGGACAGCCTGGTGGTTAGAGTGATGTTTTTGTGATCTGCTGACCCGGGTTCGAATCTCGTTCAAGAGGATTTTTCCTCTGGAGTTAACATCAGTGCCGACTGCACTCTCTCCAAAAGTCCTTCGGATGAGTCTATAAACCGAAGTCCCGTGTGCGATCGCACGCAGAACATCTTGCGCACACGTAAAACCTGTTCCATCTTTCGAAGAGTAGGCCTACTGTGAGGACTAAATTTACCAAACCGAATACACTACGGGGACTGGATTTATTTTTAAAGCACACGAGCGCTTATTCCATTTTCCTCGAAATAGACTTTTTTTTAAAAAGGCAGAACAGATTGTTTAAGGTGTGGCAAGATGCTCTGCATGCAGTCACACAAGGGACCTGGTTTGTAGTCTCATCTGAAGTACTCAGGTGGAGTGGAGTCAGTACTGATGTGAACTCCAAGGGAAAAATCCCCTCGAACAGGGGCCTAGGAGGTGGCTCGATCCCGGGCCGTCAGATTGCAAGCTCAGCGCTCTAACCACTAGGCTATTTGGGAGGAGACGAGACAGGCATCGACAAGACCTCTTTCACTGTGCTGCGTCTAATATTACAGGCTTATTGGGAGGAGACGAGACAGGCAGCTGACAAGACACTCTTTTCACCTGGTTCAGCGTCAAATATTACGATTTACAGTCAACATGCAGCTACTGGACCATCCCATTGATTGTGTGAAAAAACCCTAGCTGCCCATCTTTCATAAAAATCCGTCTCCAGCTGGAAAATCACGGCCTAATGGACTCCACAGTGTTTTGTTGAGGTTCAAGCCAGTCAGGGAAAATGTCAACAAACATGGCTGACCCTATGCCGAACCAACACACCCAAGGCTCAGTACTATATACGGAAGCCTCCTAGCCAATACGGTTGCGACCAGCAAGAGCAAGCAGCAGCACAGCAGTCAGCAAAGTAACAGCAACAATGACAGCGTAATCAACCACAGTAGGAACAGTCAGAGAAGAAAGGAATAGAACTCCTGATGTACACAAATTGTTTGTTGACTTACATGCATGCACAGCACACAGTAGGATGTTGATCAACACACCTCCACACCTGCCACCTGGACCACAGTGACACCACAGACAGTGAGGTGGGCTGAAGGAGCATAGTCAAACTGATCTTCTGTGGGAAGTTAACCTACAAACCACCCACATAGAACCTATCCTCCAAATTGACATGTGATCGCTGTTTTGAGGCAAGTTCAGGGGGGGGGGAAAAACATGCGCAACGCTGACTGATCGTTCTCTGTGCAGATCGTCTGCGGAAGAAAAGACAGAAACAACTGTTCAAAAAAAAGTGTGTTGCACAGATCAGATGAGCTGAAGTTCTTCTGTGGGAAGCAGTTGACATTGTGCTAGAGTTTTTCCGGGTCCATAAGCAGCCTGGGGGCTGGTATATTGGTCGTTCAAACAGGAAATGAAAAACAGGTTAAGCTGAAGAATGTTGCAGGCTGGCACTTGCTGAAAGGACAGCATGTCCGTAACACGAAGTAGCAAGAGACAAGTAACAAGTGCTTTGCCACAGTTTGTGATGCTCTCCACGCCATCATTGTTTTTTACGCTTGCTGATTGTGACCAGGATGCTGCTGGAACACAGGTTTTCAGTGACAGTTCGCTCTTTGTAATAGGGTCCTTTAAGCTTCATAAAATTAATAAGGCATTGCCATTGCTGTGGTATCGCTTGTCAATGATTACATCGCGTCGAAGCCCTTGGTTTTGGTTTATATGTTTGTAATACCGCGCTTTGCTGTATGCCAGTTTAGGCTTAACAGCAAAAACATCAATTTAAACAATTCATATCAACTAGGCTATCCCCACCCCCCCCCCCCCATCAAAAAAAGCCAACAAAAACAAAACAAAAAACAACAAAAGACCCCCGAAAAAAGAAGAAATGACCACACACAAAACCTCCCAAAAAAACAGAAATTTAAAAAACCCACAACACACAAACAAAACAACACACACACAACACACACACAACACACACACACACACACCCACCACACAACACCACACACCCACACAACCCGCACACACACACAAAACACACATCCTACACCGAGCCCCCACACCGGATTGGATTTAGATTAATTACAAAAGAAATATGTCTACAATTACCAAACCTACCTTTTAGGCACAACACACCCCCCCCCTTTTTCCCCATATCTACCACTCTCCCCTACCCCCCCCCCCACCGCCTATTCATGCGTAAAACTGGTTGTGAAAGGGAAAAGAAGGTTAGTTTGGAAAAAGCAGCAGGTTAGCCCCTGTGATAGATAGTGTCCACCACGTTGGACAATACTATTCACATGTGTGGTGTACTCGTGTGCGTGTGTGTGTGATGTGTGGTGTGTGTGTGCTCCCTCTCTCTCTCTCTCTGTCTGTCCTCTCTCTGTCTAGTCTCTCACTCTCTCTCACTCTCCTCTCGTGTGTGTTTGTGACTCTGTCTCTCTGTCTCTGTCTGTCTGTCTGTTTTGTCCTGTCGTCTGTCACTCTCTCCTCTTCTCTCTCGTCCCTCGTCTCTCTCTCTTCCTCTGCTCTCTCTCTCCTCTCTCCTCTCTCGTCTCTCTCGACAACGTGACGGGACGAGAAACTGAACGGGTGCTGTTAAGTAAGCTGCTGCAAATTTTTGCATTTAGCTTCAAAATGCAGTATACTGGCCTTCCAGAAACTGAAAATAACAACTAAAACGCCCTGCTGATCGACAACGAGGTATCGCGTTGGAAAGTCGCGGGGGAAGACGCGGCAGCGTTGTGTTGTCTAGCGAATGAAGCCAGCTTGACAAGCCAGTGTCAACAAAAAGGCGGATCCGGTGCTAACGGGTAACTCCGTGGTTCAGTACTATCGCAAAAAGCCCCCATGTCAAATCCTGTCGTTATGTTCAAGAAGCAATACAACACCAAGAGAAGAACAGGCACGTCGCCAATGTGACAATGACAGTGTCTTGGAAGAGCGGGCTTGTGTAACATTGACACGCCTGCTCGAGTTGGAAACAGAAGAAAAACAAACATGGTGTACACAGAACTATGTGTCAGCATGAATTTGAATGCCTCAAGCCACACAGATTCAACTGAACTACTGTGTGATCCAGCAACAGACAGCAAGAACAGGTGGTGTCCCTTCTGAGGCGTCTGATGTGGGGCAGGAGAGCTGGACAGTCGGCTGCACAGAGGATGGACTCTATACTGATTACTGGTATTGTGAAACAGTATGTGTCTACTCTAACTGACAAACTGTGCAGCGTCGATTAAGGGACAGCAAGAGAAACACTCGGTTTCGAAAGGTGGGTTTTTAAAAACATAGTGTCTGATTGATCAAACATTGTGATGTGTGAATCAGCTGACATCGACCCTGGAATACTCTTGGATGAGATCCTGGCGAGGAATCTAAGTGTGGTTCAGGTACATCAGCAAGAAGAGAAAGAAACATGTTTGCCAAAGAAACGAGTGTCCCAGGCTTGCCAGACATCGTAAAGGGAAACAGTGTACTAACACAAACACTCAGCGACAGTGGTGCTGAGGCAGAAGTTAAAAAAACATCATCTCGGGACCATGATCCAGGTCCTTACATTGGCTGACTAAGCTGGCTGTAGACTGGAAAAGGAAAAGCAGTCGAAAATTGAGACACTTGAGACACCGACAATAATGTACGAATCTGTGTACACACCACTACGCCATGGTTTTCTCATGTCATTGTAATCGCGTCGCGTTTTCGATATCGTTGTTACCGCTCTCCGCGCGCAGTGGCTATATGGCTTGAATTGCTAATAGCAATAAAAATTGTGTCCTCTCTCTCTCTCTCTCTCCTCCCTTCTCTCCCTCTCCTCCTCTCGCTCCCTCTCTCGTAAGCGGTTCAATCTCTCTCGATTCTCCATCACTCTACTCTCTCTCTCTCTTTCCCTCTTCTCCTCTTCTCTCTCTCTCCCTGTCCTGTCTGCATGTTTGAACACCTAGTTTTATGGACTACCTTCTTCTTGATCAGTTGTTTCAGTTACTTGTTTTCCTTTTCTTGTTTTTGGTTTAAAACATGCTTGTAAAGGAAAGCTATGGTTTTCCTCTCATTTAGTGTAGGGTGTTGTGGTATGCTGTCTGCATTAGTTCTCTCTGTGAAAGTGGGATATGGAGAGCTTCTGTATGGCGTCCCATTGTCCTCGAAACTCAACATTTGACATTTTTGGTAAGGTAAAGGTAAAGGAGTCCCATAACCTATAAGGTCGTAGGGGAGCGAGGCGTCAAAGACCTCAATTCTCCAGGACCAGCATATTGAGGGCGGCGCCCATCTCCTCTCCCTCGCTGCTTTTACTTCTTCCCCTGACCCTGAAAGAGGGCAGGTAACCATTTACAGCTGGGGTGAGCACTGGAACTGTACAGAAGTCCAAGGCGCGAAAAAATACGGTCACGGCCTCAACTGGCAACCACGCTCGACGCTGCTTAACATTGGCTGGGGGAAAGCGAGTGCACTGACCACAGAAGATTAGGCTGCAAAAACAAAAGTCCTTCAGGTTAAACTGTGCAGCAAGATCCCGAGTAGAAATGTATGCATAACGTCTTGCACACACGTTTGTGTCTAATATCACTTAATGTGAATAGACGTTAAATTGAAGAACAACACGTTAAAAAAAGCCACCCGTTTTTCTTAAAAGGGTAGGTAAACTATTGCCGATGGTATGGGTGTCACGAACATGCCTAGCGTACAATCTAATGTTGACGTGTTCAAGATTCACTGCATTCAATATTCTCCCAATAAATCATACAGCAGTGTCTTGATGTAAGAAAAAGAATACGAATGATGCGAAGAAGAAGACGACGACGAAGAAGAAGAATGCCAAGACGAAGAAGAATGCCAAGAAGAAGAAGAATCCGAAGAAAGAAGAATACGAAGAAGAAGAATACAAACAAGTGTAAGGAGAAAAAGAATGCAAAGGAGGAGGAGGAGAAGAAGAATGCAGAGAAATCGAAGAATTCCTCCTCCTCCTCCTCCTCCTCCTCCTCCTCCCCTCCTCATCATCATCATCATCAATCATCATCATTATTCAAAACAGCCCCCCCCCCCACACACACACATTTGAGCTTAAGGTATGGCTATCATTATTGCTTTATGCATGTTATTGTTGAGTCTGGATTTATAGATTAAAAATCTCCATATATTTTATTGTCTTTCACATGTGTGAACATGTATTTTGATAGCTATTATGTGTCCATTTTCTTCATTTTCTTTTTTTGTGTGGAGGGCAGGATGAAAAATTTTTGTAAAACCTTAATCTTTTACCCTCAATAAAGGATCCTTTTGACTTGAACATGACTTGACACCCAGGACACGAGACACAGACCCACACACACACACACAGCACACCACGCATACTCACACACACGCACACCACTCACAACACACTCACATCCTCCCAAACACACACACACACACACCCTCCCAGACACACACACACACGCCCCCCTCCACACACACACACACACACACACACACGACACACAACACACACACACAACACAGCACGGCCTCCAGAACACACACACACACACACACACGCAACGCACACACCGACACACACACAACACACAAAAAAACGCAAACACCCCAGCACAGCACACCACCACGCACTCACCACATATATACACACGCACGCACACACATATACACACACACTCACACACACACACACACACACACACACACACACACACACACACACACACACCCTCAAAAACACACACACACACACACACACACACACACCCCCCCCCCCTTCCACACACACCACCACACACACCCTCCCAGACACACACACACACACACACCCCCCTCCCAGACACACACACACACACACACACACACACACACACACACACACACACACACACACACACCCTCCCAGACACACACACAACACACACACCACACAACCCCCCCCCCCCCACACACCACACAACTCCCAGACACACACACACACACCACACACACACACACACATACACACACACACACACACACACACACACACACACACACACTTGCTGAAACAGAACACGGACCTAGCCAACACGGGGTCTTGCCCACCCAACAGAGTGCCTGTTTCCCCGTACCTCGGCTAGAGCTCGAGGTTCCCCAATGGACAGATCATTGCCTATGCCTCCTTTTTTTTTTTATAACCCACTATTTAGGTAGGCGCAGGGAGAGAGATGGGCGCCCGCCTCAATATGCTGGCCCTAGAGTGTGAGGTCTCTGACGCCTCGCTCCCCTACGACCTAATAGTTATGGGGGACTCCTTTACCTGACCTTAGGTAGCCGCATTCCGACTTCAGGGATGGTGCGTCACACGATATCTGTGGCATGCGTTTAAACAAATGTCATCCAGTCTCCACTAGCACGGAATGGCCTACCTCTGGGGGACGGATAAGCCCCAGTGTGTTAGAAACATTGCGCTGGCAATCTGACTACCCGGTTCGATTCCCGTTCAGAGGATATTTTCTCCTGGAGTTAACACAGTGCATATTCCCAACTCTTCCCAAAAAGTCCTTCGGATGAGACTGTAAACCGGGCCCCGTGTGGCGAACAGCCAGGCAGACAACATCTTGCGCGCAAGTTAATCCTGGTTCCGCTTTTCGTAAAGAAGGCCATTTGTGTGCCGGTGTAAGGAACAGATGACAGAATTCACAAAACCGCAAACATACGGGGACTATATGTAAAAAAGACACATAAGTGCTTATTCCATTATACCTCGATACAAAAGATTTTTTTAAAAAGAAAAAAACAACGGAAACGGGTTTGCACACGTGTGCAAAATATTCCAGCGTACATTGCGGGGCACCGGGGACCTCAGTTTATAGTCTCATCCGAAGGACCTCGACATTTCAGTTTTTAACGTTTTTTTCGTCCCAAACTGGAAAGAAAGGGCGAGGCTGGGAACCGAACTCCCAAAAACCTCACGGTCATTGGTTGGGAGGCAGGTAAACGTTTATATGCCACCTTGCCTTTCTCTAATGCAGATACGGATGACTGTGCATACTCTTTACAGGTGCGGGGGGGGGGTCTGCCGTGGGTTTTGCAATTATCAGGCCCAACAGACGCGACACACTCACTGCAGTGCTGCAGTGTTGGCGAGCGAATTTCAAACAGACTTTGTTTGGTCTGGGTGGGAGAGAGAGAGAAAGAGCATTCCAATAGACGAGGTTTTGTGGGGTTTTTGCTGGCAACCAGGTGTGTTTTTTCAAGTCAGGACAGTGTTTAAGTGTGGGGGGGGGGGGGGGGGGGGGGTAGGGGGAAGTGTTGGAGAGCCGTTTGTTTGTGTGTGTGTGTGTTGTGTGGTGGAGGGGGCGGGTGTGTGTGTATGTGTGTGCGTGCTTTTCTTTTCGCAATCTCTAGCTTTAATTCTGTCGTCCTCTCATGCATGATATTTCTCTCGTCTCAGTCCTCTGTCTGTCATTCTGTCTGTCTCCTCT
>CM054165.1:4791714-4804214 GCA_028751875.1 Rapana venosa
AAAGAAAAAAGAAAAAAGAACAAGAGGGATAGCCCTGGTGTTTGTGCTGTGACGCTGACCCGGGTTCAATCTCGTTGCAAGAGGATTTTGCCTCTGGAGTTAACATCAGTGTTGACTCCACTCCCCAAATGTCCTGTAATAACTAAAAACCCGAGCACCCCGTGTGCGAACCTACACAGAGCATCTTGACACACGTGAAAACACGTTCTACTTTTTGGAAGAGTAGCCATTGTGTGCTGGTAGGAATGGATGACAAGTTTTACAAAACGCATACACACGGGACTAGATTTTTAAAAAAAAGCATATACTGTCTATTCCATACCTTCGAAATAAAAGAAAAAAATAAATAAGTAAACACACCACTCACACACACTCACTCACACACTCCACAAACGACCATAATTTCACTCATTTACGCAAAAACCCATTCATTCACACCACACACACACACACACACACTCCACACACACTCACATGCATATACATACACTCATTCACTTATATATACACCACATACACTCAGCAAGTATACACTCACACACACCACACACACACCACACACACACACACACACACACAAACACACACACCACACACAGCACAAACGCACAGAACACACACACACACACACAAACACAAACACAACACACACACAGAACAAACACAACACAACACACACAACACACACACACACAACACACACACACACACACACTAAATCCTCTGATATCACTTTGGTGAAAGGACCTTAAACTGAAGAACTAAACACAACACCACCACACCACACACAACACACACACACAACATACACAACACCACACACACCACACACACAAACAACACACACACCACACACACACAACACACACACACAACACACACACACACCACACACACACACACACACACACACACACACACACACACACACACACACACACAAAACACAACAAGAACATACACAACACCAACACACACAACAACACACACACACACACACACCCCACACCACACACACACACACACACACACACACACGTCACCAAGATGGCGACGATGACAAACCGCCGATTACTTCTAGGGCAAGAAAGACAGAAGCTCAAAAAGCCAAAATTTTAGTAAAAAAGTTAGTTTCAGCTCAATAATCTCAAACAGCTTTAAGAACACGAAATCTACAGAATGTGTTGGGGAACTGGACGAATGTCGGCTTCAACAACTCACTCACTCACTCATCCTTTGGTCGGGACAACCGTTGGGGTACCCGCATGGACGCTGCAAGTGGACCGCCAAATGGTTCTGTCCTGGGCTGCTTTCAGGAGGCTTGGTACAGTGAGGCAGGTCCACTCCTTGATGTTGGATATCCAGCTTTTGCGTGGTCGTCCCTGCCTCCTTGCTCCTTCCACCATTCCCTGCAGGACTGTCTTTGACAGGCTGTTATGCCTTGTTGTGTGGCCAAACCACTTCAGTTTCCTCCCTTTGACTGTATCTAGCAATGGTTCTTGTTTGCCAGCCATTGCCTCGATCTGCTGCCAGACGTAGTCATTGGTTTTGCGGTCTCTGTAGGTGATGTTCAGGATCCGCCTGAGGCACTTCATCTCAAAGGCTTGAATGCGACGTTCTAAATCGGCAGTAAGTGTCCATGCTTCCCCAAGCTGTACAAGGCAATGGATGTGACGAGTGCCTTGTAGAGTCTGACCTTAGTGTGGGTTCTGATGTTGTGGTTTCTCCACACTTTCGCCAGCTTAGTCATGGAGGAGAGTGCCACAGCAAGTCTGATCTTCACCTCTTGTGTGCTCGTGCCTTCTTTGGTGATGACTGCCCCAAGTACTTGAAAGTTTCCACCTCCTCTAGTGTCTCGCCACTCATCTTGATGCTGGTGGGAGTGGTCGGTGTGGTACTGTTCACTAGGATCTTGCTCTTTTCTGTGCTGATCTCCATACCGTGGGCAAGGCTGATGTTTCCAGTCTGGTGGTGAGATCCTGGAGTTCTTCTTCACTGCGGCCCATGAGATCAATATCGTCTGCGAATCGAAGATTGCAGACTGGCCTTCCTCCTATTGTGATTGTGGTCTTGAAGCCAAGGAGGGCCTCCGCATGATGTTCTCCAGGAACACGTTGAAAAGAACGGGGATAGCGGGCAGCCTTGTCGAACTCCAACTGAAGTCCGGAAGAACTCCCCGATTTCTCCACCCATGAGGACTGCACTGTGGGAGCTGTCATACAGCGCCTGGATGACTTGAATCAGGTCCTCGTCGAAGCTATAGTCTCTCATGACTTGCCACAGAGCTTCTTGCCACACTCGATCGAAGGCCTTCTTGAAGTCATGAAGTTGTTGTAGAGCTGTAGCTGATGTTGGAGATGCTTCTCTATGAGCATTCTGATGTTGAAGATCTGTTCTGACAGTGCATCGACCTGGTCTGAACCTGCCTGTTCTTCTGATAGGATTTCTTCTGCTTGTGGTTTCAGTCTGTTCAAGGCAATGCGTAGCATAACTTTGCTTGGATGGCTTATCAGACTGATTGTTCTGTAATTTTGGCACTTCTTCAGGTCTCCCTTCTTTGGAAGTGGAACTATGATGGATTGGGTCCACTGTTCAGGCCACTCTTTGCTGGTCCAGATGCGTTGGCAGATGATTGTTAATGCCTTGATCATCTCTGGGCCTCCGTTCTTGATGAGCTCACCGGATGTTGTCAATCCCTGGTGACTTGCCTCCTTCAGGGATCTTACTGCTTCTTCTATCCTCTTCCTCCAGCACCTTGTGCTTTCAGATCTGATGGTCTGGGATCTTGCTCGTGAAGTTTGTTCGGATCAGCCTTCAGCTTGTAGTTTGTACAGTCTCTGCAATACTCTGTCCATCTCTTCACGATAGTGGCGCTCTCTGTAAGGACTGACCCCTCTTTGTCTTCATAACGGAGTCTTTGGCTGCTGGGACTTGGTTAGTATCTTGATGGTCTGGTACGCCTCTTTGCTGTCTCCTTCGCCATTGCCTTCTCAACCTTGGAGCATTGTTCTGACATCCAGTTCCCCATGGCCTCAGTCATCTTCTTCTTGATTGACCTGTTGACTGTTCTATACTCTTCGGCCGTTTCTGGGTTTTTGTTCTTCACTGGCTTTAGCTCCCTACGTTGGTCGCACAGGTCCAGGATATCGTTGGTAACCCACGGTTGGTTCTTTTTCCTCTCTTTCCCAAGGATCTCCAGTGCTGTCTCCTGAATGGTCTTGCTGAAGGTCTCAGTGAGGTTGTTGATGTCATCTTGGAGGAAATTCAATGCTGCAATCTGCCCCCTATCTCAGCTTTAAAGATTTCAGCGACTTCGGGTCCTTCAGCTTTTCCATGTTGAACCGCAAACGGGGATTTCTCTTCTGGTTCTTGGTCTTCAGCTTGATCTGTAGGGTCATGAGTACCATGTCGTGGTCACTACCAATATCAGCGCCAGGGAAACTTCTTGTCTGGGCTTTGTTGATGCTCGACTTAAATCGTTTGGGGGCCAAGATGTAGTCAATCTGGTTATGTGTCTTTCCATTTGGTGAGTGCCACGTCGTTCTTCTTGATGTCTTGTGGGGGTATACCCCCACTTATACCCCCACAAGGCTTCAACAAAACAAGTCGAAAATTCACATGCAAGGACTGTGTTTTGAACCATGTTAAAAGTGATGTGCTTGTGAACGTAGAAACGGAACTTAGATCTGTTTCTTCACCTGCGAAGACAGACAGAAATGCAGAAAGTTGTAGATCTAGACTTAGATCTTCATGTAAGCAGCAAGATCTACATATTGATGATATCAGGCCTACAGAACAAGGAACAAGTACAGTGAACCTCAGATGAGACAGGTGACCGAAGTGAAGAACATGCTGTCACATTTCATCCACAGCTTCCAGGAACGTGAGATGAACGAAACGACAAAAACAGAGTAACTCAACTGATTGCTGCTGGACTGCAGGTGAGAGCATGAAAACGAACACAAGGCGAAGACACACAAACTGACATTCAACTGTCACCCCCCCCCCACCCCAAAGCCCGTTCTTGTGTCAACCACCGCTCTCCTCGTATTCAAGTGTTGGTAAAAAGCTGCTCCACCCAAGTTTATGTTTGGAGGCAAGACCCAGCAAAGGTTTAAATGAAACTCAACAAGGCTGAAAATGACGTTCCAACAAAACCTATGTAAAAACATCCAAGCAAGACAATTGACGTAAAAATACTGTCATAGATAAAGAAAAGAAAACCAGAGAGCAAGACAAAAAGCATGCCCCATATAAACTGAAACACAGCAAAAAATCCCTGAAAAATCAAATGATGCATCACTCATATTAAAGTTTCTGCTGAAAGAAAACAAAACGCAAAATCTGGAATTCAAGCCTCAAGTACAAAATCCCAATTCACAACTCCCCAAAGTGATAATATTGCATGATTCAGTAATGGCCAAATATGATGGAATCGACTGGGAAACTCCTATGGCTTTCAGTGTTACTAAAAAAGCACATACCAGTGAAGAATGTCTATCGGTCATAGGATGGATACACTAGGGAAGATCAATTTTGATGTAGTTGTCCTCCCTCTGGGTGTAAATGATCTGAAGAAAACGATGTGTAAATGTTGTGCTCATGTCTCTCTCTGGCTCCTGTTGTGTTGAGCTTGAGCAGTCCAGGTGGTCTACAGCTTTAAACTGTTGTCATTAAAGTTTCTCCACTGACCAACCCTGAGCTGAAAGTGAAAGGGCGAGCTGTATAATGCTCACGTTTTCCTCTCAGATGTACAACAATTGACAATATTTCATTTGTAATGTCATGAAAACCTTAAAGCCAATTTGAAAGTGTAAAGACAGATTCCATTCATCCTTCAGCCAGAAGGAAGCGGTGTTTCCTGCCGTGAACCTTGGACGACATCTCCACTCCTCTCCTGTTGAAGAAGCCAACCCGCAAGCAGCACGACCGCCGCAATAACCCCCGGAAAAAGTCGTCTTCTCCCCACAGCCTCCTTGTTCCGCCACTAGTCCAGAAGAATTATCATCTGCCCTCAAAAACCCCCACCAGAAGGCCCAGCTTTTCTCTTCCATCAATCTCATCCACTCAATCCCAAATATGATCGATTCTTTCAAGGGAATCAACAGCCATTGTCAAAACTAAACCTGGTCATTTTTTGGTTTGGTGACAGTGCTAACTGTGAATCTGGCACAACAGTGGAGACTTTCATTACAGAAGGTGCATAGTCTTTCTTCTTTGCAGCTATAGGCCTAGCAGGACTTCGGATCAGTGAACCATCTGTCGTTTTTCTAGTATAAAGTGTTTTTTGCCATTTGAACTTCTTTGTTGTTGTTTGTTTTTTTATTCCTTTTTTATTTCCTTGTCTTTTTTTCTTCGTTTTGTTTAGGGTTCGATAGTTTTTTAAATTAGATCTGTCAGGGTTATCAGTTTACTTTTAAATTTGTAAAAACAAATATCAAAATGAAAACTCCTAGATCTAATATGGATTATCCTGCAAGTGGGAATTGCCGATCGATTTCAACAAATCAGCATTATCTTCTACAAACATCATCTTCTAAACGTTTATCAAACTTGTTTTGCAATCTTAAATGTAGACGGCATAAACTTCCTATATTCCTAACTACTATAACCCTCCTGTTATATCAGGTAGAAGACGAAAAAGGAAAGATCAACACTGCTATATATATTCAAGAAAAAACTTAGTTATGTTGAGCTCTGTCTCCTTTTCCAAAGGACACTGAAAATATGAATGCTTGTGCAAGTCAGGATAAAGTTTAATGAACAGCTGACTTTAAATATTGTTTTCAGTGTAATTTCTAAAAGGCCCTGACAATCAAATACTGAATGGGCTACGTTGCCCTAAGGGACCAGAACGATAAATGGGCTCATAGCTGGTGACTTTAATGCCCATTCTCCTTTTGGGATTAAGAGTACAAATACTACTCGAAAACCGTTTTTTATAAAATATTGTGTGGACTCTCCTTTCCACTTTCTAAATAATGGAAATATTACAAGAATACCAGACGTAACAAGTCACAGAGCAGACAGCAATTGACCTATCTTTAATAAAGGGAAAGTAGATTCTTCCTTTAAAGAATATCGACAGCTTGCTGTGGCAAAATATGTTTAAGAAGTACAACAAATGACAGCAACGTTGAAAATGAAGCCCAGATAAAGTCTGACATTCACTTTCCGAAAAGAGCAAGAACTATCAGCTCGCTTACTACAATAATACTTACACTTCTCCCTTTTTAAACATTCAGAACTAAACCAAATGAATTAGCAAAATCAGTACAGTCAGCTCCCTACCCCCTTGGGAACTTTTTAAAGCTCATTTTGACATCAATCATTCTTCTGTAAGAAAAGCTGAAAATGTTAACATTCTTACATCGCTAGTAAAAGAACATATTCAAACTACTTATCCTGATCATCTCAAAATCTATACTGATGGGTCCGTTTTAATACTAATGAGCTGGTGCAGCTTTCATTATTCCATCATTAAAAGTAGAACGAGCTGTCTACCTGGGAAAAAATAAATCTATATTTACAGCTGAGCTAACTGCTATAGTGCTGGCACTTAACTATGTACTTGACTTCCCTAAAGACATATTCAACATACTTTTGTGTGTTGATTCTAAATCGGTTTTACATGCTTTAAGAAATTCTACTTTTAAAGTAAGAAAAGACCTAATCATTGAAATCAGGCATCTGGTACACTTTTGATTTTAAGAGGTAGTACTGTTACTTTCTGTTGGGTTCCCTCACACACTAGGTATCTTTTTTAATGAAAAAGTTGACAGTCTTGCAAAATATGGCGCGAGAAATAAAAATAGTTCTTGTGAAATAAACGTTGCCTTATCTCTGCATGAGGGATACAGCTTGCTACAAAACGCTTGCTGGAAGCACTTCAGAAAGAAAATATATGATTCTGGCTATTGTCTTTATAATGGCTGTACAAGCAATGTGATAGATTTTCGAAATGCTTTCATTTCTAACAAAGTCTGTGGTTGGTATAATCGTAGAAATATTTATCCCTTATGTACAGATTTAAACTAAATGCTTTCAGGACAAAGTACGTGAAAGATGTAAACTGTATTTGTGGGAGAAGATTACCAATAGACATGTTATTTTTGATTGTGGACATTTAAAAGCATTTTATACCTGCTATACCAGGTTTATCACTGGATCAGATTTGTCTGAACCATCGTTACTGTTGGACATTGTGTTAGGATTGATAAGAAGTCCGATAATTCAGTTTTTGTAGTATGTTAAAGTTATTTTTAAGTTACTGTTATTTGACACTTTTTGTTATTGTTTGCATTCTCTTGTTTATTTTACTTTTCCCCGTCTAAAATCACTAAATGTGAATAGACGTTAAACTGAAGATCATACACAACACACAAACACAACACACACACAGAACAAACACAACAAAAACACACACAACACACACACAAACCACACACACACACCCACACTAAATCCTTCTGATATCATTTTGGGGTAAAAGGGGCCCTTAAACTGAAGAACAACACACAACACGCACACTTTACAACACACCACAAAACACACACAACAACCACACACAACATACCCCAACACCACACACACACACACGCAAACAACACACACACAACACCACACAACACACACACACCACACACACACCACACACACACAACACACACACACAACACGCACACACACACAAACACACACACACACACAGAACTACAAAACACAACACACACAACACCACAACAACACACACCACACACAACACACACAAACACACACACACACACACCCACACACACACACACACACACGTCACCAAGATGGCGACGATGACAAACCGCCGATTATTCTAGGGCAAAAAAGACAGAAGCTCAAAAAGCCAAAATTTAGTAAAAAGTTAGTTCAGCTCAATAATCTCAAAAGCTTTAAGAACACGAAATCTACAGAATGTGTTGGGGAACTGGGCCGAATGTCGGCTTCAATGTTTTTGTGATCAAATCCAGAATGGGCAGACATTACTCTGCGTGACTGTGCCCGACCAGTCCACTGGATATGCGCAGATTTTTACCGGGATACCAGCTTGCTATGTTCGTTCCAAAAACAAGTCGAAAATTCACATGCAGGACTGGGTTTTGGAACCCTGTTAAAAATGATGTGCTTGTGAACGTAGAAACGGAAAATTAGATCTGTTTCTTCACCTGCGAAGACAGACGAAATGCAGAAAGTTGTAGATCTAGACTTAGATCTTCATGTAAGCAGCAAGATCTCATATTGTAATATCAGGCCTCCAGAAAAAAGGAACAGCAGTGAACACTCAGAATGAGACAGTGACCGAAGTGAAGAACATGCTGTCACATTTTTATCCACGCCTTCCAGACGTTGAGACTGAACGACAAAAACAGTTTACTCAACTGATGGCTGCTGTGACTGCAGGTGGGGAGCATGAAAACAGACACAAGACGGTAGACACCAAACTGACATTCCATCTGTCACCCCAATCCCAAACCCGGTCTTGTGTCAACCCCTCTCTCTTATGCAAGTGTTGTAAAAGCTGCTCCACCAGTTGTATGTTTGGGGCAAGACCAGGCAATGGGTTTTAAAAGAACTCAACAGGATGAAAATGACGTCCAACAAAACTATGTAAAAACCATCCAGCAAGACAATTGACGTAAACATACTGTCAGAGATACGAAAAAAGAAACAGGAGCAAGACAAAAAGCATGCCCATATAAAACTGACAAGCAAAAAAATCCCTGAAAAATCAAATGACATCAATCATATTAAGTTTCTGATGAAAAGAACAAAACGCAAAATCTGGAATTCCAAGCCTTCAAGTACAAAATCCAATTCAACAACTCCCCAAAGTGTTAATATGCATGATTCAGTATATGGGCCCAAATAGATGGGAAGCGAAAAAAAACCCTTTTGGGAAACTCTATGGCTTTCAGGTGTGTACTAAAAAAGCACATACACAGAAGAATGTTCTTCCGGTCTTAGATGGATACACGAGGGAAGATCATTTAGCATGTTAGTTGTCCTCCCTCTGGGTGTAATGATTGAAGAGAACAAATGATGATGTCAAATGTTGGTGCTCTATTCTCTGGCTTCTGGTGTTGATGGCTGTGCAGTCCAGGTGGTCTACAGCCTTAAACTGTTGTCAGTATAAGTGGCTCAGCTGACCAATCACTGAGCTGAAAGTGAAGAGAGAGCTGTTATAATGCTCACGTTTTCTCTCGATGTACAACATTGACAATCTTTCATTTGTATGTCATGAAAACTTTTATAGCCAATTTGAAAAGTGTATATGACAGAGTCCATTCATCCTTCAGCCAGAGGAAGCGGTGTTCTAGCCGGGAACCTGGGAAGACATCTCCACTCTCTCCTGTGGAAGGGAAGCCATCCAGCAGAGCAGCACGACGACGCAATTACCGGGAAAAAGATCCGTCTTCCACAGCCTCTTGTTCGCCAACTAGTCATAGAAAAACCATTCTGCATCCAAAACCCAAACCAGAGGCCAGCAGCTTTTCTCTTTCCTCAACCTCATCCACTCTTCCCAATATGAACGATTCTTCAAGGGAATCAACAGCATGTGTCAATCAAAACTATCCAGGTCATTTTTGGTTTTGTGTCAGTGTGCTGTGATTCTTGCCACAACATGTGGAGGACGTTTTCTTACAGATGGTGACATAGTCTTTCCCTTGCAGCTATAGACTAGCAGGACTTCGGATCAGTGCAATTTTGTCTTGTGTTTTTCTACGATATGAAGTGTTTTTGCCACATTTTGAAACTTTCTTTGTTGTTGTTTTGTTTTTTATGCCTTTTTTTCCTTGTCTTTTTTCTCGTTTGTTTAGGGTTTGTTAGTTTTTAAATTAGATCTGTAGGTTATCAGTTTTACTTTTAAATGTAAAACAAATATCAAAATGAAAAATCCTTGATCCTAATTATTGATACCAGCAGTGGAATTGCCGGTTGGATTTCAAAAATCTGCATTATCTTCTACAACATCTCTTTCTAAACGTTATCAACTTTGTTTTGCATATCTTTAAATGTAGACCGGCATAAACATCCTATAAATCTAACTACTATACCCCTCCTGTATTCAGGTAGAAGACGAAAAAACAAGGAAAGATCAACACTGCTATATATATTCAAGAAAAAACTTAGTTATGTTGAGATTCTGTCTCTTTTCCAAAGGGACACTGAAATTTAATGCTTGGTGCGTCAGGATAAAGTTTTAGAACAGTGACTTTAATAATGTTTCAGTGTATTTGTCTAAAGCCCTGACATTCAAAATACTGAATGCATACGTGCCCTAGGGACCAGTGAACGATAAATGGCTCATAGCTGGTGACTTTAATGCCATTCTCCGTTTTGGGATAAAGAGTGTAAAATACTACTCATAACGTTTTGTAGGAAAATATTGTGGACTCTCCTATCACTTGCAAAATAACCGAAATATTACAAGAATACCCGACGTATCAAGTCATTGAGCGGACAGCAATTGAAGCTATCTTCACTATCGCTGCACTTGGACCCTTTTGATTGTGGGTATCATAAGGGGTGGGGGAGAACGTCCATGATCGCTTTGGAACGTGACATTTGCCTGTTATTAGATGTATAGATAGCAAACTGTTCAAAAACCGATTATCCAAAGACGAATTCAAAATATATTTATAAAAAGCCAACTGGTTCAAATTTCAAGACATACTGAACAGCATACAACCACTGATGATTTTCTGACAGACAGCATAGACGGGAACTTACGACAAATTTTGTTAAAACCAATTCTGTATGCAGCTGACATGTCCATTCTAAATGAAATCCTTTAAAATCTAAGTAAGTTTTCATGTAATGTATGGTGGAATGACTCCTGTGAAGTTTGCCAGACAAAGAAAATAAGGCTTTTAAAATTCTACCTAAAATGATAAAAGTAATGAAAATATTAAAGACATATGAAAAAAGCTAAGAATCAATGCAACTGGAATAATAGTAGAAGCAAAAAAGCAGTATGGTCCAATTTCTTGGTTTTAAATCAGATATTCAGGACACAAGATCTTAACAACGTCTGGAAAAAAGTGAAGAAATGAAAAATGGTGTAGTTTTGCCACCTATACCCCATAACTATCAGAAGACAATGAGTTTCCATCGAACTTTGAAAAGGCTGAAATTTTGTTTAGAATTATTTGCCAAGAATTAGTAATGTGGAAAGGTTTATCCGGTAACTAGAAAAAAAAGTATAGGAGAAGATATAGAAAATGCCAACATAACTGCTAACAGTATCATCTTTCCGCATTATCTAAATGCTGACCTTTCACTTCAGGAATTAAAAGATGCTATTCAACCCTTGGCACAAAGAAAAAATCTGTCTGGTCATGATGCTGTATCAATGAAATGATAGACATCTTCCAGATAATTCTTACTTTATTTACAACAATATTTCAGAACTGTTGGTTAAGTGGGCCTCTGCATCTTTTGTGGAAACAATCGTCATTGTGCCAGTTATTAAACAGGGTAAACCAATTGCAGACAAAAACAGCTACAGGCCCGATCGCCCTAACATTCACTTAGGGAAATTATGGAACGTATCATCTTAAAAGGCTCAATCATTTCTGTGAAAAGCATACACATCATGCCTTTCTCTCAAGCAGCATCAGAAAGGCAGGTCAACTGTTGATCATCTAATCAAAAATTAAGACCAAATTAAACACAGTTTGCTACGAAGACAAGATGTACTTGCAACTTTTCTTTTTGAAATGGTAAAGTCGTAACGACTACGTTTGGCATGACAAGCTACTTTATAAAACTGAGATTCATTGGGCTTTCAGGTTGCATATATAATTACTTTAAAGCATTTTTAAGTGAATAGGTCCATTCAAATCAAAAAGTAGGACGCGCCTCCTATTCTTCTTAGGTCTTTCACATGGGAATTCGCAAGGATCTGTTATAGCCCCAATACTGTTTAATATTATGACCGATGACTCTCTAGCCGTTTATCTAAATATGTGGGAATTGTGCATTTCGCAGAATGATATCTGATGTGGTTTAAAGTGAATCTTAAAAAACGCACTCTGTAGATCTATAAATAATATAAAAAGATGTATCAAACTGAGCTTGATAAACTTAATGCATACATGCTTGAAAATGGGTTATCCTTTCTTCAGAAAAAACTCATTGATGCTTTTCAATTCAGGCGCATAATCCAGATTTTCATCTCCCAGTTTTTAAATGTTAAATGGATCTGCAATTGGAATACACACAAGTTAGTAAATTTTTAAGAGGATATCTCATCTAAAACTGACTTGGAATAATCATATAGAGTACATACTAAAAGGCCAGAACAAGTTTAAACCTTTTTGGAGTTGTGCGTAGGCACCTTGGGTCAGGATTCTCATATCCTTTTAAACCTAGCAACATCTTTGGTTCGTTCAATGATTAAATATGCGCAAGAAATTTTCTTTCGGCTCCAATAATATTTCTATTAACAAACTACAAAAGCGTAG
>CM054165.1:4809214-4814945 GCA_028751875.1 Rapana venosa
GTCAGTGTGGGTGTAGCTGTGTGTGTGTGTGTGTGAGTGTGTGTGCTTGTGTGGGTGTGAGTGTGTGGAACCTCCGCTACAATGAACAGCACATATGGGCAGTGTGGGTGTGTGTGAGATATTTGTTGTGTGTGGTGAGTGTGTGTGTGTGGACCTCCGCTACAATGAACAGCACATCCATGGGTCAGTGTGGGTGTAGCTGTTTGTGTGTGTGTGTGTGTGTGTGGGTGTGTTGTGTGTGTGTGTGTGTGGACCTCCGCTACATATGAGCGCAATCATGGGTCAGTGTGGGTGTGGGTGCTGTGATAGTGTGTGTGTGTGTGTGTGTGTGTGTGTGTGTGTGTGTGTGTGTTGTGTGTGTGTGTGGACCTCCGCTACAATGAACAGCACATCATGGGTCAGTGTGGGTGATATAGTGTGTGATGGTGTGAAGTGTGTGTGTGTGTGTGTGTGTGTGTGATTAGTGTGTGTGTGTGTGTGTGATTGTAGTGTGTGTGTGTGTGTGTGTCTGTTGGTGTGTGTGTGTGTGTGTGGACCTCCGTACAATGAACGCACATCATGGGGCAGTGTGGGTGTGTGTGAGTGTGTTATTTTGTGTGTGTCTGTGTGTGTGTGTGTGTGTGTGTGTGGGTGTGTGTGAGTGTGGACCTCACTACAATGAACAGCACATCATGGGTCAGTGTTAGCGTGGAGGTGTGAGTGTGTGTGTGTGTAGGTGTGTGTGTGAGCTTGTGTGTGGGTGGAGTGTGTGGACCTACGTACAATGAACAGCACATATGGGTCAGTGTTAGCGTGGAGGTTTTGTGGGTGTGTGGTGTGTGTGTGTGTGTGGGTGGGTGAGTGTGTGTGTGTGGGTGTGTGTGGGAGGTGTGTTTGTGGACATCGCTACAATGACAGCACATCATGGGTCAGTGTTAGCGTAGAGGTGTGGGTGTGTGTGTGTGTGTGTGTTGTGTGTGTGTGTGTGTGTGTGTGTGTGTGTGAGGGTGGGTGTGTGTGTGTGTGGACCTCCTCTACAATGAAAAAGACATCATGGGTCAGTGTTGCGTGGAGGTTGTGTGTGTTGTGTGTGTTGTGTGTGTGTGTGTGGTTGGGTGTTGTGTGTGTGTGGACCTCCGCTACAATGAACAGCACATCATGGGTCAGTGTTAGCATGGAGGTGTGGGTGTGTGTGTGTGGGTGTGTGTGTGTGTGTGGACCTCGCTAACATGACAGCACATCATGGGTCAGTTTGGGTGTGGGTGTTGGTGTGAGCTAGTGTGATGTGTGGGTGTGTTGTGTGTGTGTGTGTGCTGTGTTGTGTGTGTGTGGACCTCTGCTACAATGAACAGCACATCATTGGGTTTGTGGGTGTGATCGTGTGTTATGTGAGAGATAGTGTGTGTGTGTGTGTGTGTGTTGGTGTTGTGTGTGTGTGATAGTGTGTGAGTGTGTGATTAGTGTGTGTGGGCTCTTACTGTTTTTGTGTGTGTGAGATAGTGTGTGTGTGTGTGTGTGTGTGGACCTCCGTTACAGAATGAACAGCACATCAAGGGTCAGTTGTGGGTGTAGGTGTGGGTGTAGAATAAGGGTGCGTGTGTGTGTGAGATAGTGTGTGTGTGTGTGTGTGCGTGTTGGACATCCGTACAATGAACTGAAGCTTGGGTAAGTGTAGGTGTGGGGTGTAGGTGTGTGGTAGGTGTTTATTGTGTGTGTGATAGTAGTGTGTGTTGTGTAAGAGACGAGGAGAGTGTCGTTGTGAGAGATAGTGTGTGTGTGTTTGAGATAGTGTGGGTGTGTGAGAGAGATAGTGTGTGTTGTGAGTGATAGCGTGTGTGTGAGAGATAGTGTGGTGTGAGAGATAGTGTGTTGTGTGAGAGATAGTGAGTGTGTGAGAGAGATTGTTTTGATGTGTGTGTAGTTGTGTGTGTATGTGTGAGGATAGTGTGTGGTGTGAGAGATAGTGTGTGTGTGAGAGAGACATGTGTGTGTGATAGTGTGTGTGTGGTGTGAGCTAGTGCTATTGTGTGTGTGTGATAGTGGGTTTGTGTGTGATGTGTGGGTGTGTGGGTGAGAGGATAGTGTGCATGTGTTGTGTGTGATCGTTGTGTGTGTGTTGTGTGTGTGAGAGAGAGAGACATGAGAGAGTGTGTGTATGTGTGTGAGAGAGACAATGACAAATTCTTTTTTTATTTCGAGGATAACGAATAAGCACTCATGTGCTTTTTTACATCCAGTCCCCGGAGAGAAAGTTTCTGAGAGAGAGAGAGTGTGTGGGTGTATTTGTGTGTGTGCCTGAGTGTGTTCGTGTTTTAACATATGAAAACACTCATTACATTAATGAAATCATTTTTTTAAAAACGCGATAAAATGGAAAGATCACTGAAGATACCAGCTTGCAACTATATTTACTTTTACATACGCAAGAGCTTATGGTGTGTTTGGTAAGGATGTTTTGATACCAAAGATGTTTCATTATGGACGTGCGACTAGTGCTTATCTTGACCGTTCTTTTTAATGCTATTGATGATGATTAATTATGATATTAATAATTATTACAATAGCGACAAGACAAAATATAAAATTAATAATGGTGCTGTAATGGAGATGATATTATGATGTATGTTAGTCCGTCGTTTTTGGCCGTTTGACCTCCAAAAACAGCAGAGGATGCGCAGCTGCTGTTTCGGAAATGCAGAAATTTGATTCATAGTGGAGATGCTTGCCCACAGGTACATCCTCACCACTCCGCTCGCCAAGGGGGGCATAAGGACAGTCAGCTTTTGGAGATGTTCTCCAAAGGCCCAAACCGACAGCCCCCAGGGCTGCAGCACATAAGGATGTGCGAGTAAACCCTCCTACAGAGACCCCTCGACCACTAAAGACTAAGCTGTAAAAGGGAAGTCCAAGGGGAAAGAAACCACGGGTCAAAACACCCTTCACTTTGCTGTTTCCCCCCAGCAGCGTCAATTTGAAAGAAGGGGATAACGCCCAGGCGTGACGGCTAAATTAAAAAATAATGATTGGGGTGATGATAAAACAAGGGGAACGAAACATAACAACAACAACAACAACATACCACCCGCGACCTCCCCGCCCTGACCCCGGGGAAACCCGTACTGTGTGGAAATCACACGGGGCCCCCGGGGCCGGCAGGGTCAGGGGGGGGGCCCCGGGCACCAGAGGGCCGGGCTGCGCACCGCTTCCACAGAACTTCTGGGTGGACCCCCCGGGGGCCCGGCGCGGCGATTTTGACGGTTGAATCATGGGCCCCCAAAGGTGAGGGGAGAGGGGTGGGGGGGTGTGTGGGGGTGGGTGGGTAGGGTGGTGGTGGGGGTGTAGGGTGGGGTGGGGGTGGGGGGGGGGGGGGGGGGGTTTTGTTTGTGTGTGGGGTTGTGTTTTTTGTTTGGTTTGTTGTTTTTGCCTCGTATGTGTGTCCTGTGTGTGTGGGTTCGGCACTTTTATTTTTTAATTTAAATTTTAAAAATCGTTAATTTTATTCTTTTTACGAGGAAAATGAAATAAGCACAAATTTTGGGCTTTTTACACCATAACCCGTGTGTATGCATTTTGTAAATTCGACATCTTTTCCCCCCCCGGAACACAATGGCCTACACTTACGAAAAGGGAACAGGTTTTTAACGTAGCAAAATGTTCCGCGCGTTCGACGGGGGGGCCCTTATTTTAATGTCTATCCGAAGGATTTTGGGGGGGAAGGGGGAATCTGCACTGAGTTAACCCCGGGGGAAAAAATCCCCTTAAACGGGAATTTAACCCTGTCAGATTGCGGCGCAATGCTCAAACCGTTTTATGTAGTGTATGGTGTGCGTGCGTGCGTCGTTATGTGGGGTGTGTGTGGTGTGTGTGTGTATTTTCTTGTGTGTGGTTGTGTCTAAATTATTACTGTTAAAAATCATTATGTGAACGGCCCGCAGGGTGTGAATGTTTTAAATGCACAATTTTGATTTTTTTGCTTTGAAAAAATTCAGCGCTATAGAAATTCCATAAAAAAAAATTTTATGCAAAAAGCTGAAAACTGGTGCTCTTTGATTTAAAAAAAACAACCCACCCGTTTTAAAAAAAAAAAAGATGAATCTTTGCCCTTTTCACGTGGTTTAAAGGATTACAATATGGAAGGAAAGGCTGTGGTTGGGGGGGCGCCTGAGGGTTTTTTGTGTGTGTGAAATGGATTCACAACTATGGAAGGGAAAGGCTGTGTGTTGGGGCGCTGCACTGAGGTTTTCAGGCTCTGTGTCATCTGCACATGGAATTTAGCGGAGCCCAGCCCTCTCCCAGTACCACCAGGGGGGGCGGGATAGGCTAGTGGTTAGAACATTGCGCTCGCAATCTGACGACCCGGGTTCGATTCCCGTTCAGGGGGATATTTTCCCCTGGAGTTAACATCAGTGCAGACTCCACTCTCCCAAAATCCTTCGGGTGAGACTATAAAAACCCAGGGCCCCTGTGCAAACGCACGCAGAACACGTGCGACCTTAAATCCTTTTCCGCTTTCGTAAAGTAGCCATTGTGTGCCGGGGGGGGAACAATGACAGAATTTACAAAACCGCAACAGACGGGGACTGATGAATAAAGCAATAAGTGCTTATTCCATTACCTCGATATAAAAGAATGATTTTTTTAAAAAACGAGTTCAGTGACATCTAATTCTTTCTGTTCAATATGTTACCTCCCCCCCTCCCCCCCATCCCCACCCAACCAATAAACGAGCGAAAAAGCGATTAAAAACCCAACAAACCAACCACCAACCGACCGACCAACCAACCAACAACAACGAATCAACAAGCAGCAAGCAGGGGCCAATCAACCAACCACCAAACCCCCTTCCCCAACCAAACCCAAAAAAATCCCCCCCCCAAAAAAAAAAAAAACCACAAAAACCCCCCCCCAAAAAAAAAACAACAACAACAACAAACAAACAAAAACAAAAAAAGGGGAAACCCGCCTGAACCCGTTCGATTCAAAAAGGGGAAAAATTTTTACCTTTGTATCGCTTTTGAAAAAAAAACCATTAACAAATGAAAAAAATTTTCAGACGCTACATATAGTGATGGTTAAGACCCTCCACTTCAAATCCCCGGGGGTCCGTGAAATATGGTTTGAATCTCGGGAACGTGGATGAAAATGAAGGAACCTTGGAACTCCAACCGAGGGAAAGAACAAAAAAAGAAAACCCCCCTTTTTTTTTTTTTTCTGACTATAATAAAATTTGGGGGGTTTTGGGGTGTTTATGCGGTGTTGTACTTGTTTTTGTGTATTGTGGATGTGTATGTGCCGTGTGTGGGGCGCGCGCGCCGCTGTGTGTGCGCTCGGAGCTTCCCAGGGGAAGAGCGGAAGGCGAAGGAGCGGGGGAAACTGTCCTGTTGTATACCCCGGGGGGGAGGCCGGGCCCCTACACCCTGGACATCCTGGTCGGGGGAGCATAGGGCTCGCCCTTCACTGTCCCCTGGCCACACCCCCAGGACTGGACACGACAGTGCCACAGCGTGGCGGGGGGCGGGGGCCGCAAAAACTCCCCTTCAGACGGCTGTGTCGGGGGGCCGCCACCACCATTCCTCTACTGACCCCAGGTCTGGGCGCGGGGTGGTGGGGGGGCGGGGGGGGGGGTTTGGGGAAAAAAATTCAGTTGTTGTTGTTTTTGTTGGGGTTTTTTGGGGTTTTCAGTTTGGAATATTTGTTTGGTGTGCCTTTTTTTTGGTTGAGTTTTTGAGTTTTGGACAGATTTTTGTTTTGG
>CM054165.1:4815445-4850445 GCA_028751875.1 Rapana venosa
AAATTTTCCTTAAATTTCCCCAAAGTTTAAATGTGCCCCAAAATGGAAATTCTGAAGCTTTTTAAAACCCCTTTGTGCACCAAACTTTTAACCTGCAAAACCGGGGGGCGCAACAGTGTGCTTCTGAAAAACACGAAGGAGAAAAGACATCACCCCCTGACAGGTCAGGAGAAAGAATTTGACCTTCGCACCGCTGACCTGGCACGGCGTGTTGTGTGGGGCCTCTCTTGGGTCTTCTTGTCTAATCTGCCCTGCTGTCTGTCTGTTGTCAGTCTGTCGTCTGTCCTCTGTTCTGTTGTCATGTGGGTGGTGCTGGTGTTGTTGTGTTGGCGTCTGTCAGTTTACACACACACATACACTCACGCACAAGCTCTCTCTCTCTCTTCCTCTCTCTCTCTCTCCTCTCTCTTCACTCTCTCTCTCTTTCCTCTCTCTCTTCGTCCCCTGTCTTCTGTCTGCTCCGCTCTCCTCTCTCTCTCTCTTCTCTCTCTCTCACCTCTCTCCAAACAGTCTGGATTTAGACAAAATCACTCAGTCAAAACGCACTGATTAGCCTCGAACAACTGGCTACAAACATTAATGACAAAAACTTTTGTGGAGTACAATTTGTAGATCCCCAAAAAGCTTTGACACAATTGACCAAAATACTTCTCATAAAAAAACCTAAACCTGTACCATTTTTTCTACAAATACCATACAACTGCTTGCTTCTACTAGAAAACAGGCAACAGTGTGTCTCAATAGGCACAACTACATCACACTACAACCATCAATTATGGAGTACCACAAGGATCCATTTTTAGGACCTATTCTCTTCTAAACAATACATAAACGACCTCCCTCTCCACATCAAATCCAAGCGAACTATTGCCTGATGACACAACAATTCATACGAGCCACAGTAACCCTATCTCTCTAGCAAAAGCATTACAAAAAGTGTTGATCATGCTTATTGAATGGACCGAACTGAACCATATGTCTATACACCCACAAAAAAACAAATGCATGTTATTACCACTAGACAAAAGCGTCAAAACTTAACCCAAAAACTTACTCCCATCAAAATTAAAAAGGAAGTAATTGAACAAACCATCACCAAAAGGGTTTTTAAAGGGGTAACAATTGATGAAAATCTCAGTTGGTTCACCACTATCTCAACTATGCAAATACATGTCCCAAAGAGTATACCAACTTTCTAAAATCAAGCACTTTCCTTGACTTTCATTCGACTTTCATTAAAGGGAAACATTTTTCCAATCTTAATAAATCCTCAATAGACTATGCTTCACCCTGTGGGATTCTGCAAGTGCAAACACTATGAAACCGTTACTGAGTCTGTACAGCGTGCTCTCAAACTGGTCCTTTTAAAAAAACAGCTTATTAGAAGCGACTATACTCAATTAAATATTCTTTCCCTTTCACCCAAAGACTAAAATATAACAAAGGAGTTTGATGTTCAAGATCATGACAGGAACCGTTCCACATACTTAAAAGACAAAACCCCCTAAACCAATCCAGAAATACTATAAAGCCCAGTGTCCCTATACCGAGAATAGACTTATTCAAAGATCTACTTTACTCAGGCCCTATGCTGTGGAAATCCCTTCCAATTCAGTTAAACAAAATCAATCAATAACAATCTACAAAACTCAATTGACAACTCACTTTATACATCACAATAACAACCAAAGTCATACCCTTTAAAACAAAGTTGCATACCTTCCCCTTTCCTATCTGCCCTTTCATCTTACCTATCTGCCCTTCCTTTCCCTTCACCTGTGTGTAAAGTCCAGACTGTTGCTCTCTCTCTCCTCCTCACCTCTCTCTCTCCTCTCTCTCTCCTCTCTCCCTTCTCTCTCCTCTCTCTCTCTCCCTTCTCTCTCTCTCCTCTCTCTCTCTCTCTCTCCCCCCTTTCCAAAATTTTCATTTTAATTGAAAAAGTGAGTTTAGCAAAGTGTAAGCTTTAAAAAAAAAAAAAAAAAAAATTTATATTAAATTTTTTTTAACTACACTATAGTTATAAGAAATATATCTATCATAAACAACAATATGTGTTAATCTGTACGAGTATATATGAAAAAGATGTTGACAGTGATGATGTGCTGTTTTGAGAATGATATTCAGTATTTTTTTTCTATGTCCTTTTTGTTTTGCTTGTTTACAAACAAAAAGCATTAAATCTTTAACACACCACACACACACAAACACACACACACACACACAAACACACACAACACACTCCCCCCTCTCCTCTCATTTCTCCCCCACCCCCATTCTCTCTTCTTACTCACAATGTATAGATGTTCATTTTATGACTTTAGTGATTTTTTCTCCTTATTGTAAGAGTGTATTGATATTGGGCTTTATTTTTTTCATGGCGTTCAATTTGTACGAGTATATTCGAAAAGAATATTGGTGGTGATCCTGTGTTTGTCTTGAGAATGATATATTTAGTATTATTCCTTGAAACACACACACACCCTGTGCTCAATTTTATGATCTATAAGTTTCTCTCTCTCTCTCTTTTCTCTCTCTCTTCCTCTCCTCACTCTCTCTTCTCTCTCTCTCTCTCTCTCTCTCTCTCTCTCTCTTCTTTTGTTGTTATTGCTGTAGTTGTTACTTTGTTTTTGTTGTTGTTGATTTGTTTGAGTTTTTTGTTTGTTTGTTTTTTTTTTTAGGTGTATGTATGTGTGTGTGTGTTGTGTGTTGTGGTGGAGGGGGAACGGTGTTGGTTTTTAAATTTTTTTTCTTTTTCTTTTTTCTTTGTTGTTGTTTTTTCTTGTTTTTTGTTTGTCTGTTTGGGAGGGTGCTTTTGTCTGTTTTTTGTTGTTGTTGTTTTTAAATTTTTTTGTTTGTTTTTTCTGTTTTGTTTTTGTTTTTGGGTGTGTGTTTTTTTTTTTTTTTTTTGGGGGGGGGGCGTTTCGGGGGGTTTATATTTGTCGTTTGCTCGTCCGGGGTTGTTTTTTTGTTTGTTTGTCTCTTTGTTTGTTTGTTTTTTTCTTTTCTCTTTTTCTTAAAAAAAAAAGTTTTTTTCCCTTTGCTTCTACTGTTTGAAAATATGAGTACTGAGTGCATTTTCAATGTGACCCCACGGGCGGGGACTGGATGTAAAAAAGCACATGAGTACTTATTCATTATCCTGAAAAAAAGAATTTGTTTCTATTACTTACAATTAGTAATGTTCTTTTTATGACTTTATTGGCTTTTTTTCCCCCTCTTTATTATGTGAGTGTATGGTAATTGCACTTATTTTATTATCATGACGTTCAGTTTGTATGATATATAATTAAAAAGTGTTTGTGTTGATCGTGTGCTAATGTGAATATTCATATTTAGTATTATCCCTGAATTCCCCCCCCCCCCCACCACACACACACTCACCACACACACACACACACACACACATACATACACACATCACTCACTCACTCACTCACTCACTCACTCACTCACTCACTCACTCATATTCTCTCCCTCAATGACTGTATAGTTTAGATTTCTTCTTTGTTTTGTTTCTTGTTTTTATTGTGTGGATGTATGGGTATTAAATTTATTTCATTATCATGACATATAATTTGAAACGAATATAATCTAAAATGAGTGTTGATGGGATCGCATACTGTTTTGGGAATTATATATTGATATTATCTCTGAAATACACACACAAACACTCTCTCTGTCTCTCCTGTCTCTTTCTCACCTTTTATCGTCTCGCTTATAGTTATAGTGTATCCCGATGAAGGATTCATATTTTATATTTTCAATACTTTATTGGACTTGCCTCTGTACATAAGTTTTAATGAGTGCCCTTTTCAATATCTTATAGTTATGTGTAACAAGTATGTGTACCATTTGACATTGTGTAGATGTTTATCTTTATGACTTATTAAGTTTGGTTGTGTTATTTTTCTTGGCTCTGTTGTTGTTGTTTTTTGTCTGTTTTTTCTCTTTTTTATCTTCTTCTGTTGGTTTGGTTTTCTTTTCTTTTGTTTGTTGTTTGTTTTGGTTAGGGTTTTTTTGGGGGGTGGGGGTGGGGGTGGGTATTTTAGGGTTTTCTTTTATTTGCTTGCTTTGAGGGGGGGGGGGGGTTGTTGGGGGGGGAGCTTTTTTGAAAAGGGTTATTTCCCTTGTTTTTATTGTGAGACTGTATAAGTGTTGGGTTATTATTATTAAGATGTATCCCTAACGGGCGGGGACTGGATGTAAAAATGCACATATGTGCTTATTCATTATCCTCGAAATAAAAGAATTTGTCATTGTCATTGTCATTCTCTCTCTCTCTCTCTCTCTCTCTCTCTCTCCTCTCTCTCTCTCTCTCTCTCTCTCTCTCTCTCTCTCTCTCTCTCTCTCTCTCTCTCTCTCTCTCCTCCCATCTCTCGCGCGTGTGTGTGTGTGTATCTGTGAGAAAGAGAGAGTGAGCGCACCGGCGCGCGCGCGCTCACGCACGAGTGTGTGTGTGTGTTTTTTAAAGAGAGAACAGGCAAGAGAGATATGATGAAAGAAAGAGAGAGATCTTTATCTTATTTATTTCATTCTTTTATATCGAGGGTAATGGAATAATCATTTATGTGCTTTTTTACATCCAGTCCCCGTGTGTTTGCGGATTTGTGAATTCTGTCATCTGTTCCCATCGGTACACAATAGCCTACTCTTACGAAAAGCGGAACAGGATTTAACGTGTGCGCAAGATAGAGAGAGAGAGAGCGAGAGAGCACTCTCTTTCCCTCCCTCTCCCTCTTTCTCTAAATCTCTCTTTCTGTGTGTGTTTCTCTTTTTATCCGTGTGTCTGTAATCTGTCTGCTTATCTCTGTCTGTCTGTCTCCCTCCCTCCCTCTTTCTCTAATTCTCTCTTTCTGTGCTGTGTGTGTGTTGTGTGTGTGTGTGTGTTGTGTGTGTGTGTGTGTGTGTCTCAGCTTTTAATCTGTGTTTCTGTATCTGTCTGTCTCTATCTGTCTATCTCTCTCTTTCTGTCTGTCTCACTCTCTCTCTCTCTCATCGTGCTTATTCTTTCCCTCAGTAACATCCATCCATCCATCATCCATCCATCTATCCATCCATCCATCCAAACCATCTATCCATCCATCTATCTATCCATCCATCCATCCATCCATCCATCCATGGATTGATTGATTGATTCATTCATTCATTCATTCTGTCTGTCTGTCTGTCTGTCTCTCTGTCTGAAGGCAAGGACTAACTAACCAAGTGGTGGCGGTGGATGGTTGTGTTCAGGTCACCTGAGCGCCACAGTCAAAGGGCCCGGCAAGTAATTCCTCTGCAGTGGACGAGAAGAGGCCTGGCCTGGCCACTGTGCTCTTCACCCCTCAGGAAGAGGGTGCGGTGTGTGTGTGTGTGGGGTGTGGGGGGGGGGGGGGGGAGTGAGGGTGTGTGTGTGAGTGAGAGTGGGTGTGTGTGGGAGGGGGGGTGAGGGTGTGTGTGTGAGAGTGTGTGTGTTTGTGTGAGGGTGTGTGTGTGTGTGTGAGGGAGGGGAGTTCAGTGTGGTGTGTGAGGTTGAGTGGTGAGTGTGTGTGGAGGGTTCTCGTATGTGTGTGTCTGTGTTCAGTGTGTGTGTGTGTGAGGTTAAGTGTGTGTGTGTGAGGGTTCGTATGTGTGTATGTGTTCAGTGTGTGTGTTTTATTTATTATTTTTAAAAATTCTTTTATATCGAGGATAATGGAATAAGCACTTATGTGTTTTTTTTTACATCCAGTCCCCGTGTGTATGCAGTTTTGTACATTTTGTTATCTGTTCTCACCGGACCGCAATAGCCTACTCTTCCGAAAAGCGGAACGGGTTTTTAACGTGTGCGCAAGATGTTCTGCGTGCGCTCGCACACGGGACCTCAGTTTATAGTCTCATCCGAAGGACTTTAGGGGAGAGTGGAGTCGGCACTGATGTTAACTCCAGAGGAAAAATCCTCTTGAACGAGAATCAAACCCGGGTCAGCAGATCACGAATACATCACTCTAACCACCAGGCTATCTATTACTGTGTGTGTGTGTGTGTGTGTGTGTGAGAGAGAGAGAGAGAGAGAGAGAGAGAGAGAATGAGAGAGGAGAGAGAGAGAGATGAGAGAGAGAGAGAGAGAGAGAGTGAGTGTGTTTTGGCATTAAAGTTTATTTGTTTGTTTGATCGATATTGCTAAAAGTGCTTCTGTTGGCAGATAGATGATTTTCCCATTTATTCACTGATCGAGCAAGAAACGATGGATTGATAATTGATTTAACAATCAAAGAGAAAAACAAACCAAACAAATGATTGATGTTTTTGTTGTGTATAAAGCTGACCTGCAAATCTTTCCAAAGTCTTTATTTGATTGATTGATTGATTGACTGACTGATTGATTGATTGACTGACTGATTGATTGATTAGGTTTATGAGCAGACCTGGTATCTTTTCAAAGTCTTTGACTGATTGATTGACTGATTGATTGATTAGTTGATTGCTTTCAGGCAAACATCTGATCGAGGTGGACTGGAACGGGTCTCCCCTCTCCACCTCCCCCTTTATCGGGTATGCCGTGAGAGAAGTCAACAACAACAACAACAACAACGGCAACAACAGCGCCACCCTCTATGCCCCCACCCCCCCGTCTACCTGCAAGGACACTCTCACACGTAAGATTTGTCTTGCCTTGCCTAGTCTTGTCTTGCCTAGTCTTGCCTTGCCTTGCCTTGCCTTGTCTTGCCTTGCCTAGTCTTGCCTTGCCTTGTCTTGCCTTGCCTTGTCTTGCCTTGCCTTGTCTTGTCTTGCCTTGCCTTGCCTTATATTGTACTGTCTTATGTTGCCTTGTCCTTTATTGTCTTGTCTTATAATTGTCTTGTCTTATATTGTCCTGTTTATATTGTCTTTTCCTATACTGCCTTGTCCTATATTGCCTTGTCTTGTCTTATATTGTCTTGTATTGTCTTGTCTTGTCTTGTTTTATATTGTCTTGTCCTATATTGTCTTTTCTTATATTGCCTTGTCTTGTCTTGTATTGTCTCGTCTTTTGTCTTCTCTTATATTGCCCTGTCTTATATTGTATTGTCTTGTATTGTCTTATATTGTCTTGTCTTATAGTCTCTTGTATTATATTGTCTTGCACTGTGTTATGGGGACGGGATAGTTCAGTGGTCAGAGCACTCGCTTTCCCCAAGCCAAAGTTAAGCAGCATCGAGCGTGGTTACCACTTGGATGGGTGACCGTTTGCGCGCCTTGGTTTCAGTACAGTTCCCCAGTTCACCCAGCTGTCAATGGGTACCTGCCCTCTTCAGGGTCAGGGAAGGTGAAGCAGCGAGGGAGAGGAGATGGGCGCCGCCTTCAATATGCTGGCCCCTTGAGAAACTGAGGTATCTGATGCCTCGCTCCCTTACGACAACATAGATTATGGGACCCTTTACCCTTACTCTATTATATTGTATTGAATTATTTTGTCTTGTCTTTTTTTGCCTTGCCTTGTGTTGTCTTTTATTGGTGTGCTTCTTTTTTCTTTCTCGAACAAATCATACGGCTGCCGTTAAGCGCCTGACAAGTCAGGCCCAGCCATCTGACTTTGGGTTTTGGGTTTTATAATATAGTGTTGTGTTGTTTTTATTTTGGGTTGGTTTTTGCCCATGTAGTGTGGTTTTCCCTGTGGTTTTGTAGATTGTATTGCTTTTGTTATGTGTAGCATTGTATTATTTTTGTGGGTAGATTGCGTGCATTTTATTGTTTGGAAATTGTATTGTTTTTATGTTTTGGGGTTTTTGCTTTGGGTATAATATTTTTTTGTTGTTTTATTTTTGTATTAAATTTGTTTGGTTTATACCACTTTCACTTACTGAGTTTTCTCAATAGGGAAATTGGGGTTTTTGTTTTTCCCTGTTGCCCAAAAGGGAAAAGCCCTCCTATGTAAAAATCCTGCTCGCAAGTGAAAATTTGTGTTCTGGGGAGAGTGCTCTCTTGTACAGAATTTTTTACGGGAACAACCCCCTCCCCGTTGGGGGGGGTTTTTTCGTGCTCTAACTTTATTGCAAAAGGGAAACCCTGGGTTTATCTTTTCACCCGGGAAAGATTAGCCCCAAGCCCACTTTTTAAAATTTCTTTTATTCATCGTTATCATGGGTTTTTTACCACGTGTTTTTGGTCAGGAAAAGTATTTTACTTCTATATTATTTTTTTGGAAAATTTTGCTATAAACCATCTCATGGGGTTTTACTACTCTTTCTAAATCTTTTCATGTTTTTTTTTTATTAAAAACAAAAAACTTTTTTTCCAAACCCCCATCTTCGGGTTTGAATTTTGCTAAACCCTTGTGTAAGACGTTATACCAGAAAATTCTTCTGATTTCAGGCTTTTTCTTTCAGTAAAAGCTTTTAAAGGGTTTAACTTCAAAAGGGGAGAAAAGGAAGGGTTTAGTATTGTGAAGGGAGGAAATTTTAAAAGAAATAATTCTATACACCCCCAAATTTTTTTGGGATTTGTTTATATAAATGTTTCCAATTTTTTAAAAAAAAATTGTACTTTTTTCTTTTCCCTGTTTTTAAATGAAAAAATTTCTCAATGCAGAATTTTTTTGGGGGGCCCAATTTTTAATTTTTGTTTTAAAGGTTTTAAAAAATTATTTTTTTTGGTTTTACGGGGGAAAAACACCCTTACTCTAATTTCAGACTGCTGACCTTGGGAGAGTTCATCGTCGGGGTAAGCATTTTATAAAGGAACTTTTTTTTTGCTGCATGAATATTGGGGTTTGGTTTTGGGATTTAAGGGGGCGGGTTTAGCTGCATTTTGTTTCTTTTCATGATTTATTTTTTGTTTTATTTTTGAATATTTTTATATCGAGGATAATGGAAAAAAGCATTACCCAGGCAACGCAAAGAAGGATGGAAAAAAAATTTTTGGCTTTTTTACATCTACTCCCCGTTGAAATTGATTTTTTTAAATTCTAAAAAAGGGGAACAGGATTTAACGTGGCGCAAGATTTTCTGCGTGCGTTGACAGGGGGCCCTGGGTTTTATATCTCACCCGAAGGTTTTTTGGGGGAAGTGGAGTTTTCACGGATGTTAACCCCCCCCCCGGGGGAAAAATACCCCTTGAAGGGGAATCAAAAACCCGGGGTCGTCGATTGCCACGAAAATGTTCAACCACTGGGCTTTTCCCGCCCCCCAAAAGAAAAACGGAGTTTAAAAAGGTCAGTGTTGTGCATTGGGGTGATTGGGGCACGGGGTTTTTTGGTTTTTGGGTCCCGGGGAAGACTTCTCCACCCCCAAACCATTTTCCCAAAACCCCCGCAAATAAAATCAAGGGTGAAAATTTTCGTCATGCATTTCCCCCCCGCTACGCCCCTGGGGGGGTTTTTGGGAGCAAGAGTTGAATGAATGAGGGGGTCTCTTTTTAGACTGCCTAAATTTTCGGGTCCCGGGGCTCTATCAAGTCGGGGGGTTTCGAATCTTGGGGCGCGGGGTGGTAAATTAAGGGGGGGGGGGGGGGGGGGACTTTTTTCCAACGATCTTTCGGTAAACCAGAGTGCAGATTTTTCCCCATTTGACTTCAACCCTTTTTCATGCAGAAGACCCAGCTAAAGATCCCTAAATCATTTCGGAGTTTCGGGGGGTTGAGGGTTTGAGAGGGGAAAAGGGTTGGGCTTGGAATGAAGTTTCGTCTTTTTGTCATGGTTTATTTTTCCCCCTTGACATAAAACAATAATAATAAAAATTAAAATTTTGGAATTTATTAGCCCCTGAATCTTGAAAAAGCAAAGTTTTAAAGCGCTCAGATGATTTTTTTTTTTAAAATCGACAAACAAGGGAAAAAGCACCCCCAGGTCCCCCCCCCCCTTTTTTTTTTTACACCTAGTCCCCATTTTATGCGGTTTTTTTAAATTTTTCATCTGTCCCCCCGGCCAAAAAAGGCCTATTTTTTTTGGGAAAAGGGGAACAGGTTTAACTGTGCGAAAGATGTTCTGCGGGCTTTCCCAAACAGGGGGGCCTCGGTTTATGGGTCTTTTCGAAGGAGGGTTGTTTGATGGTTGATTGGTTGTTTGATTTGGGATTAAATGATTGATTGATGATTGTTTGATTGATGCGTGTACCAACAGGGTAAAAGGACGAAGAAAATAAACATCATTCCGCTGACGTGCGGCAGGAAAAACGCCCCCCCTTTTTAAACCTTTCCGGGGCCCGGCCCAAAGTCTTTTAAAATTTAAAAGGGGTCCGGCCCGAAATATAAATATTTTTTTGTTTTTTGAAGGTTAAAAAAATCAAGCGTTGGATCCCAAATTCTTTTTGGATTTTTGATAGTCAAGATTGTGTTACATTTTTCAAAATTGTTTAAAGACTAGTATGCAAAAAGGGACTATTTTTTCGCTTTTAAAGGGGAAAGGTTTTGCAGGAGCAGTAACTCCCAATAGTAGAAAAAGTGTAAAAGTTTAAATTAAAAGAGTAATAGTAGTAGTAAAAAAAGACAAATTTTGTAAAGAAGAAAGTATAGAGTAGTAGCAGTAGTAGTAAAAGTATGGGAAATTTTAGTTTGCAAGCGGGGCATATTTAGTATTTGTTGAAAGGAAAGCAGCAGTATAAAAATAGTAGAAGGAATAGTAGCAGCAGCAGCAGCAGCAGTAAAATTAAACTCATATTCAAGTAAAACAAATTCTTTTGGCCTATTTAAATTTTTGCTTTCCCAACAGCGCTCATACTCTTTAACAGCTTTTCTTAGCAAAGAAGCTCATGTCAGGGGGGATCCCCTTTTTCCTTTTTATTATCCTAGTAGAATCCTTAAAACTCCGTCATGGGGGACGGGACACATTTGGGGGTAATTTTTGGGGAAACGGGGTTTTCGGGGACACGGGGCCCGACAGTGGGGGCCCCGGGCCGGCCTTGCCCCCCCACTTTTTTAAGCGGGGGCAAACGGAAAACCCGCCCTTTTTTTGCGTCCAACCCTCGGGAAAGGGTTTGGGTAGGCCCTTCTTTTGTTATATCATTTTTTTCCCCCCAAAAAAATCTGTATGGGTTTTCCTTAGCCCCAAAATCGGGAAAAAAGCAGAGCAGAGCTTTTTGCTTTCAAAGGGTAACCCAGGGGGGGCCCCCGGGGAAACGAAAAAAAAAACCATTTTTTTTTGTACATTTATTCAGCCCAACAACAAAGCTTTTTCCGGTCCCCGGGGGTTGGAAAAAAACCCCATTTTTTCGTTTAAACGTACAAAAAAAAGGGGGAAAAGCTCCGGCTCTAGGGCCTTCTGGCTCAAAAATAACATACTTTCCAGTCATGAAAAAATTTTCTTGTTTAAAGTTTTTCTAGCCCTTTCCTCTCGAGAGCGTGAACCGAAGGTTTTTGGGGCCAACCCTTTAAAAAAAAAAACTTTTTGAGAGTAAATTTTTTTTCCTTTATAGGATTTTGTTTTTTTTTTTTAGAGTAAATTTTTTTCCTTTATGGGAGTTCCTATTTTTTTTTAAAATTTTTCCAAAGGGTTTTTCTGGGTTTTTCCGTTGGCTTTTTTGAGGGAATATTTTAAAAATGTGTGTCGCTACGGGGACCTGGGAATTTTTCACAGATGGTATGCGGGCGGAAACCCATTTGTTTTAGATAGATAAAAGATCGGGCCCTTCATGTGGGAATAAAATTTAAAAACCTCTTGATTCTAGCAAGTGTTTTGTCACTGTTACCACCGACAAACTTTTTGTCTTTTCTTCACTTTTTTTTTTTTTTTTGGGGGGGGGGGGGGGGCGGGATAGCCAGTGGTAGAGCCCTTGCTTTTCCCCCAAGCCATCCCTAGGCCATTGAGCGCGGTTCCCTCATGGAGGGGTGCCCTTTTGCTTCAATACAGTTCCCCTTTCCCCCTCTGTAAAGGGGGTTCCCCCCCCCCTTTGGTCAGGAAGGTAAGCAGGGGGGGAGAAAAGATGGCGCCCCCCGATATGGACCCTGGAAAAAGTGAGGGCCCCTGATGCCCCCTTTTCCTCAAACAACATCTTTTTGGGAAAACCCCTTTTTACTTTGGGTTTTGTTCTTTCTTTTTGCCATGAACGTATTTTCCCCTAAATTTTTTTTTTATAAACACAGTTTTTTTTTCCCAAAATGGAAAGCCTGTTAAAGGGATTTAAAAATCACTGGACTCCACCCCCTAAAAAGGCCTTTGTGATGAAACTGAAAACCCCCCGAACCCCCGTTTGGGGCAACGTACCAAAAATCTTGCACCCTTTTTTTAAAAACCCTTCCCGCCTATCGGAAGAGGGGGTCTTTTGTGTTGGTAAAAAGGGATCCAAAAACAACAACAAAAAAACCGCATTTTGTTTCGCTTTGGTTTTTACCCCAAAAAGTCGAAAATGGGGCCCTACCGGGAGGGTGTGCCAAAAAAAAAAAACCCCCCAAACAAAAAAAAAAAAGGGCGCACACAAAAAAACCAAAAACCCCATTTTTTGGAAACCCCCTTCAAAAAAAGCCCCCTTGCCCGGGAAAGGGGCCTTTCCGGGGGGAAAAAACTATAAAAAGGGGGCCCCGGGTGGGAAAAAAGCACGGGGCCTTTTTCTTGCCCAAAGGTTAAAAAAAACCCGAAAAAACTTTTGGGAAAGGGATTTTAAGGGGATTTGGTTGGGTTGGGGGGGTTTTTGGGGCCTTTTGCTTGGGGGGAACGGGATGAACCCCCTTTGGCGTTTTTCCTTTCCCTCTTGGGTCTTTTTCCCCCTTCTTTTTCCCCAAATAAAGTTTTTTTTTTTTTTTTTTTTTTTTTGTTTTTTTTTTTTTTTTTTTTTTTTTTTCTTTTTTTTTCATTCCCCCGTTTCCTCTTTCCCCACCCCAGGCCAGCAAATTTTGATCAGCGGGGAAGGGTTTTCCCCCCGCTGCCCCAGTCCCCGGGCTGCTGGCCTTCGCCAGCCCACCCCGCGCCAAGGGCGGCAGAAAAGGGTTTCTGCCTGGCGCCCGTTTCCGGGCCCACCCCCGTCCCCCCCCCAGCACAGGTTTTTGTTTTCCGCCCCTTTGGCACTAGTCGCCCCCGCATGGGGCCTGGGCCCGTGGGGGTCTATTGGTTGTTGTTGTGCTTCCCCGGTTTTACCCCCGGGGGTCACTCAGAAATGCACCCCTCCCTCATCATCATCCCCCCTTGGGAATCTCTTTTTGGATAGGAAGTACCCCTTTAAAAATTTGGTGTTTTACTTTTTTAAAGCACCCCCCAAATATACTGATATAGGCACCCTTTCTCCGATTTTCAGAGGATTTTTTTTCCCCCTTTAAACCCAAAGGGAGTGCGGGTTGTTTTTGTTAAAGCTTGTCAGGGCTAAAAGGCATTGACAACACAACTTTTTTACAAAATAAAAACTTTTTTAATTTTGGCCTTTTGGCAATTATGACATCAAAAATTTAAGGGAATCATTTTTGGTGTTTAGTATGAAAAAAAGGCGTCAAGCTTCTATCTTTTTTTTTATTTCTTTTTGGGCTTTTTTTTTGTTTCTGGGGTTTAGAAGGGGAGGGGGAATCTCAGGCCCCGGAAATCCCCTTTTCTTCCATTTAAATTTTTAAAAGCAGACGACCCGGGGTTTAAACCCTTTGATGGGTGCCCTTTTGGGGCGCCTTGGTTTAAAGTAAGTTTCCCCCAGTTCACTCAGCTGAAAATTGGGTTTCCTGCCTTTTTTGGGTCGGGGAATTTTAAAGCAGCGAGGGGAAAAGGGGGGGGAGGGGGGGAGCCCTAATATGCGGGCCCCCCTAGAGAAGTTGAGGTCTTGGGGCCCGCCCCCCTACAAAACCCAAACATGGGGTTAGGGGGGATACTTTTCCTTTTCCTCGGTTTAAGCCCGAGGTTCACCGATGGTGTTTTTTTTGGTTTTTGCGACCGTTTCTTTCCCCCATCAAAAGGTTGCCCTTTCCGACTTCGGGGATGCATCGGGGTTATGTTCGTTTTTTCAAAACCCCTAAAACGTAAACACGAATTAGGGGAATATTTAACCTGTAATTTTTTTTCTCATGTGTTTATTGCACGAAGGGAAAAAGGATCTGGCAGGTCTGTTTCAAATTCCCGGGGAGCCCGAAAAATTTCCCCATCCTTTTTCCCCCCAAAAACCCCCCGCCGAATTCGAACCCACGATTAGGGACCCATGGGGTTGAATCGAAGGGTTTAACCACCCCGGTTGCGCCCGTAAAAGCTTGGGGTTGTGAGGGCGGGGGTTCAAAACCTACCTTTTGAGACGTGGGGGTTGGGGGGAATTTTTTCCCCCGGTTTTAACTTCGGGCCCCACCCCCACCCCCCCAGAACTTTTTGGGGAGGGGGATTATAAGCCGAGGTCTCTTTTCGGGTCTTTCTTTAGTCTTTTATTTGAGGAAAGGGATTAAGCACCAGGGGTTTTTTTTTTTAAATTTAGCCCCCGTGGTATCAGTTTTGTCATCCTTTCCCCCCCGGCCCCAAAATTTTCCCTACTCTTCCGGAAAGGGAAAAGGGGTTTTTAACGTGGGAAAGATGTTTTGCGTGCTTCGCGATGGGGCCTGGGTTTTTATGTCTTACCCCCAAAACTTTTGGGGAGAGTGGAGTCGCACTGATTTTAAACCCAGACGGAAGAGGACTCTATGCTGCTGCTTTGGTGCGTGCGTGCGTCGTGGTGCGTGTGTGGTTGTGGTTGTGTTGTGTCCTCGCCGCGTTTTGAAAGTCGGGCTTTAAACACGGAAAATAGTGTAGGCCTATATTCTAGAATGCTTATGTGCCACACACGGTTAAAGCGAAATTAAAACAAACCCAAAGATTTCACAAAATTTAATTTATCCCCTTTGAAATACACTCCAGTTTATATTGCCATCATTTTATTCAAAATACCATTTTTTAGATCATTACTTGCAAAAAAAATTTTTCCCATTTTTGTATATTGGGGAGGGGGTTTTTCTCATATTTCGGAGCACTGGGTTTTGGGGGTGAAACAGCATCGACGTATTTACCACTTGGTTTGGGTACCGTTTGCGCGCCGGGGTCTTCGGACTTTTTCCCCAGTTCACCCGGGCTGAAAAGGGGTACCTCCCTTTTTGGGGCCCGGGGAAGTAAAGCGCGAGGGAGAGGGGAGGGCGCCGCCCCCAATTTTTGTGGCCCCTAAAAAAGTTCAGGTTTTTTGATGCCTCGCTCCCCTTTTAAAACATAGGTTTTTGGGACAACCCTTTTTTCCTTTACCTTTTATTTTTAATGTTAAATGAAACATTTTTTTTGGGTTTATATGTCCCTTTCGGGTACCGGTGACGGGAGAAAGGATCATTCCGCTTTAGGGAACAAGGGAAAAGGGCCCTACCGTTTTTTCCCCTCCGGCGGACCAGGGCACAGGTTTGGGGTGGGGTTGGGCCTCTTTGGGTTGATGTTCTGTTTGGGCTTTTTAACAAGCCGGGGTTTTTTGGATCTCTTGGATTGGGGGATTTTAATTTTGGCTTCACGGAACTTTTTCAATAAGGCCCTCACAAAATATACATTTTAACATTGACAGAACGGATACACTAGTGAAGTTGGGGATAACATACATTTTTAAAATTACCATAAACAATAAAAAAAAAAAAATCAAACCTCCATACTTTGAATATGGGGACTATATATCAAGGGGAAGGATCAAAACCCAACGCAAATCTCTAGGACAGCCCAACCCCAAACTGCAATGCCAAAAGGGAAAAACTTCTGGAACGCAAAAACTCGCCATCACTTCAAGTTTAGACTGATGCGTTTTCCCTGATCATGTCCCCTTTTTTGTTTCACATGGGGAAACGTGACCAAAGCACAACCCGGAAAAAAAATTTCAAGCAAAGGAAAGGGTGTAAATTTCGCAAACTCCTTTTACCCCATACAAATCACACACTAACGGGGGAAGAAAAACCAGAAAAAGAAAAAAACCCTTGCGCCATTTTGAGAGCTCCTTTACTTCAGCAAAAAAAACGCGAACTGAAGTGGGACGGGCATTCCCCACGAAAAATGGGACTTTGGCCCCAAGACTGTCCCACAAGGAACAGTACAAAAGGGGACGTTTTGGAAAAGGCAACAGAGAAAACGATTGGGAAAAAAACATCAAAAGGGGGAATGGCCTTGAATAGAAAAGCTTGCTAAAGGGGGAAACTTGAAACCATGAGAATGGGTGGGGGAAGCTGGGTACAAAAACTTCTTTTGGTTTCCTCAACGGTTAATAATTAAAAAAAATAAGAAAAATTTTTAAAAGCGGATTCTTGTAAAGCTACAAATCAAAACCCGGTTTTTCCCCAAATTTGGGACAAAGGGAAAAAGTAAACAAGAAACTACAAGAGCGAGGGAACAGGGGAAATTTGCCCCCCCCCCTCCCCCCCCCCCCTTTTTACAAAAAAAACATTAAATTTAAAAAAAAAAAAAGGGCTTTTCCGGGGGGGGGGGGGGGGGGCTGTCAGTATAAACGACCCCAACCCTTTTTGGAACTTTGGGATTTGAAATTTTCCCCCCTTCTCTATCCCTCTCTTCGTTTCTGCCTTTTTCCTTTTTTCCCCTTTACCTCCTTTTCCCTCTTTGTTTGCCTTTTTGGTCCACTCTCTGCACCTTTTTTCCCAAAAAAACTTCAAAGATACCCAAATTTTCTCCCAATTCCCAAATCGGATGGTGGAAAACCCGGGCTTTCAAAGGGGCTTTAAAGGCGCGTTTTTCGCGCTTTCCCCACCCCACGACAGACACCCAAAAAACAGGTTGACGGTTTTACCCGCAAGAAAAGAAGGAGGAGAAACTAGGAGTCCCCGTGTTGTGTTGGCGTGACAGGCCCGAGGCTGCCTCATTTAAGGGGGCCACCCCGGCCATTTCCCCCCAAAGTGAAGGGCAGCAAAAGCCGTAAACCCCCCCTGGTTTCACCCCTCAAGAAAAGGGATACAAATAGAAATCTTCTCCTTTTTCTCTTTCGCTTTTCCCCGTGTGAGGTTTTCTAGGAAAAAAATTTGGCCAAATTTCCCTTTCCCCTCCCCCTCGTGGGGCCCTAAAAGCTTGGTTTGCAGGGTTTTTTTCTTAGGGGGCTGTTAAACGGCATCTTTGAAGGGGTGTTGCTAGTTGGTTTTTTTTTTAAACCCCCAGGCACACAAAAGGGGAGAAGGAACGGTTTTTCGTTGTTTGGGCTGTGGTGATTTTGGGCCGTTGGCTCATGGGAGATTTGAATGATGGCTGATTAAAAGGGTTCCCCCGTTAACATTGTAAATAAGCAGGTACTTACCAGCCTGCCTTTTGCAAAAAACTCTTAAAGCTTTTGGTGTGGGGCATACCTAGTGGTTACAGCACGCGTTGGAAAATTCGTGATAATCCTAATTTACAAAAAATTTTGGGATGGTTCAATGTTCTTGATTTAACACAAAACTACCAACACAAACTTTACCCCCCACAGAGGAAAAAAGCAACACAAACCCCCCCCAAAACCCCAACACAAAAATACAATACACCCCCACCACATCACACCACACCACAAACCCCACCACAATCACAACCCCACACCCCAACAACATCACAAACCCCAACCCCACCCACCCCTCCAACCCCATCCCCCAAAAAACCCCCCACCCACCACCAAAAAAACCAAAAACCCCACCACATCACAACCCCACCAACCACACCACACCCCCAAACCCCATCACACCCCACAACCCCAAACCCCACCAAAAAACCCCACCACAACCCCACTGCCCTAAAAGGGTGCTTCACTGGGTGCAAGGTAAACACGACCCCATTCAAATGGAACGGGAAGGCCCAAGCCCTTCCCCCAGGGGGTATGCACACCCAGCCACCCGCCCGCCCAAACGGCCGCCCCCGTCTACTGGCTGGCTAACCCCCCCCAAGGGGGGCTGCATGGGGTTTGGGGAAGATTGGGATAGGGTTTTTGAGTGCTTTTTAATGTAGGGGGGGTTTTAGATGATTTAGAAACCTAAATCCCTTTAAAACAAAAATAAAAGAGAACACGAGCGAGCGAGAAAGGAAAAGAGGGAGGAAAAGGGGAGAGAAACATAAGCCCATGATACATTACAGTGTTTTCATTGCTTTTGGTTTCGTCTAAATCATCTCTTTTTGTTGTCTTTTTCATCTGCTTATGTTTTCGTCTAAATCTTTTATGTTGTCGTCATCAGGGCGTCGATGCTTTTTATTTTGTGCTTTTTCTGCAAAAGGGCCCTTGACATTTTTTTTTAAATTGCAACTTTTTATGCAGGTCAAAAAAAAAAACCCTGTTTAATTCTGCTTGTTTTCTTTATTGTTTATGTATAAAATACACAATTTTGTATTCTTGGTACGTTCTGTAAGGGGGTATGGATAATGAATAAATCCTTGTCCTTCCCGTTTCTTTGTCTCCACTGTCTGTCTGGGCTGTTTCTCTTCCTTTAAAAAAATGATAACCATATTAGGTTATCTTTAAAACTTCCCAAAAACACAGAACACCTCAACTGAACAAATTGCATTCAACCCCCCGGGCTCCACGGGGGTCTGAATCAGAAGTTTAAAATTTGGGAAAAAAAAAAAGAAGAGGGCCTTGCAGCACCCTAATTTCACCAGCATGGGGATACACGGGCCCCCTGCCCAAGAAACCCCAAATAACAAGGGGAGGGTGAGGACTGGACACTGCGACTCAGACATAATGTTCACCAAGTTTCCACATTGGGGTTTATTTTTGAGGGGTGCCCCCCTGGGACTTCTCCCCCTGACATGAAGAACACTTCCTCCAACCTGTCCCTCCAAAAACACCAAAAACCCCGAGGGCCGATATCTGGGCCTTTTCTGCCTGCCAAAAGGGACAAACTCTTCGACCCCCCGGAAGGGGGGGGCTTCACGCCCCGGGAAACAAATTTTCAAAAGGGCCCAGGGGTTGCTGTCGGGCGTTTTGAAAAAAATAGTTCCATTATATTTATAATGTGAATCTTTTACCAGGATCGTAAACTCGATTTATATTTTTTCTTTTTTTAAAAAAGGGAAAAAGTTTTTTTGTCCTCTTTTCTCTCTCCTTTTCATGTAAAAAAATAACGGTAAAAAGGGGCCCCAATTTAATATTTGGGGGGGGATAGCGAGGGTTTAGAGACCTCAACTTCCCCTTTGGGGGAGCAAAATTTTGGGGGGCGCCCATCTCCTCTTTCCCCCGCTGCTTTTTCCCCCCCACCCTAAAGATTTGGGAGGGCCCCCTTTACAGGGTGGGGGGGAAAATGAGGGGAACTGGACTGAAGCCAAGGGGCGCAAAACGGGCACCCTCCAAGCGTTTAAACCCCGCTTTGATACTGTTAACCCTTTGCTGGGGGGGGGGGGGAGCGAGTGCTCTGACCCTGACCTACCCGTCACAATTTTTCCCTGAGTTTGGGAGTAAACAGGGTTTGGGTTTTTGGAAGGGGGAGACAAACCACCGACAAAAGAACAAAGTGTGTTTTTTGCAGAAAGGGGAAAAACCCCTTTTACTGGAAAAGACATCCTTCCCCTTTAAAGTCAACCACCCCCAAAAAACTGCCTTTTTATGCTCCGGGGCTCCGGGTGAGACCAAAAACACAAAAACACGCGCCAAAACCCACACCACGTACCACGCACGCAAGCATGCACACGCAAGCAAAACACGCACCACACACACACACACCACGCGCATGCACTAACAAAAGCGACCCCACACACATACATACCACACCCAACACGGGACACACGCACAAACCCCACACAAAACCGCCGCAACCCCAAACCACTCACCACGAAAACCCCCGTGGCCCCCACACACACGCCGCACACACTTAAAACCGGGGCCTTTTTGGGGCAGGGGGAACGGATAAAATACAAAACGGCATGCACACGGGGGCTGGGTGTAAAAAAGCACATAAATGCTTATTCCATTATCCTTCGATATAAAAAAATTTTAAAAAAAAACACACACACCCCACGCGCACGCAAAATACCTACACTAAAACACAACACAACCCACGGGTTTTTTAAAGCCACTTGTCATAGATTTGGGCCCGCAGCACAATGTTTGTGGTTTTGTTTTTTTATATTGATTGTATGGGCTTTGGGAAGATTAAAGGTTTAATGCATGTGTTTGGGTTTTTCTTTGCAAGATATAGCGCTATATAAGTTCCATTTTTTATTACTAAATTTTTATCCACGTGATTGTTTAAAATTTTATTCATCCCCCAAATCGGAATTTCGGCCACCTTCAGGTGGGCAGAAAAACGGTCGGGAACACACACAAAACCCCACCATTTGGGGGCCTTTGAATGTAGCGAGGGAAAGAAAAACCCAAAACCAAAATTGCTTGTTTCCCTCGTTTTTGGGTTTTTGTTGTTTTGCGTAATTGTTTGATTCAAAGCTGATTATACTGAAAGCGGGCTTCCATGTTGCGCTAGGGGGATGAAGGGGGGGGTGAGGGGGCCCCCCCCCCCCCCCGCCCACGTGGAAATCACCAAAACCAACCCCCCCCTCCACTTTTACGCCACAGGAAAGGGGAGGGGGACTGGGAAGACCTCCCTTCAGTTTTAAAAAAAGCATCCCACCTTCTGGAACTGGGTTTTTTTACCATGAACGTGTAAAGTTGTGTGTTTTTGGGGGGGGTCTTTTATTTTTTTTTTTTCTGTAAAAAGCTGGTTATTCAACCGGTTTAAATATTTCAAATTTAAAGGGTTTTGAAATTTTAAAATTATAATTATTTTTATTATTATTTTTTTATTATTATTTTAATTTGTGTTTTGAGTTGGGGAACCCCGGGGGGGTTTGGTTTTCGGGTTCTTAAGATTTTTCCTTTTCCCCCTTCGTCTGTTTTGTCTCTCTCCCGCTCTCGCTCTCCTCTCTCTTCTTTTTTTTTATCATGTCCCTGGGTTAAGGGGGGGGGACAGATGGGAAAAAATTACCAGCTTTTTATTCATTAACCCCTTAAAAAAAAAGAATTTTTATTTTCTCCCCCTTTTTCTTTTTTTGGCTCTGCCCGTTCCCTTTCCGGGGTGACTGTCTATCTGTCTGTTTCTCTGTCTGACAAATTTTCCCGTTTGGGCTCTGTCTGACGTTATCGTTCTCTCTTTGGGTTTTTTGTCTATCTGTCTTTTGTCGTCGGGCGGGCTCTCGGGGCCCGTCCCTCTTTTTGTGTTTAACGATGGGAAAACAAATAGATGTTTAAAACATAATTATTGTTTTTTGGGGTGATTAAAAGTTGAAAGGGTTTAAAATTTTAAATCTACAATCTGAAATTTTTTCCTCCCCTAACCCCCCCCCCCCCCCCCCCCTCGGCCCACGGGACGGGGAAACTTGGGGGGACAAAAAAACTGTGTCTCTCCGGTTTCCCCCTCTCTTTTTTTTTCTCTCCCTCTTTTTATGTTCTGGGTCCTCTTTTCTCCTTTTGGGGTCTCTTCTATTCCCCTCTTTCTCTGTCCCCCCATCTCTCTCATAAATTTTGGAAAATTCAGAGCGGCATTCTTTTTGAACATGGTTTTGTGAGTATTTGTGTTGTGTGTGTGTTGTGTGTGTGTTGTGTTGTGTGTTTTTGAGTAATGGGATGGTTTTAAGTCAAGACAACATTAAACCCAAATTTTCATCTATCGATCTTCTATCTGTCTATCTGTCTTCTGTCGTCTGTCTTTTTTATCTATCTGTTTATCTCTCTCCTTTCCCCTCTCCCTCTCTCTTCCTTTTCTCTCTCCTCTCTTTTCTCTCTTTTATATATAATTTATATTATATATATTTGTGTGTGTGTTTGTGTGTGTGTGTGTTTTGAAGTTGATCAAATCAATTTAAAACAAGTCAATTTTCCCTTTGTTGTGTGTTTTTTGTGTTGTGTGGTGTGTGTTTTTCAGGGAAGCACCCCATTACGTAAAAGGGAAAGGGGGCGTGGGGCCCAATCCCCCTTTTTTGGCTTTTCCCCCCAAGATCCTAGTCCTTTCTGCTGCCTGGTAATGAGGGGGGGGAAACTAAAAGACGTGTGTGGGTGTGTGGGTGTGTGTGGGGTTTTGTGTGGTGTGTGTGTGTGGGGGTGTTGGGGAGTGTGTAAGTGGTTTAAAAAGAGAGTGTCTGGGAATGTGTTGTTTTGGTGAGGTTTTTGTGTGTTTGTGGTAAGAGAGAGAGAGAAAATTTTGTGTGTTGTTAAGAGATATAGAGAAGCAAATCAGGCAACTAAATATTACAATACAATGCAAAACAGTAAAAACCAAACACTAAAGTAAAAACAACAACAAACACCCACCCAAACCAACCATACAATCCAGTCCTGTCCAATCTTGTAGTTTATGGACCCGCCAACCACAGAAACCATATTGGGGCTGTCACCTTGTGAAGAATGTTTCAGTCTCAGAGTAAAACTGGGCAACTATCTACAGATTAAAACAGGGGATAAAGTCGATTCTGCTGTCGTTCCTCGTATCAACGCCCTGGCCAACCGTAAGGGTCAACCCAGGATGGTTACCCCGATTTTGGGAGAAACCATACCAGCTACTGTTGAATTCAATACAGCGTAGTACAAAACAGCTTACAGAAGGAAACAAAACAACGCCAATCATCACCACAACCCCATACCAAAGTATACTGTTTATTTAATAATAATAATAATAAATGGAATTTATATAGCACTGTATCTTGCACAGACAAATCAAAGCGCTTGTACTCAACTCATTCTTACACAGTCACGCAACCAATAGCAAATAATAGTTCTAACAACCCCAAATGTTACACACAACACACAACACACAACCACAACACACACACACAAAACCAACACACACACACACACACCCCCAAAACACACAACAGCTAGAGAGGACAGAAAATGTAGTTATTGTAACAAGATAGAAGATGAATTTCATTTACTCGATGAATGTATCTCATATGATGAACTCAGAAACAATGTGTTATTAAAAATTACAACCAAAGACAAAGAACGTAACATTTGTGTAGATAAATTAAGTGACATAATCACAGTTGATATCTATCAAGCAGATATCATCAAATATGTGTATGAATGTTTTAAGAAAAGAGAAAATGAGAAGTAAAATGCAACATGCTTTAGTGTACTTCATTTTGAACCAAAGAGATGATTATAACTGATGTGTGCTTGTTTTGTTGTTGTGTCAAATAAGTCTACTTGACTTAAATGGCAATAAAATATTCTGAAACTGAATCTGAATCTGAATCTGAATCACATACACAGGTTATACACATTGGCAGGGTGATGAGATTTTTGGCTGTTGAAAAGCAGTGATAGCTATGAAATTAAACAGGAGAGGAAAATGAGACAACACAGATTGGCCCTGTGAACATAAACATCAATATCTGTCTTTTATTCCTGGGATGAACGTGTGGTGTGAGAAATAATATCAATATTTTCATGCCTTTTTTCCCCTTGTAGGTTCGTAACATTATTTTTGATTTGATTTTTTTTCTTCATTTTTCCCCATTCCTCGGCTAGAGTTCCGAGGATCACCAAATGGCGAGATTGTTTTTGCGTATGCGATCGCTTTTTTGGCCTCACTATGGAGGCAGCCACATTCCGACTTGGCGAAGATTTGATTGAACAGGATTTGACAACGATCGGGTTTTTTTCACAGCCATCTTCACGGGGATCCAGACGTCAGTTTTCGCAGCAGTGTCATCAGCCTCCCCCTCTCCCACCACCACCACCACCCTCCTCCTCCCCACAAGGACAACCGAAGGTCCCACGGGTCAAGGTCGCCCCTCAAGGTCATCCTCAGCGGGCGCGGGCTGAAGGAGGCGGAAGTGGACAAGCCGGCCATTTTCCACGTGGACGGCACTCAGGCCAACCCTGGTGTGTGTGTGTGTGTGGTGTGTGTGTGTGTGTGTGTGTGTGTGTGTGTGTTTGTGTGTGTGTGTTTGTGTCAAAGTCAAACTTTTATTTTCAGATGGTACATTGAATAAGCAGTGCATTTGCTTTTTTTTCATCAAGCCATCTATCTAAAGAAAAAAAAAGAGAAAAAAGATAATATATATGCAGACATAGAATAAATAAACCTAATCAATGATAAATCATACAAATTAAACAAGAAAAGACAATAACATATGCATAAATGGAATTAACAATATTAAACCATACAATTCAAATAATTCAAAAATCGTGAAAATATATCCATCATAATACAAACAAACAGGCAACAAAGAAACCAAACCAAAACAAACAAAGAAGACAAAACAAAATAAAAACTGACTGGAATTGCAGTTTTTTGTGGGGTGGAGTCAGTATTGATGTTAACTCCAGGGTATTGTGTTGTGTTTGTTGTTTGTGTGTGTGTGTGTTTGTGTGTGTGTGTGTGTAGATTTGTTGTGTTGCATTGTATTGTATACTATAGCACTCAAAGTCGCGGCAGATTTCTCTGTGCGAAATTCGAGCTGCTCTCTCCGGGGAGAGCGTGTCGCCACAAGAGCAGCGCCATCCATTAATTTTTTCTTTCTATTCCTGTCAGGATACGTTATTTGGTTTCCTAACACAGTGTCCTCTGCCCGTCTCTCTCTCTCTCTCTCTCTCCCTTTCTCTCTCTCTCTCTCTTCTCTCTTCTCTCCCCCTCTCTCCTCTCTCTCTCTCTCTCTCCCCTCTCTCTCTCTCGATATTGTTATCCTAATTTCAATTTTTGTAAGACTTTTTGTTTGACAGAAATTTTAATTTTGTCGTTACTATTGTTTTACCCCACCAAAATACTAACAGTTGGGCAACCCCCTTCTGTATGGCCCATGGCCCTTTTTTGTGAATAATCCTCGAGTTCCTCTCTCTCTCTCTCTCTCTCTTTCTCTCTCTCTTCATCTCTCTCTCCCTCTCTCTCTTTTTTCCCTCTCTCTCCTCCTTTCTCTCTCTCTCTCGTATGTGTTGTGTGTGTGTTGTTGTGTGTGTGTGTTGTGTGTGTTTTCTGAATATTTGTAGTTTTTCCCCCCAATCTTAGCTTAATTATGTCGTTGTCCTCGTTCTGGGCAAGGCTGGATAAAAACAAAACTGTAACGTTAATTTGTAACCCTTGTATTAAACCTCACAACCTTCCTCATCATCACCACCTCATCACACCCCACCTTCATCATCATCGCCACCTTCTCTCATTCGTGTCCCATCATCATCATCATCTCTCTCTCTCTCTCGTCTCTCTCTCTTCCTCCTCTCTCTGTCTGTCTTCTCTCTCTCTCCCCTCCTCTCTCTCTCTCTTCTCTCCTCTTTCCCTCTCTCTCTCCCCTTTCTCTCCCTCTCTCTCTCCCCCTCTCTTCTCCTTTATTTTATCTCTTCTTCCCCCCCCACCTTTTCCCTCCCTCCTCCATCCCTCCCTCCCCTCCCATTTCTCTTCCCCCCCTCTCTCTCTCTCTCCAGCCCTCCCTCCCTCGCATCTCATCCCTTCTTTATTTTCACCCTTCCCTCTCCCCTAGTGTCTCTGCCTTAGCAGGTTCTGTGAGCGTGAGCCCTATCAGTCAAGTCCAGTCAATTTTTATTTCCAGATGGTACATTGAATAAGCAATGCATTTGCTTTTTTCCCCATCAAGCCATCTGTCTGGGAACAAAATCTGTGATAGTGTGTGTGTGTGTGTTTGTGTTCTCTGTGTGGTGTGTGTGTTTTCTGTTTTGTGTGGGTTGTGTGGTGTGGGGTTGTGTGTGCGTTGTGTGTGTTTGTGAGTTGTTTTTGTGTGTGTGTGTGTTGTGTGTGTGTGTGTGTGTATGGTTTTGTTGTGGTTGTATGTTGTTTTTGTGCGTGGTGTGGGTGTGTGTTGTGTGTGTTGTTTGTGTGTGTGGTGTGTGTGTGTGTTTGTCTGGTGTGTGTGGTGTGTGTGTGGCTGTGTGTGTATGTGCGGGGTTGTGTTTGTGGGTGTGTTGTGTGTGTGCGGTGTTGTGTGCTTTTGTGTTGTGTGGTGTGTTGTGTGGTGTTGTGGTGGTGTGCTGTGTGTGTGGGGTTTGTGTTGTGTGTGTTTTGGGGGTGCGTGTTTGTGTGTTTTGTGTGTGTCTTTGTGTGTGTTGTTTGTTTGTGTGTGGTTTGTGTGTGTGTGGTGTGTGTGTTTTTGTGTTGTGTGTTTTGCTGGGGTGTGTGTTGTGTATGTTGTGGTGTGTGTGTGTGTGTGTGTGTGTAGTGGGTTTGGTGGTTGTGTGGTGTGGGTGTGTGTTTTGTGCATGTGTGTGAGTGTGTTCTGTGTGGTGTATGTGTTGTTTGCGTGTTGTGTTGTGTGTGGTCTGGTGTGTGTTGTGGTTGTGTGCGTGTTTGTGCGTGTGTTGTGTGTGTGCGCGCGCGTTTGTTTGTGTGTGGGTGTGTGTTGTGCGTGTGTTGGTGTTCTGTGTGTGTGTTGTGGTGTGGGTGTGTGTGTTGTGCTGTGTGTGTTTTGCGTGGGGTTGTTTTGTGTGTGGCTTGTGTGGGTGTGTGTGTGTGTGTGTGTTGGGTTTTGGTGTGTGTGTGTTGTGCGCTGTGTGTTGTGCGCGTGGGTTGTGTATGTGAGTGTGCGTTGTTTTACGTGTGTGTTGTGCGTGTGTGTGTTGTGTGTGTGCACAGTCGACCCACGCCATCTGGAGAACCCCCAAACCCAACATCCCCAGTGTACGTGACCGCTGAGCCCCAGGTCTTCCGGTTCTTACGTCCCTGAGGGGGGAACCCCTACTGCACTGAGCGAGCTCACCACACCACACCAACCCCACTCGCCACACCACGACTCGCATGACCACATCACGCCCTCCCATACCACACTATACTATGCAGGGAGAGGAACAGGCAGAGGACATGACCCACCACACCACATCACGACTCACCACACCACATTATGACTCTCCATACCACACATCATGACTCAACACCACATCATGACTCACCATATCACGACCCAACCCACCACATCATAACTCACCGTGCCACCCGCAACCCACCCACATCCGACTCCCACACCATACCCATACTCGCCACACCACATTATATCTCCATACCACACATGACCCCAACACCACACACAAACCACCACACCCACAGACTCAAAAACCACATCCGACTCGCCAACTACATAATGCTCTCCGCACCACGTCACGACTCGCCACCACACAACTCGCCACACCACACCACAACTCGCCACCCACATCATAACTCGCCACCCCACACCACAAACTCGCCACACCACACCACAACCCCCACACCACATCATAACTCGCCACACCCCCAATAACTCGCCACACCACATCATAATTCGCCACATATACCACGACTTGCCACATTGCGCAACACCACCGCAAACGACTCGCCACACCACATTACGACTCACCACAATACCCCACCCCACACGACTCACCACATCACACCACATTATGACTCACCACATAAGTGCCACACCACATCATGACTCGCCGCACGGCACCACCACACACTCCATTTCACCACATCGGACTGACGCGAGTGGCAAAGACTGTCCGGACTTCAGTCTCTAGGTCCATGAAGTCGTGAGTTCCAATCCCCGCGGTGTCTGGTGACTGAAGGATGATGGGGATTTTTTTAAATTTTTTATTACGGCCTCCCAGGTCAACTTCGAGAGCAGACTTACCAGTGCCTTTTTATTTTATTTATTTATTGTATTCTTTTATATCGAGGATAATGGAATAAGCACTTATGTGTGTTTTTTTTACATCGAATCCCCGTGTGTATGCGGTTTTGTAAATTGTCATCTGTTCCCACCGGCACACAATGGCCTACTCTTACGGAAAGCGGAACAGGATTTTAACGTGTGCGCAAGATGTTCTGCGTGCGTTACATTCCTTTCGTGTATATATATATACACATGCAAAAGATGACATACGAACGTTAAAGATCCTGTTACTTATTTCAATGTTTTGTGGATTACCCAGCATGCACCCCCAAAGTCGGAGTGCGGCTACCTTCATGGTTGGGAAACGGTGGCCTCCGCAAAACCTCGCCATTGGTGAACCTCGGAGCTCTAGCTCAGGAACGGGGGGGGGGGGGGGGGGGAAAAGGGGGAACCAACAACACCCCCCCCCTTTTCCTCCAACCACATCCCAATCACGTATCATCACTGTCCCATTGTGCTTTGCCACATTGCATTACATCACGCCATGCCTCACTGCATGGCAAACCCCATCACGTCAATCACCCCACCAATCACACCACATCACATAAAGCATCACCTCACTTTACCATGCTTATAAACCGCTATCATCGATATAAGAAGAATAAAAAAGTTTTAAAAAAAAGAGAATAAATAAAAATGCTTCATCATGGATTAGTAAACAGGGGCCCCGCCCCCCCCCCCCCTCCTCCACACACACAACACACACACACACACACACAAACACACACACACACACACACACAACACACACACACACACACACACACAGAATGGATCAGTAATCGGTTTGCCCTAACGTGAAATTCCATTTAAAGGTAATCTGTTTGACCTCAGTAAACATATAGCTCTACGGTAAATTTTAAAGATTCTAAATTCGCATACATAATTTACTCTACCAAAAAATCGGTTTATAATCTAAGTAGTCAGGGGATTTCTGATAGAGAGTCATGCCATTTTGTTGGTACACATCTTGCATTCGTATTTGGATTCTTTCATGAAGGATGAAGAATTACCACAATTCTGCATTGTCCAAACATAACCAAATCCGTGGGTGCATAAATCTTTCTAAATGTGTTACCCAATTTATTCTCCCTGCTTCATCCTGTCACACAAACCACCACACACCACACACAACACACACACCACACACACACACACACACACACACAACCACACACACACACACACACCCGCACACACTCTTTCGCCTAACCCGCTGAAATAAGTACAGCCTCTGTTTGCTTCTGAAGCCTGTACAGCCTTCACTCTAACTTTGTGGGAGAACATTCTTCTGCCTGTAGCGTGTTCAGTGTCTGCCTGCCTGCCTGCCTGTCTGTCTGTCAGGCTGGGTGAGAAAAAACAATGCATGGCTTATTCTTTGTACCGGTGGACCAAAAATCTCGAACAGTCTTAGGTTCAATTCCACCCCAACACACACCCCACCCCCACACACAACACACACACACACACACACCACCACACACACCCCCCCCTCCTCCTCTCCCCCCTCTCTCTCTTCCTCTCTCTCTTCTCTCTCCTCCCCTCTTTCTTCTTCTCTCTCTTTCTTTTAATATTCCTAAGGACGCTTATTCATTATCCTCGACATAAAAGAATTTGTCATTGTCATTGACATATCGTAATATGTTCTTTCTCTATTTTTCCTCTTTTTTCCCCCTTTTTTCCCATTTTTTCTCGTTTTCTTTTGTGAATCTGGTCACTCGGCTACAAGTCTAAGATTCGACAATACAGCACGTGTTCACCCACCATGAAGGCTAGCTACACTCCGACTTCAGAAGGGTGTACAGTTTAGCGTACGTGACCGTTTGCCCACCGTTAAGGTAGCCGCATTCCAACTTCAGAGTCGTGTTTAAAAAGACACCAACTGCGCGCGTTTTTTAAATTTTGCTCTTTTTGGCACGCTTTGGTTCAACCCTCCCGAAAAGGAAGAAACAGATTTTAAAAGCGCGCGTGTTAAGTGTCCTGCGTGCGTTCCCCCACACAGGACCTCTTTTTATCCTCAGAAAGGGCTTTTGGCTGCACACCCTATTATTTGGGGTCACGTAGTATCTTGTATAGAGTGCGAGTGGAAAAAAATGTTGGTGATTTCACAGATTTTTTTAAGCATGAAAAATGACTGCACTTTTTTTTTTGGATTAGACATAGGCAAAACCAGTAATTCACGAGAAAGTTGGAAATAACCATCAAATGAGGTGCCTGTATTCCTACAGCGTTTACCCCCGCGCATCATATTGCGGTAAAGGAAACTAGGGAGACGACAAAAAACTGAGGGGATTTCAGTTTTGCTGAAAAAAATTAAAATATTCCAAACCTATCAAATTTGTTCAAAATCACAAGAGTTTTGAGTCAGAGGCTAGTCTTTCACAAAAAGTGGTTTTTATTTCTGTGGATGCCTTAGTACGTGCGTTATGAATATAAGAGTTACATAGAAAAACAGAAGGAAAAGAGTGATTTTTTAAAACCGGTGTGCAACCTTTGGGGAGAGTGGAGTTAGTAGTTATGTTAACTCCAAAGGGGAAGGGGGGAGGGGGGATACCCATCGAAGGGGAATCTTGGGGGTGGCTCCACCCTGCGCCGATAGATTGCGAAATAAGCGCTCTGACCACTAGGCAAGCCTGTCCCTTGCCCTCGCCCCCAAAATGGAAATGGAGAAAATGACTTTGAATTCAGATGCGTGTTTTTTTAGTCGGTCTGTCTTTCTGTCTCTTTCTGCCCAGCTGTCTGTGTGTGTGTCTGTCAGTCTGTCTGTCAGTAATGACCAGACGGTAGCCATTCCTATCCAACAACACCTGCCACCTTTGTCAATAGAACAACCTTCCCCCGGGAAAGGGGGTGGCTGTCAGTATAAATAATAATAATAATATTAATAATATTATAATAATAATAAAAATGTATGGAATTTATATAGCGCTGAATCTTGTAAAGCAACAAATCAAAACGCTCAGATGACAATTTAAAAAAAAAAAGTGTTTTTAAATATATTCGGGATAATGGAATAAGCATCATGTCTTTTTACAATTATCCCCGTGTGTACGCGGTTTTGTAAATTTCGTCATGTTCCCACCGCCCCAAAATGGCCTACTCTTCCGAAAAGCGGACAGATTTAACGTGTCGCAGATGTTTTCTGCTTTCGTTCCACACGGGGCCTCGGTTTATAGTCTCATCCGAAAAGACTTTGACATTCAGTTCGATTTTTTTGTCAAACTGGGAAGAAAGGGCGAGGCTGGGAATCGAACCCAGAACCTCACGGTTTACCTGTTGGCAGGCAAACGTCTTAACCATCCTGCCACCTTCCTTCCTAACATCCCCACCTGGAAATTCTGTGCTAGGAATTCCTTCTTTTCTATCCCTCTCTTTGTTTCTGCCTTGTTCCTTTTCTTCCTGTCACCTCCTTCTTGTCAGTTTTCTGCCTTCTTGGTCCCCTCTCCCGCCTCACATCCACAAAGAACTCAAAGCTTTTCTCTCCCACGCCGAAGTCGGATGTGTGCCGGGCCTGACTCGTCAAGCGCTTAACGGCAGCGCAACGCGTTTTCGCTCATATGACAGATAACAGTAGTTGAGGTATGAGCGTTCGAGGACGACGAAAAAGAAGAAGAAAGTAGAAAAAGAAGAAGAAGACGAAATATAAGACGAATAAAGAAGTAAGAAAGAAAGAAGAAGAAGAAAGAAGAGAAGAAGTAAGAAAGAAGAAGAAGAAGTAAAAAAGAAAGTAAGAAGAAGACGAAAAAAAGAAAGAAGAAAGAAGACGAAGAATAAGAAAGAAAGAAGTAAGAAGTAAAAAGAAGAAGACCAAAAAAAAAAGAAGAAGAAAAAAGAAGAAGAAGAAAAAGAGAAACTAAAGAAGTAAGAAAGAAGAAAAGAAGAAGAAAAGTAAGAAAAAAGAAGAAGGAGAAAGACGAAACAACAGAAGAAGAAGAGAAAAGAAGAAGAAAGAAGACAAAAAAAAGCAAGCAGAAAGAGAGAAGAAGTAAGACAGAAAGAAGAAGGATAAGAAAAAAGAAAGAAAGAAAGAAGAAAAAAGAAGTAAGAAAGAAAGAACGAAGGAAGAAGAAAAAGAAGAAGTAAGAAAGAAAGAACGAAGGAAGAAGAAAAAAGAAGAAGTAAGAAAGAAAGAACGAAGGAAGAAGAAAAAGAAGAAAGCAAGAACGAAGGAAGAAGAAAAAAGAAGAAAGAAAGAAAGCAGAAAAGAAAAAGAAGTAAGAAAGAAAGAAGAATGAAAGAAGAACCAGGTTTCAAGTCAAAGTCAGAGTCAAGTCAAGTCAGAAACGCTTCAATCATCCCATGAACGGCACTTACAACACACAATCCTGGGCAAAGGCTTTCTGCTGCAGATTCCAGGCAACTACAAGCTCTACATCCGATGGAACGAGCGACCACTGAGAGGCTCCCCGTTCACCGTCAAGGTCAAGGATCGCCGCAGCAAGCGCCACCAACCCCACCCCCACCCCCACGGCGCCAAGGTCCACGTCTACCCCCGCTACACCAACACCCCGGGTAGACCCGGAGAGGATTATGAGCTGAAGGTGCACCACCCCAACCCCAGTGAGTTCTGTGTGTGTGGGGGCTTTGTTGGGCGTTCTTTGCTTTGCTTGAAAGTCGGGTATGCGCGTGCGGGCAGGCTGGTTAAGTATGTGTGTGTGTGTGTGTGGGGGGGGGGGGTGTATGTGTGTGGGTGGTGGTGGGTGCGTGTGTGTGTGTGTAGTGTGGGTTGGTGGGTGTGTGCGCGTGGGTTGGTGGGTGTGTGTGCGTGTGTGTGTGGAGGCGCGCGCTGGCATGGGCCTATGCGCATAGTGTCATATTATCATGCATGTGTGCATGGACAGATAGGCAGATATACATGCATGCATGCATGTTTACATACATACATACACGACCGCACGCACACCCCCCCCACACACACACATACTGTCTAGCTCTCTCTCTCTCTCTTGGTCGTCCATCGATCCGATGATGACTGTCCTCATGTGTTGAGTCTTTGTCTTATGTGGGCACGGAGATGGCTGGTTAAGCCAATCCGTGATAGGCAGACGCGGGTGCAGTGGGGGCAAGGAAACTGTCCGGGGGGTTCAGGGTTGGTGGTTGACGCCTTTCTCCTAGCTCGTGCTGCAGTCACGTCATCTCGCCTCTCTCCTCGAAGTTGTCATGCGGCCCGAGATGTTGGGCGCGCCAGCCTGGTCTGTCCATACCATACAAACAGCTCCAGCTGTTGGGAGGGATGTCAGCGTGTTTGATGTTGGACATCACGCAGTCCTGAATCTTTTGCGTGGTCTGCCCTGTTCCGCTTTCCCAAGGTCAGTTCGCCATACATGAGCTGCTTAGGCAGCCTTTGGTCGTCCATCCGGATCACGTGACCAACCCATCGAAGCTGGGCTTTCAGGATCATGGCCTCGATGCTGGTCATCCCAGCTCTGTCCAGGACCTCGAGGTTTGTGATCCGGTCTTGCCAGTGGATGTTCATAATTGACCGAAGGCTTCTCATGTGGAACTTCTCCAGCTGCTTCCAGTGTCTTTTGTACACCGTCTTTGTCTCGCATCCATAGAGTAGGCTGGTGAGGACGACGGCTCTGTACACCTTGAGCTTTGTGGAAAGCTGGATGTTGTGCTGGTTCAAGACACGAGCTCGGAGGCGACCAAGAGCTTGACTGGCCTTGCAGATCCTAGCGTTGATCTCTTTATCCAGGGTGTTATCATTGCTGATGGTACTGCCGAGGTATCTTAAATCATCCACTATCTTTAGCTGGTGCCCTCAATGGAGATAGAGGGGGAGGGGCGGCTGAAGCAGGCGCTGGCTGAAATAGTACCTCTGTCTTGCCGAGGCTGATAGTGAGCCAAAAAGGCGAGAGGCTTCTGCGAACTTACCTGTGATAAGCTGTAGGTCAGACTCTTTGTGTGCCATGAGAGCACAGTCATCAGCAAAAAGTGCTTCCAGATGATCTTCTCCACAACCTTGGTCCTGGCGTTCAGTCGGCGGAGGTCAAACAGTGAGCCGTCAAGTCTGTATCGCAGTATACCCCAAGGTCTAGGTCCTTGATAGCGTGGTTGAGGACGCAGGTGAAAAAGAAGTTGAAAAGGACTGGGGCCAGCACGCATCCCTGTTTGACACCGTTACTGATGTTGAATGGCTCTGATACTTCTCCACCCGAGAGAACCTGCCCGGTCATGTTGTCATGAAACTGGCGTATGAGGTTGACGAACTTGTCTGGGCATCCGAGTTTGGATAGGTTGATCCAGAGGGCCTTCCTGTTCACTGTGTCGAAGGCCTTGGTGAGGTCAACAAAGACCACATACAAGTCCATGTTTTGCTCTAGGCATTTCTCCTGCACTTGTCGGACGGAGAAGATCATGTCCACAGTGCTGCGGTTTGGGAGAAATCCACACTGTGTTTCCGGCAGTTTCCTTCGAAATGTTCTCCGTTAAGCGGTTGAGGAGGATCCGAGCCAATATTTTCCCAGCAATAGAAAGGAGGGAGATGCCCCGGTAATTGCCGCAGTCAGCCTTACTACCCTTGTTCTTAAATAGGGAGACGACAGTGGCATCCCTGAAATCTTTGGGCAGTTTTCTTCTTCCCAAATGCTGGTGAGGAGGGAGTGGAAAGCTGCAAGGGCCACAGGTCCGGCAGATTGAACATCTCTGCTGGATTCGTCCATTCCGGGTGCTTTGCCTGAGCTGGTCTGTCTTATTGCCCTCAAAACTTCATCCATAGGGGGGGGGAGGTCGAGGCAGTGTACAATGGGCTTTTGTGGGATCAGCTCAAGGGCGTGGGGTCTACACTGGAGGGCCTGTTGAGCAGTGCTGAAGTGCTCTCTCCATCGTTCATTGATGCTGCTCTTCTCCTTCAGCAGGGTTTGAACCGTCTGCTGACAGAGTGGGTAGTACATGGCTTGAAGGTCCGTAGACTTCTTTGATGGCACTGAAAAACATTTTGGAGTTCTGCGTGTCACGTATCTCTGGACCTCGTCTGCCTTCCTCTCCCACCATACATCCTGCATCTTGCGCAGCGCAACTTGGGCCCGTTTCTGGAGATGCTTGAAGCGATCATGCTTGGAGGCCGAGGAGGAGTCGTTTTGCCACTCTACAAATGCTTTTTGCTTGTCATCCAGGAGTTTTCTGATGTGCTCGTCGTTCTCGTCGAACCAGTCCTGATGAATTCGTTTTCTGGGGCCGATAGTGGTTTTTGCTGACTCCATCACCAGTGTTCTGAATTGCTCCCACACATACATACATACACACACACTAACACACACACTAACACTAACACACACATACACACACACATACACACACACATACATACACACACACACTCTCACACACCACACACACACACACACACACACACACACACACACACCACACAAGCACACAACACACACACACACTCTTCTCTCATCTCCTCATCCTCACACACACACACACATACACACACACACACTGTTACACACAGACAGACACACGCGCACGCATGCACGCACGCACACACACAGAGCAGGAAGAGATGCTAAGCATGCGACAACTCACACACACAGCACCTGGGGACTTACACACACATACACACGCA
>CM054165.1:4855445-4895445 GCA_028751875.1 Rapana venosa
GACCTCCGCTACAATGAGCAGCACATCATGGGTCAGTGTGGGTGTGTGTGTGTGTGGATGAGTGTGTGTGTGTGTGTGTGTGTGGACCTCCGCTACAATGAACAGCACATCATGGGTCAGTGTGGGTGTGGGTGTGGGTGTGTGGACCTCCGCTACAATGACAGCACATCATGGGTCAGTGTGGGTGTGGGTGTGTGGTGTGTGGACCTCCGCTACAATGAACAGCACATCATGGGTCAGTGTGGGTGTGGGTGTGTGTGTTGGGACCTCCGCTACAATGAACAGCACATCATGGGTCAGTGTGGGTGTGGGTGTGTGTGTGGACCTCCGCTACAATGAACAGCACATCATGGGTCAGTGTGGGTGTGTGTGAGATAGTGTGTGTGTGTGTGTGTTGTGTGTGTGTGTGTGTGTGTGTGTATAACCTCCGCTACAATGAACAGCACATCATGGGTCAGTGTGGGCTGTGTGTGATAGTTGTGTGTGTGGTGTGGGTGTGTGTGTGTGTGTGTGTGAGAGATAGTGTGTGTGTGTGGTGTGTGTGTGTGTGTGTGTTGGACCTCCGCTACAATGAACAGCACATCATGGGTCAGTGTGGGGGTGTAGATAGTGTGGTGTGTGTGTGTGTGTGGTGTGTGTGGGTGTGGTGTGTGTGGACCTCCGCTACAATGAACAGCACATCATGGGTCAGTGTGGGTGTAGCTGGTGTGTGTGTGTGTGTGTGTGTGTGTGTGTGTGTGTGTGTGTGTGTGTGTGTGTGGGTGTGTGTGTGTGTGGACCTCCGCTACAATGAACAGCACATCATGGGTCAGTGTTAGCGTGGAGGTGTGGGTGTGTGTGGTGTGTGTGTGGTGTGTGTGTGTGGGGTGTGTGGTGGTGGACCTCGCTACAATGAAACAGCACATCATGGGTCAGTGTGGTGTGTGGGTGTAGTGTGGGTGTGGTGTAGGTGTGATAGGATGTGTGTGTGTTGGACCTCCGCTACAATGAAACAGCACATCATGGGTCAGTGTGGGTGGAGCTGGTGTGGTGTGTGTGTGTCGTGTATCTTGTGTGTGGGTGTGTGTGTGTGTGGACATCCGCTACAATGAACAGCACATCATGGGTCAGTGTAGGTGTGGGTGTGTGTGTGTGTGGGGTGGACATCCGCTACAATGAACAGCACATCATGGGTCAGTGTGGGTGTGTGTAGGTGTGGGTGTGAGATTGTGTGTGGTGTGTGTGAGAGAGAGAGAGAGGAGAGAGAAGAGAGAGAGTAGAGAGATAGTGTGTGTGGGACCTCCGCTACAATGAACACACATCAATGGGTCAGAGTGGGTGGAGGTGTGGGTGTGAGATAGTGTGTGTGTGTGTGTGTGGTGTTGTGATGAGAGAGAGAGAGAGAGAGAGAGAGAGAGAGAGAGAGAGAAGTGTGTGTGTGTGTGTGAGATTAGTGTGTGTGTGAGATAGTGTGTGTGTGTGTGTAAAGTAGTGTGTGTGTGTTGTGTGGTGACATCCGCTACATATGAACAGCACAACATCATGGGTCAGTGTGGTGTAAGTGTGTGTGAGATAGTGTGTGAGATAGTGTGTTGTGAATAGTGTGTGTGTGTGTGTGTGTTGTGTGTGAGGTGGTGTGTGTGTGTGTGTGTGTGGACATCCGCTACAATGAACAGCACATCATGGTCAGTGTTAGCGTGGAGGTGTGGTGTAGGTGTAGGTGTAGTGTGTGAGATAGTGTGTGTGTGGGGGTGTGAGATAGTGTGTGTGTGGTGTGAGATAGTGTGTGATGTGTGTGGGTGTGTGTGGACCTCCGCTACAATGAACAGCACTTCATGGGTCAGTGTAGGTGTGAGTGTGGTGTGGTGTGGTGTGTGTGGTGTGTGTGTGTGTGGTGTAGTGTGTGTGTGTGTGAGTGTGTGTGTGTGTGTGTGTGGACCTCCGCTACAATGACAGCACATCATGGGTCGTGTGTGTGTGTGGTGTGTGTGTGTGTGTGTGTGTGTAGTGTGTGTGTGTGTGTGTGTGTGTGTGTGAAGGTGTGTGTGTGGTGTGTGTGTGACCTCCGCTACAATGAACAGCACTATCATGGGTCATGTGGTGTAGGGTGTAGTGTGTAGAATAGTGTGTGTGTGGTTGAGTGTTGTGTGTGTGGACATCCGCTACAATGAACAGCACATCATGGGTTTGTGGTGTGATAGTGTGTGTGTGAGAGATAGTGTGTGTGTGTGTGTGTGTGTGTGTGAGATAGTGTGTGTGTGTGAGTGTGTGTGTGTGTGAGATAGTGTGTTGTGTAGTGTATGTGTGTGTGTGGACCCGCTACAATGAACAGCACATCATGGGTCAGTGTGGTGTGATGGTGTGGTGTAGGGTGTGTGTTGTGAGATAGTGTGTGTGTGAGTGATGTTTTGTGTGTGTGTGTGGCAATCCGCACAATGAACAGCACATCATGGTCATGTAAGGTGTGGGTGAGGTTGTGTAGGTGTGTGTGTAGGTGTGTGTGTGATAGTGTCTGTGGTGTGAAGATGAGAGAGTGTCGTGTTAGAGAAGTGGTGTGTGAGAGATATGTGGGTTGTGAGAGAATAGGCGTCGTTGAGAGATAGTGTGTGTGAGAGATAGAGTGTGTGTAGAGATATGTGTGTGCAGAGAGATAGTGTGTGTGTGAAGTGTGTGTGTTGTGTGAGAGATAGTCTGTGTGTGATAGTGTGTGTGTGAGAGAGACAATGTGTTGATGGTGGTTGGAGATAAGTGAGTGTGTGTTGATATGTGTTTGTGTTGATAGGGGTGTGTATGTGTGGAGATAGTGTGCATGTGTGTGTGTGTGTGTAGTGGTGTGTGTGTGTGTGAAGATGTACAAGAAGTGTGTGTATGTGTTTAGAAGACAATGACAAATTCTTTTTTTATTTCGAGGATAACGAATAAGCACTCATGTGCTTTTTTACATCCAGTCCCCGGAGAGAAAGTTTCTGAGAGAGAGAGAGTGTGTGTGTGTATTTGTGTGTGTGCCTGAGTGTGTTCGTGTTTTAACATATGAAAACACTCATTACATTAATGAAATCATTTTTTTAAAAACGCGGTATAAAATGGAAAGATCACTGAAGATACCAGCTTGCAACTATATTTACTTTACATACGCAAGAGCCTTATGTTGTGTTTGGTAAGGATGTTCTTGATCACCCAAAGAGGTTTCATTATGGACAGTGCTACTAGTGCTATCTCTTGACCGTTCTTTTTAATGATATTGATGATGATTAATAATGATAATAATAATTATAACAATAGCGACAATAATAATAAAATAATAATGGTGATGATGATGATGATGATATTAATGATGTATGTTAGTCCGTCGTTTTTGACGATGACCTCCAAACGCAGAGAGGCAGTGCGTTCGGAAACTGGGCAGAAATTGATTATAGTGGAGATGCTTGCCCACAGTACATCCCACTCTCTCGCCAAGTGGCATAAGGACAGTAGCGTTGGAGAGTTTTCCAAAGGCCAACAGACAGCCCCCAGGTGCAGCACATAAGGATGTGCGAGTCAAGCTCCTAGTCAGAGAGTCTAGTCGACCACTAAAGACTAAGCGGGAAAGTGGAAGTCCTGAGGGAAAGAAAGCCACTGTCATACTACAGCTCTCACTTTTCTGTTGTTTTTCCTCCCAGCAGCGTCAGTGGTTGAATCAAGAACTGTGATAAAGCCCAGGCGGACGGCAATATTAATGATAATGTAGATGATGAAACAACAAGGTAAAATAACGATAACAACAACAACAACAAAACACTACCACCCGCGTACCTCTTTGCCGACCCAGGAAGCCGTACTGTGTGGACATCAGGCACGCCCCTGGCCGCAGGTCAGGGTGGGGCCGGGCATCCAGAGGGCCGGCTGCTGCACCGCTTCCACAGCACTTCTGTGGACACCACCGGCCGGCGCTGGGCGAGTTGACGGTTCGAATCAGGGGCCCCAAAAGGGGAGAGAAAGGGGGGGGATGGGTGGTGCAGGTGGGTGGGAGGTGGGGGTAGGGTGTGTGGTGGTGTGTAGGGGGTGGGGTGTGCGGGGGTAGAGGGGGTGGGGTTTGTGTGTGTGGATTTTGTGTTTTGTGTGGTTGTTTGTGTGTTTGCCTCTGTTGTGGTGCCCCTGTGTGTGGGTTCGTGCACTTTTTTTTTTAATTTAAATTTTAAAAATTCTTAATTTATTCTTTATAATCGAGATAATGAAATAAGTCACTAATGGCTTTTTTACATCCATTACCCGTGTGTATGCAGTTTTGTCAATTCTGACATCTGTTCCCACCGGCACACAATGGCCTACACTTACGAAAAGCGGAACAGGATTTAACGTGTGCGCAAGATGTTCTGCGCGCGTTCGCACACGGGGCCTTAGTTTATAGTCTCATCCGAAGGACTTTTGGGGAGAGTGGAATCTGCACTGATGTTAACTCCAGGGGAAAAATCCCCTTGAACGGGAATTGAACCCGGGTCGTCAGATTGCGAGCGCAATGCTCTAACCGTGTATGTATGTGTATGTGTGTGCGTGCGTGCGTTCGTGTATGTGGTGTGTGTGTGTGTGTGTGTACGCTTGTGTGTGTGTGTCTTTTAAAATTTTTACTGTTCAAACATTATGTGAACGGTCGCATGGGTGAAAAGCTTTGAATTCACGAATTTTGTTCGTTGCTTGCAAGATTCAGCGCTAAAAGAAATTCCATAAAAACCCGAATGGTTTATGCAGAAAACTCAAACATGCTGCTCTTTTATTTAAAAAAAACAACCCACCCCGTTTAAAAGAATATATCTTTGGCCGTTTCAGTCCTTGTGAATGGGTTCCAACTATGAAGGGAAAGGCTGTGTGTTGGGCGCTGCGCTGATTTTCATCCTGTGTGAATGGATTCACAACTAAGGAAGGAAAAGCTGTGTTTGGGCCTGCACTGAGGTTTTCATCCTGTTGAAAGGATTACAACTAGGAAGGGAAAGGCGTGGTTGGGCGCTGCGCGAGTTTTCAGTCGTGTGAAAAGGATTCACAACTATGGAAGGGAAAGGGGTTGTTTGGGGGGGGCTGCACTGAGGTTTTTCAGCCTGTGTCCCTCTGCACATGGAATTTTGCGGAGCCCCCCTTCCCATTACCCCCGGGGACGGGGTAGGCAGTGGTTAGAACATTGCCTCGCAATCTGCCGACCCGGGGTTTGATTCCCGTTCAGGGGTATCTCCCCTGGGGTTAACATCAGTCAGATTCCACTCTCCCCAAAAGCCCCTTTGGATGAACTAAAACCGAGGTCCCCTGTCGAAAGCACCGCAGAACACGGCCACACGTAAATCCTGTTTCCCCTGTTCAAAAAGTAGGCCATTGGTCCGGTGGGAACAGATGACAAATTTTCAAAACCGCAACAACGGGACGGGTTAATAAAGCAATAAGGGTTATTCCATTTTCCTCGATATAAAAGAAGCATTTTTTAAAAAAAAACGTATTCATGACATCTGAATTCTTTCATGTTCAATATTTACCCACCCCCCTCCCCCCCATCCCACCAAACCCAAACAACAGCGAAAAAAACGATTAAAAACCAACAACCAACCAACCAACCCACCGACCAAACCCAAACCCAAACCAACCAACGAACAAGCAAGCAAACAAGCAACACCCAACAACCCCCAAAACCCCCCCCCCCCTTTCCCCCAAACCAAACCCAAAAAACCCCCCCCCCCAAAAAAAAACACCCCCACAAACCCCCCCCCCCCAAAAAAAAAAACAACCAACAACAACACAAACAAAACACAACAAAAGCAACCAGCCTGGAACCTCGTTCGATTTCAAAAGGGTAATTTTCACCTTAGTATCTGCTTTTTGGAAAAAAAGACCATTAGACAAATGAAACTAAATTTGACAGACGCTACATATTGCCGAGTGGTTAAGACCGTTCCACTTCAATCCCGGGAGTCCGTGAAATCATGGGTTCGAATCTCGGCAACGTCTGATGAATTGAGAGTGAACCTTGGAACTTCAACAGTGGAACGAAAAAAAAAAAAACCCACGACATTTTTTTCCATTTCTGACTATATGATGTGTGTGTGTGTGTGTGTGTGTGTTTGTGTGTGTGTGTGTGTGTGTGTGTGTGTGTGTGTTGTGTGTGTGTGTGTGTGGGTGTGTGTGTGTGTGTGTGTGTGTGTGTGTAGTGTGTGTGTGTATGTGTGTGTGTTGTGGTGTGTGTGTGTGTGTGTGTGTGTGCGCGCGCGCGCGCGTATGTGTGTGCGTCTCAGGAGCGTTCCAGGTGCAGATGCGGAAGGCGAAGGAGCGGGAGAGCTGTAGCAGTGCTGTGTGACCCGGTGCAGGCCGGCCTCTACACCGTGGACATCCAGTGGTCGGGGCAGCACGTGGAGGGCTCGCCCTTCACTGTCCACCTGGCCAGCAGCCCCGAGGAGCTGGACACGAGCAGTGACCACAGCGTGGCGGGGGCAGGGGCCTGCACAACTCCTCCTTCATGGACGGCTGTGTCGGGGGCCGCCACCACCAGTTCCTCTACTGACCCCAGGTCTGGTCTGCAGGGGTGGTGGAGGGGGGGGGGGGGAGTTTGGGGGAAAAATGTTCAGTTGTTGTTGTTGTTGTTGTTGTTGTTGGAGTTCTGGGGTTTTCAGTTTGGAAAATGTGTTTGTGTGTGCGCTGTTTTTTGGTTGGAGTTTTTGAGTTTTGGACAGATTTTTGTTGTGTGCAGTTTTTCCCGTTGGAGTTTTTGGGGTTTTGAGTTTGGGAGATTTTGTTGTTGTTGCGGTTTTACGGTTGGAGGTTTTGAGTTTTGGACAGATATTTTTTTGTGCGTTCAGTTTTGGGGTTTTGAGTTTGGGAGATTTTGCTGTTGTTGCATTTTTTCCGTTGGAGTTTTTGGGTTTCGACGTTGATGAGATTTATTGCTGCAGTTTAGGAGTTGGAGTTAAGTTTTGGGGGTTCTGAGTTTTAGAAGATTTTTGTGTGTGTTGGGGTTTGAGTTTTTGACATTTGTGTTTGGGAGATTTCTTTGGCAGTTTTTTAGTTGGAGTTTTGGGGATTTGAGTTTGGGAGATTTTTGGGGGGTGGTGTGTGCAGCTTTTCAGAGTAAGAGTTTTTGGGGATTTGAGTTTGGGAGATTTTTATGGGTGTTAGTCTTTTGGCTGGAGTTAGAGATTTTGGGTTTTGAGTTGGGAAGACTTTTTTCAGTTTCTCAGTTGGAGTTGGATTTTTTCTTCATCTGATCAGACTTCAGACTTTTAAGAATTTTATTTCGAGAAGCCCCGGCTTGAGGGTGTCTGAAATTGAATGATGTTAGAATTATTAGCTGTGGGTGTGTGACAGTACTCATATGATAGCATACTCATGCCAGAGTGTATTCAGTCTTCAAACAGGAACCTGATAAACACGTGAAGAAAAATGCACACAAAATATTTTGTGAGATTTTAGGTTTTAGTGTGTTCTTAACTTGTTTTTATATAAAATCGAAGCTTGTTTTTTCTGTTTGTTTGGGGTTTTTTAATACGGAGGTGTTTGTCTTTTTGTTGTTGCCTTTTTAAAAAAAAAGTTTTCCTGTTTTTCTGTTTGTATCTTTAGTTTACGAATGCTTTTTTTTAAATTGGGATCCCCCCCCCCCTCCCACACACACACACACAAGTTTCGGAATATTCTGTTGACAATGTGCTCTGGACAGACAGACAGACAGACAGAGGAAGGCTGGCTGTGACCTGAATATTCCGTTTGGCTAATGTGTGTGAGGAGTGGACCTGCCAGCGTTGACCACAGCACTTGTGCAACAGGAGTGGACCTGCCAGCGTTGACCACAGCACTTGTGCAACCAGGAGTGGACCTGCCAGCGTTGACCACAGCACTTGTGCAACAGGAGTGGACCTGCCAGCGTTGACCACAGCACTTGTGCACCAGGAGTGGACCTGCCAGCGTTGACCACAGCACTTGTGCACCAGGAGTGGACCTGCCAGCGTTGACCACAGCACTTGTGCACCAGGAGTGGACCTGCCAGCGTTGACCACAGCACTTGTGCAACAGGAGTGGACCTGCCAGCGTTGACCACAGCACTTGTGCACCAGGAGTGGACCTGCCAGCGTTGACCACAGCACTTGTGCACCAGGAGTGGACCTGCCAGCGTTGACCACAGCACTTGTGCACCAGGAGTGGACCTGCCAGCGTTGACCACAGCACTTGTGCACCAGGAGTGGACCTGCCAGCGTTGACCACAGCACTTGTGCACCAGGAGTGGACCTGCCAGCGTTGACCACAGCACTTGTGCACCAGGAGTGGACCTGCCAGCGTTGACCACAGCACTTGTGCACCAGGAGTGGACCTGCCAGCGTTGACCACAGCACTTGTGCACCAGGAGTGGACCTGCCAGCGTTGACCACAGCACTTGTGCACCAGGAGTGGACCTGCCAGCGTTGACCACAGCACTTGTGCCGATGACGCCGGTACACAATCACCCGAGTGGACCTGCCAGCGTTGACCACAGCACTTGTGCACCAGGAGTGGACCTGCCAGCGTTGACCACAGCACTTGTGCACCAGGAGTGGACCTGCCAGCGTTGACCACAGCACTTGTGCACCAGGAGTGGACCTGCCAGCGTTGACCACAGCACTTGTGCACCAGGAGTGGACCTGCCAGCGTTGACCACAGCACTTGTGCACCAGGAGTGGACCTGCCAGCGTTGACACAGCACTTGTGCACCGAGTGACTGCTGACAAGCTTTTGCACCAGGAGTGGAAGAGTAATTGTGCCGGTGTGACCTGAGTCGTTGAATCGATTGTGCCGTAGTGGATCTGTCAGCGTTACACACATCTGTCCTCTGGTGAACCTGAGCTGTAAGTCCAACACTGGAAAGAATGGACTGCAGCTGGTGTTGGAGCATTTCACAGAGTGGACGTGCATCTGTTGTACAAATTTAGCAAGGCAGATATGGGTTTCAGATTGTTCACTAGGTTTCCTGAAGTTACCACAGTTGTTTTCTAGTTTAGTTGACCTCTTTACAGCATTGTCAGTCCTGAGGTTCACAGCACTGTTGCACAGAGATAACTTGCATGGTCGTTTTTCAGATTCAGTTCTGGTGTCTCGTTCACTATTACTTTCAAAGGCTGTTACTGTTGACATGTGGTTTGAAAGATTTGAAAGTTGGTTGAAGCAGTTGAGTTGTTAGCGTTTTGAATACTTTTCAGTATGCCTTGCAGTTACACAACAATGATCACTTTTTGACTGGGTTGACAACTTCTGACGTTAGTTTTGAAACTTGACCAATGCAAACATTGTTTCAGATTGTATGTTTTAAGTTGTCCATGGTTGTTTAAGTTGTTTTGACTTCTGGTTGTTCACTTGTACAGGTAACGCTAACTTGTTCTTAGTTTTCAGAAGTTAGCTTGTTCCTTGTAATTTTTTTACTCTATTCACAACCTTCTCTGTGAACTGGAGTGTAGATATAACGAAATGTTTCCTCTCAGCTGTTGTAGTTTCTTGAAAGTTGTTGTTTTGTGGTTTGATGTTTTAGGCTTTGAAAGCCTTTTTCGGCTTGCGTACATTCATTTTTTTTTTTTATGTTTACAACTTTTTGAGTTCTAAATGTTTTTTCATGTGCACCTGAAACTATCTGTTTATATTTATATACATATCTGTAAGTTTCCCTTCATTGGAGATTTAATTTTTGACTTGACTTGCTTGAATTTCCTGATTTTTGTAAGTTTCAAGTTTTAATTTTTGTTTTTTGTAATTTTTTAATGGTTTTTCATTTTCTTTTATTCGAAATCATGTTTTTAACGGTTTTACATAATTTTCCTGAAAATTTTTTCTGTTTTAAATTTTTTTTTTTTCCTTTGTAATTTTTTTTCCCCCTGAGTTCAATTTTTTTCTTTTTTCCCTTTTCGGGTTTTTTTGGGTTTCAAAGTGTTTTTTTTTCAAAATTTCATTTTTTTTTTGGGTTCTTTGGTTTTTCTTTTTTCAACCTTTTTTAAACTTTTAACCCCTTTAAGTTTTTAATTATTGAGGCTTTTAAATTTTAAGGCCCTTTTAATTTTTGGCTTTTTAAAAAACCCCCCCTTTTTGTTTCCTTTTGGGGTTAAAGGGTTGTTCTTTTTTCCTCAAACTTTTTATTCATTTGGGTTTTTTAAAGGGCCCCGGGGTTTTTAAAGGGTTTTTTTTGGGCATTCCTTTTTCCCCTTAGTGAAAAGGTTTTTTCCTTTGTAATTTTCTTTATTTTTTTGATGATTTTTTGGGGGTTTTGGTAATTTCCCTTTTTGGTTTTTCAAAATTTTTTTTCCGGTTTTTTTTTTCCCTAATTTCCTAATTTTTCTGTTTCCCGTTTTCATTGGGCCTTTTTTCCAGTGTTTTTTCCCCAGCCCTGTTAATAAAGTTTTTACTTTTTTTAAAAATTTTTTTAATTTTTGGGGGGCTTTTATAAAAAGGGTTACCAGTTTTTTCCCAGTTTTGTGGTTTTTTTTAAAATTTTTCAGGTTATCATTTGGAAAAATTTTTTGGGGGGTTAAAGATTTCAGTTTTTTTTTTTTTGGGGTTTTCCCGTTTTCTCGCTTTGGGTTGGGGTTACCCGTTTTCATTTTTTCTTGTTTTTTTTGGGGGGTTACCTTTTATTTTTTGGTTTTTCCCAAAAACTTTTTCAGTTTTTTTTGGGGGTTGGGTTTTGAAGTACTTGGGCTTTTTTCGATTTTCAAGGAAAACCTTTGGTTTCTTCGTTTGTTATTGTTTTTTTTTTTGTACTTTTGGGGTTAACCCGGTTTTCCTTTTCTTAATTTTTTTGGGTTTTTTTAATTTATTTGGGTTTTTTTTTCCGTTTTAAAAAATTCTAATTGGGTTTTGGGTTAATATTTTTTTTGATTTTTTTTATTTTTCTTTTTTTGGGTTTTGGTTGGGGCAAATTTTTTCAGTTTTTTTGTTTTTTTGGGGTGGTTTTTTTTGGGGGGTTAATTTTTAAGTTTTTATTTTTTTTTTATCATTTTCCTTAAAAATTTAACTCGGGTTTTAAAATTAAAATTTTTTTTTTGGGGGGTGGAGGGGGTTTTGCCTTTTCTAAATTTTAAACGGGGTTTATTTTTTGGTCTTATCTTGGGGATTTTTTAAGGGCATTTTTGGGAAAATTTGGATTATTTTTTTGAACTTTTTGGTTCAGTTTTGAGCAAAATTCAAAATTTTTTTTATTTTTTTTTGTTTGCCTGGTTTTTTGTTTATTATTTTGGTTAAAGTTTTAGTTTTAAAAGTTTAAATTTTATTTAATACCGTGGGTTTTATTTAGAAAATTTGGGTTCATTCAATAAAAATTTTTGCGGGGTTTGGTTAAATTTTGCTTTTTCTTTTTGGGTAATTTTTTTTTCCTTGGAATTTTTTCCCAAAAGGGAAAAAAGAACAAAAGGTTTTTTTGGTTAATAAAAAAAAAAGGTCAAAAATCTTTTTTTTTTGGGAAATTTTTTTTGGGTTTCTGGTTTTCGTTTTTTAAAATTTTGGCACAAATTTTCCCCTTTAAAAAAGAAAAATTTTTTAAAATTGGTGTTATTTGAAATTTTTGGGGTTTTTTAAAAACTTTTTGTTTCGGGTTCTTTTTTTTATTTTTTTTTTTTTTTCCCAATTTAAAAAGGGCACTTTTTTCCCTTGTAAATTATACTTTTTAATTGTGATCAAAAATCTTTAATTATTGTGGGGGTACAGTTTTTGCTTCTTTAATTCTTTTTTTCCAATCTTTAGGTACACAATTTTTTCTTGTAAATTTAATTTAAGGGGTTTTCGTATTTAATTAATTATTGTGGGGGGGAAAATTTTTTGTTTTTTTCTTTTACCAATTTTTAAAGGAACATTTTTTTTTGTAAATTTACTTTCCAGTCGTGACCCTAATCAAAATTTTTGGGGGTTGGGTACATTTTTTTCTTTTTTAAAAAAATTATTTTTTTCCCAAATTCTTTAGGTACACGTTTTTCTTGTAAAATAAGGGGTTATTCAGTTGTGATCAAAATTTCATTTGTTTTTGGGGTTTACAGAGGTTTTGCAAATTTTTTTTTGGGAGTTATAAATAGGCACTCTTATCCCCATAGTTTCGTTATCTACTATAATTTTTTAAAATTAGGGTTTAAGTTTTTTTTTACCATCATGTTACGGAAACCATATTAAGCTGCCCTCTGTATTGATAATGAAAACCCAAAATCTTTCCCACAAACAACGAAACATGATACATCTCAGGTGTTGATAAAATTTAAAAAAAAAATAAACTTTGGCCCCCCTGTTTAATGGTTTTTCTTTAACCCCTTTCAAGATTTTTTGTTTGCCTCTCCCTCTAGATCACGTGGGCTTTAAAATAAAATTAAAAACTTTGTATAAAAAAAGGGGGATTTCCTTGATCTTTTTTGGAACACACAAACAAAACCCCCCCACCCCCTCACCACCACACACACAAAAACACCCCCAAAACCCACCCCAACACCAACACCCCACAACACACACACAAAAAATTACAAAACACACACAAAAAACCACCCCCTCAAAAACTCACACACCAACACACACACAACAAACCCCACACACACACAACACAACACACACAAACACACAAAAAACACCCCTAAACACACACAAAAACACACCACACACACCACACAAAACACACACACACACACACAACCAACACTACACCACACACACCACCAAAACCCCCACACAAAAACACAAACACCCACACACACCACACACAAAAACACACACACCCCAACACCACACACACAACACACACACAACGCACCCCCCAAACACACCCCCTCAACCAAAACACAAAAAAAACCCCAAGCCACAACCCCAAAAAAACCAAACCTTTTTTCCACCAAACCCCAGGGGAAAGATTTTTTGGGAACCCATGGATTAATCAAAAGGGTCAAACACTCCCCAAACCCTGCCGGGGGAATTTTAAAACCTTGGGGAAAGATTGTCAAATTCTTCCCCCTGGTAATTGGGGGGGGGGGCCCTTTTTAGATGAATTAAACCCGGGGTTTTCCCAAAGGGACCCAAAAGGATTGAATTGGAAAAACCGGTCCTTAAAACCAGGGGCCCTTAAAAACCCGGGCCATAAAGGGAAGTAACCAAACAGTCGGGGAAAAAATTTTAAAGGGGGTAAACCCCACAACATCCTTTAAAACCTTCCTTTTCATGAACCTTTTTGATTTTTTAAAGGTTAAAACCCCCCCCCCCCCAATTAACCCAAAAAAGGAAAAGAGGTTTTTAAAAAAGGAAATTTCCAAGGTTTTTTTTTGGAAAACCTTTTTAAACCCGGGGAAATTTGGTTTCCCAAACTCAAAACAATAAAGAAAAAATTGGGAAAAAAAAATTTTTTTTGAAACCCTTTTTTCCCCAATTTTTTAACCGGGTTTTTTTTTATTCCAGGAAATTTTTTTAAAGTTTTGTCATTTTTTTAATTTTGTTGAAACAACCCCCCCAAACCCCCGGCAAAAAAATTTGAGAACCCTTTTGGTTTTAAAAAAAAATTTTTGGAAAAAAAATGTTAAATTTTTGGTTTTTTCATACCATTATTAAATAAATGAAATTATTTTAAAACTATACTTAAAGGGGAAAGGCTTTTTGGGTTGGGTTTTTTTTTTGTTTTAATTTTTTTTGGAAAAATTTTTAATTTTTTTGGGGGGGGGGTTTAAAATTTTACCTTTTTTTTTTCATTTAAAAGAATTTAAGGGTTCACTTTTCCTTAAATTTTAATTTTATGTTCGGAACCCTGTTTTTGTAGTTTTTTTTGGGGGTGTTTTTTGGGGTAGTTCCCTTTTTTCCCGGGTTGTCCTTTTGGTGTTGTTGGGTTTGTTTTTTGGTAGGGAATTTAAGGCCTAAAAAATAAAACATTAAAATTTTTAACGGTTTAAACTTAATTGGGGAATATTCTGTTTTTTGGTTTTTTTTGTTTTGTTTTGTTTTCTTTTTTTTCCCTTTTTTTGGGGGTTTTACTCGTTTTCTTTTTTTGGGGTTTAAATTTTTGTTTTGTTCCTTGGTTTTAAATTTTTTCCCCCGGGGCCTTGGGGTTTTATTTTGTTTCTGTTTTGGGTTTGTTTTGTTTTTCTGTCATTTTGGTTCCTTTTTGTTCTTTTTTTTTTCCCCCCCTTTTTTCTCCCCCTTTCTTTCTTGCTTCGGGGTTTTAATTTTTTTCTCTCCCCCTCTTTTTCTCTTTTCTCTACTCTTCTCCTCCCCTCTCTCTCTCTCTCTCTCCCTCCCTCTCTCTCTTCCTCTCTTTCTCGTCTCCTGTGGTTCTTATCTTTGTTTCTCTTCTCTTGCCCTTCTTCTTCTTCTTCTTCTCTCTTTTCTCTCTCTTTTCTCTCTCTCCCCCCCTCTCTCTTTTTCTTTTCTCTGTCTCTTGTGGTTTTCTATCTTTGTCTCTTTTTTTTTTTTGGGTTCTTTTTTTCTTTTTCCCTTTTTCCCCCCCCCCCCCCCTCTCTCTGTCTGTCTGTCGGTCTGTTTATCTCTTTTTTCTTGCTCTCTCTTCAAAAAAATTTTTGTTTTGGTCTTTTCTGTCTGTTTTTCAGTCTGCCCTTGGGGCCCCCGTTGTTCTGTCTGTCTGCCCTTTTCGGGAAAGAAACCCCTTTTTGGGCTGTCCCCCAGCAACCCGTTTTTCCCAGTCAAGATGCAAAAATGAACGCCTCCCGTCTACACTAGAAAGTATGGGGAGTGCTGTCCCAAAAGAATTTTCTTCCCCTTTTAAAACACTAAAAGGAAGGGGCTTTTAAAGACCTTTCTCATTTTAAGGCTTTCACCTTCAATTCGGGCCCCCCTTCAAAACAGGACAATGTGTCTACAGAAGAAAAGGGACCCTCACAAATTAAAGAGAGACAGAAAGAGAGCTAAAAACCCCAGGCCAGGCAGCAATTCAAGAAAGGGCCAAAGGCCCTGAAAACCCCCCCTTCTTTGCTTATTTTCCCCCATTTCCCCCTTTTTTATTTACAACATGTTTGTCAAAGAAAAAAGGCTTTTAAAGTGTGTTTACGAGCCTTTCGTGTGTCTCTTCTTTTGCCTGAAAACACCCAGAAACCAACTAAAAGGAGGGGGAAAAGGGGACATCCCCCTTTTCAAAAAGCCCCAACTAAGGCGGGGGAACTGTGTGCTTTTGTGACCAAAACTTCCATGTGCCTGATTAGCTGGGTTTTGGGAAACTGTCCCGGTTAAAACAGTAAAGATGACTGTACCCCCTGCCCGAGAAGACCTTGTCAGCTGAATCCGGGTACTGCAGATTTCAAAATACATTTTTCAAAAAAATTTTACAAAAAACAATTCTGCGATGTGCCATTGCGGCGTTTCTCCAGGGACGGGGGGAAACCACTTCCCCGGGCCCAAACCCACCCCAAAAACCCCGGGGGCCCGTTTTCGGGCCCCAAAGACCTGCTGATGAAGGACAAACTCTTTGGCCCACTGGAGGCCTTCAGCTATCAGGCCCCTCTGGGGTTGCTCTCTGAGCGTTCGGGCCCAAAGAAAAAGGGGGTTGAAGTGAGGAGAGTGGGGAAAATTTGGACATTGTAGTCAAAGAAAGTGGTACGGGGTTCTGATTGTGAGGAGGTGCCCAAAATGCCGGGGTTGTTTTGGGGAACCCGGGGAAATGAGTGTTTTAATTCACAGAAAAAAAAAGTGGGCATTTCTTTTTTCCCGGGTTTGCTTTAATTCACAAAAAAACAAGTTTTCCCATCTTTTTCCTTTTTGTCAAACGCTCAGAAACCAACTGCTGTTTCTGTCATATGAACAAAATACGTTGCGCTGCCTTAAGGGGGCCTAAAAATCAGGCCCGCGCATCAGACATCAGCGGGGAGAAAATTCGTTATCATAAAAGGGTTTCGGGGGAAAAAAAGGCCAGGAAAAGGGGTTAAGAAGGTAGAAAATTTAGAAAAGAAGGAAGGTGACAAGAAAAAAAGGGAAAGAAAAAAAAAAGGAGGGATAAAAAAAGAAAAATTTCCTAGTTTCAAAATTTCCGAAGGTGAGGATGCTTTTTTTGCTGACAGGCCCGGGCACCCCCACCGGGGGAAAATTGAAGAATGAAAAAATTTTACAGACGCCCACCCCCCTTCTTCCCCTTTTTACAGACAGTTTTGGGCCCCGCACCCAAGTGGCCAAAATTAGTGCTGTCACATTTTAAAAGGGTTAATTCAGTTTAAGCCCAGGCTGAAAATATGTTGGTTCTACCCCCAGAACCCACTCAGACAAATCTGATGCGACGTTCTTCAAGGAAAGGTGGAGGGCAGAAGGAAAAAAAGGACAGACCCCCAACCCACCCTTTACATTGAAAAATCACTGGGGTCAGGGGTTTCGGGGAGGAGGGTGAAGGAGAATCGTAGAATTTGGCAGAGACGAAAAAGGTGGGAAAATTGTGTGGAGCCCCTACCATAAAAGGGCCCGTTTATAGAAAAAATGAATTAAAAGTAAACTGAACTGACGGGTTAAATTTGGGACAGCACCACAGAAGGGAAAGGACCCCAAATTTCATTTCCCAGTTAAAATTGTAGCCCCCACCTCCCAAAGGGAGGCCCCCTCGGGGCATAAACTGGTTACCCGGGGCTTTATCACCAGTTCTTGTTTTAAAACCATTGCCGCTGGGGGGCAACACCCAAAGTGAGAGGCGGGTTGACCGTGGTTTTTCATCTTTGGAAATTCCACTTTCGTTAGTCTTTAGTGATCGATTTAGGGATTTCCTAACAGGGGTTTGATTTGACATCCTTACGGGGGCTGCAGCCGGGGGGCTATTTGGGTTTTTGGGGAGAACTTTCCAACGCTGACTGTCCTTTGCCCATTTGGCCGAGAGGCGGGGTTTTTACTGGGGCGGGGGCACCCTCCATTTATAATAAAATTTCTCCCAAATTTTCCCGGAAAACAGCAGCTGCCTCCTTGCGGTTTTGGGGTCATCGTGGGAAAAGGGCGGACAAACTTTCCTATATCAGGGGGTTTTTAAAATTTAAATCTGGTAAAAAAACTGTGAAAATTTTAAAGATTTTGCTATTTAAAAGGAAGACAAAGAGGGGTTGGTTCAAAATTTCGGGTTTTTTAACTTTATTATTTTTTACTTTATTTTTTCCTCCAGCTTGTACTCTGTGGCGCGCGGGGGATATAACGGGTTGTCTGCTGAAAAGGGGGGTTTGCTTGGAGGGGGGGAACAATCCATGGACTTTGTGTTTCTCCCCAGGGAAAAACCCCCAGCGGGCCCTGGGTCTACCTCGGGCCCCTCGTCCCGAGTGCCTCAAGTTGTAAGCACGCAAGGCTGGCGGGTTTGGGGGCACCCGGGCGTGGGTGCCCGCCCCTTGGTTCGTTGTTGTTCAATAGGGTTGGGGACGGGGGGTGGCCCCCTGCCGGGTCTCTGACCCCCCAAACCTGGGGTTTCTTATCTTGTTTTCCCCTGGTTTTGTTGACGGCTTTCCTCAACCACTTCATCCCCACACGTTACCATTTTTCCCCCTCCGGGGCTTTTGTCAGGGGCCATGTCTGGCACGGTTTAAGTGGGGTTGGCGGGGAAGATGGCGTTTTCAGCTTTGCCTTGGGGGGCCCAAAGGGGTTTTTTGGATGTTCCCAAAAGGGGGGCCCCAAGTTGTTGCTGACTGGGGTTTGCTTTTTAAAGCGTTTTTTTCTATTTCTCTGTCCAGTTTTCCATCTTCTGTAAATTTTTCCTGCCTAAGTACTTAAATTCAAAAGTCCACTTTAGCGGGGTCTCCGTTGATGTTGTTTTTGAGTTTTTTCTGGAGTTCTATGACTGTCAGGGCCCTTCGTCTTGCTTACGCTGATTTTCATTTCCATAGGGTTTACAGCTTTTTATTGAGTGGTGGTTTGCTCTTGCGCTTGTCTTTGTTTTTCCCTTTTATCAGGTTTGATCGTCAGCAAAAAAGGAAGTTGTTGGTGCCTCCCGGTCCCGGGTTTGGGTTCCTTTTTTGATCTTGGGCCATTTTTATGATGAAGAACAGGGGGAAAAGGAAAAGCAGCCCGTCTCACCCGTTTTCAAGGGGAAAAAAATTTGGGAAAAATCCTTTTTGGAGTGCGAACTGCGCTTTGTGTTGTTTTTTTACAGCTCCCGTTTTTATCTTAAAAGCAGCCCCTTTAAAGTCATTTCTGGTTTCCCGGGGGCCCCCGGGGGTTATCTCTGGGTTTCCCCTGGGCCAAAAAAACCTTTTTTTTTGGTCGCAAATAAATAGGTTTGGGGTGCTTGATTGTATCAAGAGCTTTTCTCAAACAGTTGTCTCAGTGCAAAGTGATCGTACAGCCTCTCCCTTTCCTGAAACCAAAATGGGCGTCCCCCACAGTAGGTGTTCTTTTTTTGCTTGGAGCGCTGCTCTAGGTTTTTGGGGTTTCATCTTTCCTTTCTTGGCTTTAGGGTGAAAAGGCCCCCTTTTAGTTTCTACAGTCCTTTTTTTGTGCCCCTTTTTTTTATATTGGCACCACAATAAACGTTTGCCGTCTTCTGGAAAATCTTCTTTCCTCCCCTGCCTTTTGGAAGTGGTTGTGATCCCTTTACTCAGTCTTCCCCCGGGGCCCGGATGGCTTTTTGTTTTTTTCCATCTGCACCTCCCGCCTTCCCTTTTTGGGGTAATCTTGATGGCCCTTCTTACTTCACACTCCAAGATGGGGGTTTGGGTGGTCTGGGTGGTTGGGAGTGAATTGTGTTGTGTAACAGTCTTAAAAACAGTTTTAAAAACCAAAATCTTCTGTCGTTCCCCTTTATTTTCAACACCTTTATCCACCCCAGGAAACCCCCGGGTTTAGCCCCTAACTGATAAAAACGGAGGAATCTGGTTACTTTCTCTTCAGTTTTACCTTTAAAAGGGCTGCCATCGGAGTTAAGGGGAAAAAGAAGAAGGGCGTGGAAAAAAGGAAAGGGGGTACCCAAAAAACAGAATGGTTTGGGGTTGCCCGTTAGATGGCACACTGTTTAGGATTGATTAGCCCATTGTGGGATCGGTAACACAATATTGGGAGCAAGTATTGCCCCGGGGGGTTTTTTCTAGTGGGGTTTTCCCCCTGTTTCCCCTTTTTTTGGGAAAGGGGGTTTTGCTCAGTGGTCAGAGCACTGCTTTCCCCAGCTTTAAAGGGTTAAAAGCAGCATCGAGGGAGTGATTAAAAATTGGGAAAGGGTGACCGTTTGAGTTTCCATGGCCCTTTGGTTTCAGTCCACCCGTTCCCCCAAAATGCGAAGGGGGACCTGCCTTTTAAAGGGGCAGGGAAGGTAAAACCGGGGGAGGGAGAGGAGATGGGCGCCCGCCTCAAATTTTGCTGGCCCCCAGAGAAGTTTTAAAGGGCTCGATGCCTCGTCCCCTATGCCCCCATAGGTTATGGGACACCCTTTTTTCCCTTTTTTCCCTTTTTTTTTTTTTTTTGGTTTTTCTTTTGTGATTTTACTTTTTTTAAATGAGTTTAAAAAAGAAAATCAAAACCTTTTTTTTTTTATCTTTTTGTTTTGTTCTTTTTTTTATTTTTATTATAATCTTGTGTCATCTGTCTGGCTGAACTTCTTTGGATTCAATGGTTTGCGTTTTTGGAAGAAAGAGCAAAATAAACAAACCCCTTTGGGAAATTAAAAACCTCATTCAAATTTCTGGTTCAACAGGGGTGTTTTAAAGTTAAAAATTAACTGTAGGGGGGTTTTTAATAGAAGACATAGAAAAAAAGCAATGCTTTTAAATTTAAAAAAACCCTTTACCTTTTGGGAGTATCAAGTTTTGAATTTTCTTTTTTTTTTTATTTGACTGTCAAAAACTTTATAAAGATAAACCCTGTTTAGTTTTTATTTTCAGAGATCAGAGAGGACGAGTGGTAAAAGGTTTGTCTTCGCCCTGCAGGTTTTTGGGTCGTGGGTTTTCCCAAACTCGGGAGTTTCCCGTTTGGTGAAAATAAGGGGGGGGGGGACTAAAGTCCCAGTTTTAAGTAAACGAGACCTGCCAGTGCCCTTAAAAACTATTCGGTATATACGCATGCAGGAGACCCTACACAGGTTTTAAAATTCCTTTCTTTAAGCAGTGGTCATTAGATTACGGAAAAATGAACATCCGATTCTCGGCCCCAGATCTCCTTTAAGGGGGTTTTCCAGTGGTCGATTTTTGTGTATGTGTGTTTTTGCTTACCTTAAAGGGAGCCGCATTTGACTTCAGGGGTAAATATTTAAAAATAAAACCGCTTGATGCGGGGGGATATAATTATATAGTAGATGAAAGTATGTATTTCGCATTTCATTTCTTTTTCTTTTCTGGTTTTTTTTTTTTCTTCTCTCTCTCCTCTCTCTTTTAGAAAAATTTTTTTTTTTGGGGGGGGGGGTTATTTTTGTGTGTTGGTTTTGTGTTTTGCCCCTTTCCCCCAATTGGGGGTTTGGGTTTATCGTTTTATCTGAAGGACTTTCGGGTTTTAAGTGGGGTTCCCACACTGATGTTAACTCCCCGGGAGGAAACCCCCGGTTTTGGTGGTGACTCCCAAAACCCGGGCTCGATCCCGGCCATGAAATCGCGGCGTTAAAAAGCTTTAAACACTAAACTTTCCCGTCCCCCTAAAACAATTATTTGTTTTTAAAATTTGTTTTTCCCCTTTAAAGTCATTCTGGAAAAAGGGGGAAAGGGAAAAGCTCGTGGGCAGGCACTCGGGTTTCCCCCGCTAGGGTTAAGGGAGCATCGGGGGGTTGGGTTAACCCCTTGATGGGTTTACCGTTTCCCTTGGCTTAGTAAGTCCCCCGGTTTACCCACTGTAAAAGGGTACCTCCCCCCCCTTTTGGGTTGGGAAGGTTTAAGCAAACGGGGAGAGGGAAGGGGCCGCCCCCAATATGCTGGGGGCCCCGGGGAAATGAGGTCTCTGAGCCCCGCTTTCCCCACGATCAATTAAAATTATTTGGGGGGTTTTTTTCCTTTTCTTTAAACTGAGTGAAAATTAAATTGTATCCCGTAAATGCCTTTTTAGTCCCACATGGTGGCGGGCATTCAAACCCACGACTTCCTGGGGCCCCTGGGAGAAGTCGAATGGTTTTAAAACCCCCTCCGCTCAAGCAAGCAGTTAAAAACGTTTGGTTACTCGAAAATTGTTGTTGTTCTTTTGGGAACATGACTAAAAACTTTGTTGTTTGGCTTCACGTGGGGGGGGGGGGGGGTTTTTAGGTACATTTTTATCCCCTTTGTTTTTTAAAATTGTCCCACACAAAAAGGCCCGGGGGTGTTTTTTTGGGGAAACTTTTGCCCGTCAGTCAAAAAGGAAATTTTAAAAAGCTTGATCCCGTTTCCTTCTTTGATCAGTGTTGTTACATAACAGTGACGATTTCCCCCTTTGATTTTGACCCCAAGGGGTTTTGATAGTTTTTAAAAAACTTTTGTGTTTCCCTTTTTGGGTTTGCTTTTTCCGGGGCCATTCCCGTGTGCTTGTTTGTCTTGTCCTGCTTTTGACCTGCTTTTGCTTTTTGTGATCCCCCCTTTTTTTTTCTATATAAAATTCTGTTTTTCACCATTTGGGGGGGTTTTTTTTTTTGTTTTGGCCCTTTTTGGGGTTTTTTTTTCCCCTTTCCTCGGAAAAGCTCCCGTGGGGGGATTTGTGTTGTAAAGGTTTTCTCACTATGAAGGTTTGCGGGGGTTCCAGCTTTTAGGGATATGTCTAAACACGACACCAGTGTGCGCGCGTTTCTTTTAAAAAATTTTTTAAAACCAGGGTTTTTTATCCGTTTACCCGGGACGCGTGGCCTTCTTTTTGGAAAAGGGGAGGGGGCGGGCCCGGTGGTTTTGAGTGATGGGTTTTGTGATCTGCTGCCCGGGTTCGAATCTCGTTCAAAAGGGTTTTTCCTTTGGAATTATAAAATTTAAATGCCGACTCCACTTTTTCCAAAAGTCCTTTGGAAAGAGTCTAAAAAAACCCCAAGTCCCGTTTTGCGCGCCGCAGGGAAAATCTTGCGCACACGTAAAACTGTTCCCTTTTCGGAAAGGGTAGGCCACTGTGTGACCCAAAATTTTCAAAACCCCATACACACCCGGGGGCTGGATTTTTTTTTACGCCCGAGCGCTTATTCCCCCTTTCCCCGAAATAGACTTTTTTTTTAAAAAAACAGAACAATTGTTTAAAGGGTGGCCGATGTCTGCAAGGGAGTCACAAAGGGACCCCGGTTTTTTTAGTCTCTTTTGAAAATACTCAGGGGGAGGGGGAGCCGGGACTGATTTTTGAAATCCAAGGGGGAAAAACCCCTCGAACGGGGCTAGGAGGTGGCTCGGGTCCGGGCCGCCCGATTGCAAGCTCAACGCTCTAACCACTAGGCTATTTGGGAGGAGACGAGACAGGCAGTGAAAAAAGACCCCTTTTTTTCCCGTGCTGCGTGAAAAAAATTTCGGGAAATTTCCCGTTAAAAAGCCGTTACTGGGGCTCCCAAATGATTGTTTTTAAAAAACCCCTAACGCCCTTTTTGTCAGAAAAAATCCCTTCCAGCTGGGAAAAAAATGGCTAAAGGGGGCCACAGTTTTTGTGTTTAGGTTTTTAAGCAAATCCGGGAAATGTTAAAAAACCCTGGCTGGGCCCTTTGCTGAACCAACACACCCCAAACTCAGACTTAAAACGGAAGCCTCCCAGCCGTAGGGTGCGACCACAGAGAGAAAAAAAGCAGCAACAAACAGCAGCAAAACAGCAACAAAGACAGCAGCAACCCAGTTAGAAAAAGTGGTAAAAAAGGGGGGTAGAACCCCCTGATGTAAACAAAAATTTTTTGTGTCTAAAAGCTGCCCCCAACACACGGTTTATGTTGTCCCCCCCACCCGCACACCGGGGCCACAGTGAACGACAGTGAGGGGGGTGGGTGAAGGGCCCTATCCAAAAGAAACTTCTGTGTGAAGTTAAAATTTCAACCCCCCCACATAGAAGGGGGAAAACCGCGGTGAGGGGTTTTTTTTGGGGGGTTTAAGTGATCCCCAGAGGTTGCAGGGTTCGATCCCCGCTTGGGTTCTGGTGTTGTGTCCTTGGGAAAGGGGAAAATTTTCCCAATTTTTCCTTTTAAACCCCGGGGGCGTGGGTTTTTGGTCTCTGGGGAAAAAAAAAAAGTTTTCTGGGAAGGCAGGCTGGCCAATGTGGGGAAAAAACCATAATTTGAAAAAGGGAAGGAAAACCGGGGGCTTTGGCTTATGGGCCCCTTTTCCAGGAAATAAATCTTTTTTTACCCCAAAAGAACCTGACCCCCGGGCGTTTTGGGCACGGGGGTTAGGGGGAAATTTTGTTTTAAAAATATGGTCCCTTTACTTCTTAAAAAAATCGCCTTTCGGGACCCGGCAAAAAAATTTAGGAAAAAGGTGGGCCCAGGTAATGGGTTTTTTGGGTTCCTGGTTATTCAGGAAAAACATTTTCAATTTTTTCATAAATATTCCCCCCCCCCCCGGACCAAAAAAAAAAATAAAAAAACAAAAAACCCCCAAAAAAAAAACAACCCCACCCCCAAAAAGGGGAAAAAATTTTCCCCAAAAACAAAAAACAACAAAACAAGGCCCCAACAACAAAACCCCCCCCAGACAACAAAACCCCCTAAGGGACCAAGGGGGTTTTGTTTAAAGGGGGTTTTTTTTTGGGTTTGTTTTTTAAAAAATTTCCTTTTGCCTTTAATTTTTTCCTTCCTTCTTTTTCCCTTTTTTTTCCTCCTTTCCCCCTTTTTCCCCCTTTCCCCTTTTCCCCCCTTTTCCCCTTTTTTTTTTCTTCCTTTCCTTTCTATCCTTTTTTTCCCCCCCCCCCCCCAAAAAAAAACAAAAAAAAAAAGGGGAAAGGGAAAAAAAGGGGGAAAAGCCCCCAAACCCCCAAAAACGGGAAATTTTAAAAAACCCCAAACCTTTTAAAAAAACCCCCCCCCAAAAAAAAAAAGGGGAAACCCCCCCCCCCCCCCCCCCTCCCCCCCCCCCCCCCTTTTTTTTAGTTTTTTGAAAAAATTTTTTAAATCGAAAACTTCCCTTTTTTTCCTTAAAACCCCGACCTTTTTTCCCTTTTTTTTTTTTCTTTCTCTTTCTTCTTTCTTCTTCTTCTTCTTCTTTTCTTCTCCTTCCTTTCTCCTTTCTTTTTTTCTCCTTCTTTCTCCCTTTTTCCTCCTTTTTTTTTTCTCTTTTCCCTTTTTCCTCTCTCTTCACCTCTTTCTCCTTTCCTCCTTTCCTTTTCTTTTCCCTTCTTTCCTTTTTCCCCCCTCTCTCCCCTTTCTTCCTCCCTCTTATCCTCCCGGTCCCGGCCCCAATTTTTTAACCCCCAAAATTTTCGGGCCCCCTTTTCTTTACCCCTAGGTTTGGGAAAATTTTTTTTTTTTTGTTTTTGGGAAAACATTTTTGTAAAAAAAAGCACGTTTTCCCCCAAACAAAAATTAAATTTTGGGGTGCTTTAAGATTGTTTCCCCAAGTAAATTTGGGGGAAATGGAGGAGCTTTCTGTAAAAGGGGCTTCATTTTAAAATCCCCCCCCTTTACCGTTTTGGGGGAAAGGGATAAAAAGTCCCCCTCCTAAATTTTGTTGGGGGGGCCCCCTTTTTAAACCCCCCTTCTTTGGGGCCGCTTTTTTAGGGGGGGGGCCCCCTTTTTTCCTTTTTTTCCCTTTCCCGCCCTTTAATTTCCCGAAACCCCAAAAAAAACAATTTTTTCCCATTTAATTTTGGTGGCTGGGGAACTTGGAGGGGCCAAGGGGGCCCCAAACCCTTTTCCCCCCCTTTGGGGGAACCCCCTGAAGTGCTTCTTTGGGGGTTTGGGAAAATTTGGGAAATTGGGGAAAAAAGGTTTTGGCCCTTTTTTTTTCCCATTTTTTGGAAAATTTATATTCCCTAGAAAAATGATTTGGTTTTTTTCGGGGAAAGGATAGCCTAGGGGGTTCGGGCGGTCGGTTCCCCAAACTTAATTTTAACACCCCTTGGGCCGTTTAAAATTGGGGAAAGGGGGGACAGTTTGCCCCTTTTGGGTTTAAGGGATAAGTCCCCCAATTTAACCCCCAAAATGTTAAGGTTTAATTTTTTCTTAGGGGATTTGGGGGGAAAAGTGCAAAAAAGGAAAATTTTGGGCCTTCTTCAAATAAAGTTTTTTTGCCCTTTGAAAAAAGTTAAAAGGGGTTCCTCTGGGGGTGCCTCGGCCCCCCCAAGGGGCCACATAGGGGGTTTGGGACACCCCCCCTTTTCCTTTGTTAAAAATAATTTCAATGGGTAATGGGGTTTTAGAAAGTTTACGGCTACCACCCCCCAAATGGTTTTAAATCACCCGAAAATTGGGTGGGGAAAAGGGCCAACTAGTAATCCGGGCCCCTTGGGAGTGAGTGGACAACGACCCGAAAAGGGAAAAACTCTTTATTTTAATTCCCCCCCCTTTTCCCCGTGGGTTTTTTCCCCCCGGGGGCCCGGTAAAAAGCACCCCAATTTTGGGAAATTCCCCCTTTGGCCTAGGGAATTTTTCCCTTAAATTTTCCCCATCCCTCTCTTTGGCCCCTGCTTTGGGTTCCTTTTCCAGCCCCCCCCCCGCCCCCCTTCGGTCCCCCCCCCTTCCTGGGGGCCTTTTGATCCCCGGGACTTTGATAAAGTTGCTGTCTGAGCGTTGGACGAAGTTATGAATATGAAAAATGTTAGGACAATTATTTTATTACACATCTGAGAAAGCTTAATACCCTATTAAGATATGAAAAACTGATTATGATTTTTCTTCTTGCTTAAAGGTAGTATTGACAATAGGTGTTAACGGTAGTCAAGTCAGGTCAAGTCAAAATTACTTTAATCATCCCATGAAGGGCGATTAAAATACTGTATGATAAACATCTGTATGATAGACATCCCACTTTTCCGTTAATTTTGTATGACATCTGTAACATCAGCAGGTTTATATTCGACACTTTTATGGTTTGTATTATAAATACTTATGCAATTTCCTGTAGATAACTAGTGCAAAAACAATAGAAGCATTAGACATTTTCTTCTTACATTATGATAATGATATATTACAAATATCTATGCAGTTTCCTATAGATAGTAAAAGTTAAAGGTGCCCCATAACCCATGTGGTCGTAGGGGAGTGAGGCATCAGAGACCTCAACTTCTCAAGGAGCCAGCATAGTGAGGGCGGCACCCATCTCCTCTCCCTCACTACTTTACCTTCCCTGACCCTAAAGAGGCACGTACCCATTTACAGCTGGGTGAATTGCGGGACTGTACTGAAGTCAAGGCGCGCAAACGGTCACCCATCCAACTGGTAACCACGCTCGACGCTGCTTAACCTTGGCTGGGGAAAGCGAGTGCTCTGACCACTGAGCTATCCCGTCCCCTATAGGTAAGTAGTGCACAAACGACAGAAGCATCAGACGCTCTCATGTTTTCACTATGTGACATTTTCCCTGTAGTGTTTGTTCTGGCGGCCAGGTAGTGATAGTGCACACAATGGTATGGGCACAGGATGTCCAGTCTACCCTGGAGCCGTCCATAGGTGAAGGCTTTTCCCTGCACTGGACGTTGGCTCCTACTCAGTCCCCTGCAAGTCTTTCCTGTGAATCCCCTGCGTATGTTAGCTCAGAACGGGCACCGCCGACCACCAGCAAAAACAGCCCAGCAGCAGTGCAGGTCCCCTCTGGCTGGTGGCCTCACGGCGGCATAGCGTTGATAGCCTCCGTGTAGACTTTTGACTATTTATTTATATATTTCGAGGATGATGGAATAAGCACTAATGTCCCTTTTAAAATCCAGTCCCCGTGTGTATGCAGTTTTGTAAATTTTGTCATCCGTTCCCACCGGCACATAATGGCCCTCTCTTCCAATATCTCGGAACAAGTTTTAACGTGTGCGCAAGATGTTCTACGTGCGTTCACACACGGAACCTCGGTGTATAGTCATATCCGAAGTACTTACTCCAAAAGACTGACCCTGAAGATTCGATGTGACTATACTAGCCTAAGAATGAGCGGCCTGGGAACAACAGGTCAGGAACGTCACAGAAGATGGTAACAAGGTGTCCCCCCATAACCTATGTGGTCATAGGGGAGCGAGGCGTCAGAGACCTCACTTCTCTAGGGGCCCAGCATATTGAGGGCGGCGCCCATCTCCTCTCCCTCACTGCTTTACCTTCCCTGACCCTAAAGAGGCAGGTACCCATTTACAGCTGGGTGAACTGGGGAACTGTACTGAAGTCAAAGCGCGCAAACGGTCACCCATCCAAGTAGCAACCACGCTCGACGCTGCTTAACACTTGCTGGGGGAAAGCGAGTGCACTGGCCACAGAAGATGAGGCAGCAAAAACAAAAGTCCTTCAGGTTAAACTGTGCAGCAAGATCTCGAGTAGAAATGTATGCATAACGTCTTGCACACACGTTAAAAAAAGCCACCCGTTTTTTCTTAAAAGGGTAGGTAAACTATTGCCGATGTATGGGTGACACGAACATGCCTAGCGTACAATCTATGTTGACGTGTTCAAGATCCACTGCATTAATATTCTCCCAATAAATCACAGCAGTGTTTTTGATGTAAGAAGAAGAATCGAATGCGAAGAAGAAGCGACGACGAAGAAGAAGAATGCCAAGAAGAAGAAGAATGCCAAGAAGAGAAAAACAAGAAGAAGAATACGAAGAAGAAGAATACGAAGAAGTGTAGGGAGAAAAAGAATGCGAAGGAGGAGGAGGAGAAGAAGAAATGCAGAGAAATCGAAAGAATTCCTCCTCCTCCTCCTCCTCCTCCTCATCCTCCTCCTCCTCATTCATTCAACATCACCTCTCATCACCATCATCATTAACATTATTCAAAAACAGCCCCCCCCCCACACACACACACACACTTGAGCTTATGGTATACTATCTTGATTTGCTTTATCATGTTTTGTTAGTCTGGATTTATATATTTTAAAAAATCTCCATAGATTTTTGTCTTCCACATGTGTGAACATTGTATTTTGATTGCTTTTATGTGTCAATTTTCTTTATTTTCTTTTTTGTGTATGTGAGGGCAGGATGAAAAAAAGTTGTATAAACTTAATCTTTTACCCTCAATAAAGATCCTTTTGACTTGACTTGACTTGACACACCCACACACAGACACACGAAATCACACCCACAGCACACACACACCCACCACATACACACACAACACGCACACACACGCACACACACACACACACACACACACACACACACACACACACACACACACACACACACACACACACAACACCACACACACACATATTTCTGAAACATGAAAACGGACCAGCCCCAAACACGGGTCTTGCCCACCCAACAGAGTGCCTGTTTCCCACGTTCCTCGGCTAGAGCTCCGAGGTTCACCAATGGTCAGATCTTTGCCTATGCCACCTTTTTTTTAAACCCACATTTAGGTAGGCGCAGGGAGAGGAGATGGCGCCGCCCTCAATATGCTGGCCCCTAGAGAAGTGAGGTCTCTGACGCCTCGCTCCCCTACGACCTTATAAGGTTATGGGGGACTCCTTTACCTTTACCTTAGGTAGCCGCATTCCGACTTCAGGGATGGTGCTTCAACACGATATCTGTGTGCATGCGTTTAAAACAAATGGTCATCCAGTCCCACTAGCACGGAATGGCCTACTCTTCTGGGGGACGGGATAGCCCAGTGGTTAGAACATTGCGCTGGCAATCTGACGACCCGGGTTCGATTCCCGTTCAAGGGGATATTTTCTCCTGGAGTTAACATCAGTGCATATTCCACTCTCCCCCAAAAAGTCCTTCGGATGAGACTATAAACCGAGGCCCCGTGTGCGAACGCAGGCAGAACATCTTGCGCGCACGTTAAATCCTGTTCCGCTTTTCGTAAGAGTAGGCCATTGTGTGCCGGTGGGAACAGATGACAGAATTCACAAAACCGCATACATACGGGGACTAGATGTAAAAAAACACATAAGTGCTTATTCCATTATCCTCGATACAAAAGAATTTTTTTAAAGAAAAAAACAACGGAACGGGTTTTGAACACGTGTGCAAAATATTCTGCGTACATTCGCACACGGGACCTCAGTTTATAGTCTCATCCGAAGGACCTCGACATTCAGTTTAACGTTTTTCGTCACAAACTGGAAAGAAAGGGTGAGGCTGGGAACCGAACCCCCAAAACCTCACGGTTCATTGGCTAGGCAGGTAAACGTTCTTGCCACCTTGCCTTTCTCTAATGCAGATACGGATACTGTGCATACTCTTTACATGTGCGGGGGGCTGTGCCGTGGTTGCAATACAGGCCCAACAGATCGCGACACACCACTGCAGTGCTGCAGTGTTGGCGAGCGAATTCAAACAGGACTTGTTTGATCTGGGTGGGAGAGAGAGAGAAAGAGCATTCCAATAGACGAGGTTTTGGGAGTTTTGCTGCAACCAGGTGTGTTTTTCAAGTCAGGTCAGTGTTTGTGTTGTGTGTGTGTGGGGGGGGGGGGGGGGGGGGGTGAGGGGGGTTGGAGGAGCATTTGTGTGTGTTGTGTGTGTGTGTTGTGTGTGAGTGTGTTGTGTGTGTGTTTGTGAGTGTGAGAGAGAGAGCATTCAATTTTAAAGTCTTGCCGCTTTAAGTGATACCAAACGACTCTAAAATGGGAGAGAGAGAAATCTACTCTGTGTGTATGTGTTCGTTGTGTGTGTGTGTGTGTGTGTGTGTGTGTGTGTGTGTGTGTGTGTGTGCGTGCGCGCGCGCGTTCGTGCAAGGGGGCTGTATGTGTGCGTGTTTGTGTGTGTGTGTGCGTGTGTGTATTAAATAGTAATAACAAAGGCTAGGGTAGTCTTAACATTAACAGATGAAGAACAACATTTTAAAAAACTATAACAATTTAAAATATCTAAAGTACTACAATAAATGCCCCATAGAACTTAACAACAAACGTTAGCTTTACATTTTGTTCAAAATTTCGTCAATGGAATCTCAGAAAAGACAGGGAGATGAGGTTTTAAATTATCACATTCAAGTATGATATGGGTATTTGAAATATATTCACCACATAAGCATTTAACATCCTTGCTGAATTGTGTCATGAATGCCTTTAATCTTATCTAATAAAAAAAAAAACCTGAAGTTGTCTTTCTTTGACAGCATTTGCATGACTCTGTAAGTGATCAATGTATAAGCCAACTCTTCCCGAGTTGAATGTGAAAGCTGCTTGTTTTACCAATGCTCTGTGTGTGTGTGTGTGTGTGTGTGTGTGTGTGTGGTGTGTGTGTGTGTGTGTGTACGTTTAAAAAAATATTATTTTTTATTTATTCTTTTATTTCGGGGATAATGGAATAAGCACTCATGCCCTTTTTTACATTCAATCCCCGTGTGTATGCAGTTCTGTAAGTTTTGTCATCTCTTCCCACCGGCACACTATGGCCTACTCTTCCGAAAAGCGGAACGGGTTTAAACGTGTGCGCAAGATGTTCTTCGTGCGTTCGCACACGGCGCCTCGGTTTATAGTCTCATCCGAAGGACTCTTGGGGAGAGTGGAGGCGGCAATGATGTTAACTCCAGAGGAAAAATCCTCTTGAACGAGATTCGAACGTGTGTGTGTGTGTGTGTGTGTGTGTGGGTGTGTGTGTGTGTGTGGTGTGTGTGTGGTGGTGTGGAGAGAGAGAGAGAGAGAGAGAAGAGAGAGAGAGAGGAGAGAGAGAGTGAGAAGAGAGAGGAGAGGGAGAGACAGAGATAGAGAGAGAGAGAGAGAGAGAGATAGAGACACAGAGAGAGCGAGCATTTATGATATCAGTTATCAATAGTGTCAGCAGGCACATCTTGAATGACAAAAGTGCAAGTGTGTAATCACCACATACCAACACTGTATTATCTTTCTGCACTTCAGTGTATCGACAGCAAACTGGGGAAGACGCAGAGTAGCATGTGCTTGTGTTGTGTTCTGTTGTCTTGTTTTGTTGTGTAAATTATAAGATCAGTACCCTCTGTTACAAATGTCTCCACAAAACTGCACCCTCCTACCTCTGTGAATGTCTTAACCTGTACACTCCTTCACGTTCCCTCCGCTCTGCTGCAGATACCCTGTGCCTACGAATACCTAGATTCAACCAATCCACCGTTGGCCGCCGCTCTTTCTCTATTTCGGGTCCATCGACCTAGAATGAGCTCCCTCTCTCTCTTCGCCAGAAACCTAGTTATGACACTTTTAAATCCAGCCTCAAGATATTTATTTCAAACCTAAGATTTCCCCCTTCCTCTTTCATATCAGAACTATCCCACCTTCACTAACCCATGTCCTATCACCCTGCTAAAGTATTTGACCTGTGTGTGTGTGTGTGTGTGTGTGTGTGTGTGTGTGTGTGTGGTGTGTGTGTGTTGTGTGTGTGTGTGTGTGCTTTTGAAAAACATTTGACTATTGAAATTTTCTTTCATAGATTTTGTCTGCAGCGAACCATGTTTGTAAATATCTTCGTTTAAACTATTAATTATTTATCATTGATTGCATGACTGTGTATGATTAGTTGAATGCATGGGCTTTGATTTGTCTTTGCAGATATAGCGCTATATAAGTTCCATTTTTATTATTATTATTATTGATTGTTGTTGATTGTTATTATCATTATATTATTATTTTTATTTATTGATTATTATTATATTAATTATTATTATTTTTATATTATTATTATTTTGGTGTATTTTGTTTCTTTAAGGAAAAGTGTTTTTTTTCGTGGGTACGGTTGTAATTTTGGAGTTACGTACCGGCCTCGAAAGCGAAAAGTGGCAGGTTCCATCGTTTTAACGCCTGTTTATTTAGTTTTTTTTTATTTTAATTCTTTTATTTCGAGGATAATGGAATTAGTCCTCATGTGCTTTATTACATTCAGCCCCCTGTGTATGCAGTTTTGTAAATTTTTTTCGCCCGTTCCCCCCGGCTACTTGGGCCCCTACTCTTACGAAAGCGGAAGGGTTTTAACTGTGCGAAAGATGTTCTGCGTCGTTTGACACGGGGCTCGGTTTTATCGTTTATCCGAAGGATTTTTAGGGGGTGGAGTCGGCACTGATGTTAATCAGAGGAAAATCCTCTTGACGGGAATGGAACCGGGTCATGTTGAGATGCTCGCAGTCAGGAGGCGCAGTGGTTCTACACCAGGCTGTCACGGCCCCATCCTGAAGGTAGCTGCATGCCATTGTCGGGAGCTGTCTAAAAACGACTCCATGTGTGTTGTGGCTTTAACGCAGTTTCCAGTCGTTCTTAGCGGAAAAATGGCCTACTCTTCCAAGGAGAGCGGGTTTTGACGTTTTGGTTTGACTGTCCTGTCTGCTACCTGTGTTTGCACACGGGAACGTCGTCGGTTTCTAATTCACCGAAGGGACTTTTTGTGGAGGGTCATTACAGTGTTAACTCCAGGGAAGAATCCGCTTGAACGGGTGTCTTGTGGGGGCTCGTTTCCCGGGTCGTGATCACGAGGCAAGATTTAACACTAGGTCCCCACTCCCCAATACCAATGCTAAGTCCAGGAGAACATGATTATAGACAGCCCCTTTAGGGGGATCGAACGGGGTAGCCTTGCCCTCAGTGATGCAAGAGCTTTGTTCCGGCTTTTAGCCATGGGGATCCTCCACCCCCCCAAAACCCCACATTCAAGTTACATCTGGTCTTGTAGGCAGTGGGACCCCTACGATTTTGAACCAGTTCCTCAACTCCTCGCATTTTCACCCTTTCCTAGCAGTCGTTCACTCAAGGCCAGTCCACTCTCTGATATTGTCTTCCATCGTTTTCTCTGTCTGTTCTTGTCTCCCTCCTTATAATGATAATTTAAAAATAGTGAAATTTTAAATTTAATGGAAATTTATGTTGCGTATATCTGCAGAGGAAATGAAAGGCTTGTCTGTTCCCTGTAGGACAGTCTTGGCAGTTCGTTTGACGTGTCCGTACTACTTTAGTTTGCTTTTTGATAGTCAGGAGCTCTGCATATAAAGCCGATAGGGGTTTCACTTCTCTGTTACCCCTCGAAAAAACCCTCACATAACAATATTATCAGTGGCCTCTCTTAGCGGGGACCGAATAGCATTGGTCGGAGATCGCCTTTCCCAGCCAATTTAAAGAGCTTCGAGCGTGGTTCCACTTGGATGGGTGACCGTTGGCGCCTTGGCTCAGTACAGTCCTCCAGTTCACCCGCTGTTAAATGGGTACCTGCCCTTATAAGGTAGGGAAGGAAAGCAAGCGGGGAGAGGAGATGGGCCCCGCCTCAAAGCTGGCCCTGGAGAAGTGAGGTTCTTGATGCTCCTCCTAATTCTTTTCCCGCTTTTCGGAAGAGTAGGCATCGTGTGCGGTGGAACAGTGAAAAAAATTTAAAAAGCGCATACACCGGGACTGGGTGTAAAAAAAGCACTGGTGCTCATTCCATTACCCTTTCGATATAAAGTTTAATAATAAATAATACATAAAATAAAATAACGTCGGCAAAGTTATGGGACATTTTTTACCATTTACTTCTTGGGGAATATCGGGAAAGCCAATTGTAGGGCCTGCCAGCAAAGATCCGTTAAATAGTAAGTTTAAAAAATAAAAAAAAAGATCCGTCTTTCCCTTTTTGCTTCACAGTAGTAGTCCGTCTTTTGATCTTGCAAGCATTGATAGGGGGTGTGTGTGTGTGTGTGTTTGTGTGTGTGTGTGTGTGTGTGTGGTGGGGTGTGTGTGTGTGTGTGTGTGTGTTAAGTCAAAGTCAAGTGAAAGTCAAAGTAAACTTTTATTTTCGATTACATTGAATAGCAGTGATTTGTTGTATGTGTGTGTGTGTGTGTGTGTGTGTTGGTGTGTGTGTGTGTGTGGGGTGTGTGGGGTTGTGTGTTGTGAGTGTGTGTAAGAAATGAGAGAGAGAGATTTTTAAAAAAAGTTATTTTATTTTATATGGTCGGGATAATGGATTACCCACTCATTGCGCTTTTTACACCAGTCCCAGTTGCGTGCAGGTTTGTCAATTTTGCACTGTTCCACGGACGCAATGGCTACTCTTTCAAAGCGAAAGAGGATTTGACGCATGCGCAAATTTTTGTGGGGTTCGCACACGGGCCTTCGGTTTTAGTCTCCCCAAAGGACTTTGGGGAGAGTGGAGTCTGCATGTTGTTAATCCAGGGCAAAATTTCCCTTGACGGGAATTTTGTTGCGAGGCAATGTTCTAACCACTGGTTTTCCGGAGGAGGAGAGAGAGAGAGTGAGAGAGAGAGAGAGAGATAAATTTAGAGAGAGAGGAGAGAGAGAGAGGGGGGGGGATATGAGAGGAGAGAGAGAGGAGAGGAGAGAGAGAGAGGAGGGAGGGAGGGAGGAGGGGAAAGGGGAGAGGGGGGGAGAGAGAGAGGAGAGACAGGGGCTACTTCCCTTGCCTGTCTTCACATCATTGAAAAAAGGGTTTACAAGGTATCGTCTCCACTATGACCCAGGCACACTCCACGAATAGAGTTACGGTTTGTATTCTTTAAAAAAAAACCCCGACATAAACCCTTGTCACAGTATAAAAATTATCAGAAATCAAGAGTAAAAAATAGTCAAAGACAAGCGTCTAACTCATTGTAAAGGGGGAAATTTTGTGGAAAATCTCGAGTTTGACGTGGGAAGTGTTACTTAAAGGGGTTGGTGTTGGAAATTAATAGAAAAATTATTGTTTTACTTCGGGGTGTGTGTGTGGTGGTGCGGCGCGCGCATGCGCGCGGGGTTTCTGTTTGTCTTCTGTCTGTCTGTCGGGCTGGTTTTTGGGTCTATCTATTATCTATTATCTTTTAAATCTATTCTATCATCTAATCTATCTTTTATCTGTTGTATCTATCTATCATCTATTATTATCTATCTATCTATCTGTCTGTCTGTCTGTTGTTATCTAATTATATGTATGTTTTTGTTTTGTTTTGTTTTGTTAATGTCCATTCGTATTTGGGTGATTTAGCCACCCGCAGTTCACCAAAAAACATTATATACACACCCATTCTCTCTCTCTCTCTCTTCTCTCTCTCTCTTCTCTCTCTCTCTTCTCTCTCTCTTCTGTCTGTCTTTGCGCGTGGCGTATGTGGTGTGTGTTGTGCGTGCAAGCGCGCATTGTGTATTGTGTGCGCGCCACGGTCTGTTAGCGCTGTGGTATTTTAGATTTTTGTTTTGTGTTGAGCTTAGTGTCGTGCACCAACGAAATACAAAGTTGCTGGTTCCATGTTACATTATTTCATACTTCTTATCTTCTATCTTCTTCATCTTATCTATCTATTTCTATCTACTATCTATCTATCTATCTTCTTATCTATCTATCTATCTATTATTATTGTCTGTCTGTCTGTCGTCTGTGATCTATCTATCCATCTATTACCTATCTATCTATCTATCTATCTATGTCTAAATCTATCCTTCTATCTATCTATTATCTATTATCTATCTATCTATCTATTATCTATCTACCCTGCTCTTCTGTCTGTCTGTTCTGTCGATTCTTTTAAATCCATTATCTATTATCTATCTATCTATCTATCTATCTATTATCTGTCTGTCTGTCTGTCTGTCGATCTATCTATTATCTATCTTCTTTTTCATCTATCTATCTATCTATCTATCTTTCTATCTGTCTATCTGTCTATTGTCTGTCTATCCACCCCATCCATCCATCCATCTACCCATCTATTGTCTGTCTATCTGTCGATCTACTATCTATCTATCTGTCTGTCTCTGTCTGTCTGGTCTGTCTGTCTATCTATCTATCTGTCTGTCTGTCTGTCTATCTGTCTGTTGTCCATCCATCCATCCATTCATCTACCCATCTACCCTTGTCGGGTCTATTTATTATCTATCTATCTATTATCTATCTATCTATCTATTATCTATCATTTTCTATCTATCTATACTATCTATCTATCTATCTATTGTCTGTCTGTCTGTCTGTCTGTCTGTTTATTTATCATTTTTGTCTGTTATCTGTCTGTCTGTCGATCTACCCTATCTATCTTCTATTGTCTATCTATCTATTCTATTATCTATCTAATCTATATATCTATCTATCTGTCTATCTATCTATCTATCTATCTATCTATCTATATGGTTATAAAATCATACTCCTTTTATTCATTTGTCAATTTCTTTCTCTTTTTTGTTTCATTATTTCATTTTATCTTGTTGATGTTGCAGGTAGTGACACCCCTGGGCGAAGCTGTGACTGACCCTCCCTGCGAAACTGTGTCGTAAAGCGGTGAAAAAACAGAAAATGGAGATTCTGGGACTGGTGGACATTCCACTCGCTTTGGTGCTGGTGGTCATGGTCCTCATGTTCTTCTACATGTAAGTGCAACTCTGTCTTCACAGCTGTCAGTTTCCCCGCTCTTTCAACTCCTCTCAGCAACTATCCACTCCACCCCAGCTGGTGCTGACTACAGCAGAAACTGACCACACATGGACTTAATAATAATAATAGTAATAATAATAATGGAACTTATATAGCACTATATCTTGAAAAGACAAATCAATGGGCATGCATTCAACCTAATCTTACACAGTCATGCAATCAATGATAAATAATCAATAGTTTAAACAGATATTGCAAACATGGTGCGCTGCAGATAAACTCTATGAAATAAAATTTCAATTGTCAAATGTTTTTCAAAAGCACACACACACACACACACACACACACACACACACACACACACACACACACACACACACACACACACAGGTCGTATACTTTAGCAGGGTGATAGGACATGGGTTAGTGAGGGATAGTTCTGATATGAAACAGGAGGGGGGAAATCTTAGGTCTGAAATAAATATTATGTCTTGAGGCTGGATTTTAAAGTGTCATAACTAGGTTTCTGGCGAAGAGAGAGAGGGAGCTCATTCCAGGTCGATGGGCCCGAAATAGAGAAAGAGCGGCGGCCAACGGTGGACTGGTTGAATCTAGGTATTCGTAGGCACACGGTATCTGCAGCAGAGCGGAGGGAACGTGAAGGACTTGGTAAATGGAAGGGGCTAATTTCAGCACTGGGCCCCGGACCTTGACTGAGTTGTGCTGGATTTGAGCGCTGTGTCTTCTGTGTGGACACAGAAAAACAAGAGCGAGAAAAAAAATATACATGTGTGTCGAACATTGCGCTTGGTTGGTGGGAATCCAGGCTGATTTGAGGAAATAAGGTTTTAGGGGTTTTTAATTGTTTTGTTGCTAGAAGTTCATAATTGGGGGACTTTGAGAACGCTATCGCCGTTCCCTTTCCAAATTTAGCTAGCCACATTCCGACTTCAGGGTGATGTCTACCAATCCTGTTGCGTTTCATAAAAAAAATCGTCATCAGTTCCTACTGGCACGAATGGCCTACTCTTCCGAAGGTGGGGCGGGTTTTAAAGTGTGTGCAAAAGTTTGCGTGCATTTGCGCGCGAGGACTTGTTTATGGTCTCATCTGAAGGACTCTGACATTTTGCTCAATTTTTTCTGTCAAATAGGACAAAAGGGAAGGCTGGAATCGAATCAGAAACCCTTGCGTTTTCAATTCTTTAGTTTGAAGTCGTTTGCTAGATATTTTCTAACATTTGAAGCAGGTTCTCTGTTTTGACTTGGAATCAACAGAAACAAAGCCTGCAGTGGGATGGTATTTCATAAGCAATGGAAACAAAGCGTGTACAAATGGGGCAAATCGGGGTATTTAGCACAGGGGATTTAGAGATTTTTTGAATTTCAGCTGTTCGATAGTTGCGTTTCCCTTGTGGGATTGCGGGGCTGTCAGTATAAAAAAGCATCCCATTCTGGAAAATTTGGCTAGAATTCCTCTTTTCTATCCTCTTTTTTTGTTTTGCCTTGTTCCTTTTCTCTTCTGTCACCTCCTTCCTGTCTATTTTCTGCCTTCTTATCCCGTCTCTGCTTTTTTGGGGGGTGCCCTTTTTTCTCAGAAAATAAAGATTCAATTCTCTCTCATGCCAAATCGTGTGCTGGGCCTAATTGTCAGGGCTTTTAAAGGGGGGCAAAACATTTTCGCTATGTGACAGACAACATTTGTTGCGTCTTGAGCGTTGAAAAAGAAGAGAAGGAGAAGAAGAAGGGAGGAAGATGGAGAAGGAGGAGGAGAATGAGGAGGAGGAAAGAAGAGGAGGGGAGGAAGAGAAAGGGGAAGAAGAGAAGAAGGGGAGGAAGATGAGGGGGGAGAAGAAGATGATGAAGGAAAAAAGAAGAAAGATGAAGAAGAAAGGAGGAGGAGGAGGGAGGAGGAGAAGAAGGAAGAAGAAGAGAAGAAGAAGAAGAAGAAAAAGGGAAGAAGAAAAAGAAGAAGAAGAGAAGATGAAGAAGAAGAAGAAGAAGAAGAAGAAGACGAAAATGCCTGAGAAAAAAACAGGCAACGGAAATTGTACACAATTTGAGATTTTGAAACTTTTGTTGTACAAATAAATGACTGAAAAAGGAAACAAAAACGGATTTTTGAATGTTTGGATCAGTTTTAGTCTTACCGTTTCCCCCGAAGTGTGATGCGGCAAACTTCATGGTGGGTAACACGGTGGCATAGGTAAGTCTCCTCATTGGTGAGCCCCGCATCCACTAGCCCAAGAGCGGAAAGAGGCAATGCGAGGGGGCGCGCGCCGCGTGGTGTGTGTGTGTGTGTGTGTGGTGTGTGTGTGGTGTGTGTGTGTATGTTTGTTGGTGTGTTGTTGTTTGTGTGTGTTTGTTTTTTGTTTGTTTGTGTATGTGTTGGTTTGTGTATGTGTGTGTGTGTTTGTGTGTGTTGTGTTTGTTTGGTGTATATGTGTGTTTGTGTGGTTTTTTGTTTGTGTAATGTGTGTGTTTGTTTGTGTATGTGTGTGTTTGTGTTGTGTGTTTGTGTTTTTGTCTGTGTGCTTGTTTGTTTATGCATGTTTGTGTGTGTGTTTGTTTGGTATGTGTGTGTATGTTGTGTTTGTTTTGTATGTGGATGTGTGTTTGTTTGTTTGTGTATGTTGTGTGTTTGTTTGTATATGTGTTTTATGTATGTGCGTTTGTTTGTATGTGTGTTTGTGTATGTGTGTGTTTGTTTGCGTATGTGTGTGTATGTATGTGTTTGTGTGTGAGTGTGTATATTGTGTGTGTGTGTTGTTTTGTATGTAGGTGTTTGTTTGTTTGTGTATGTGTGTATATTTGTTTTGTATATTATGTGTGCATGTATGTGTGTTTTTTGTTTGTGTATGTGTTTATTTTATGTGTATGTTTGGTATGTGTGTAGTGTGTTTTTTTGTTTGTTTGTTTGTGTTGTATGGGGTGGTGGTGTGTGGAGTGTGTGCAATGCAAGCGCTGATATTCACTGGCAGTAATTTGTTCATAAGATTTTGAAGTTTTTACATTTCCAAAGATTTTGATCAAGTAGGTATAGAAAATGTTTCAATGTACACTAAAAGTGACTGAATTTTAAGCTGACACTTTGTGTTGTGTATGCATAGAACAGGCTTTAGAAAAGCTAAAAAGTGTGTGTGTGTGCGTGTGTAAGCGTGCGTGTGACCGCGCGTGGGTGCGTGCGTGTGTGTATCATTTATCGCGATTTATTTTTCATGCTATTAAAAGAAGAAGTAAGAGAAATGTGTAGACATTATGTTCATGTTGATGAACACAGCATGTATGTCAAACATTACGGACTACCAATACTGTGATGTATATGTGTTTCATCATTGAAAACCCATGTCATGGCTGATGTAATATGCTTGTTTTCGTAATCAAGGTATCACTAAACGTGAACGGACTTTAAAACACACCATAACCACCGTGGCACTTTAACTTTCGGTATATATTGGTAGTGGTAATCGTTCACAACCCTTCTCATGTAACCATTCCCTACGCCAATGTGGTTTGCATTGTGGCAGGGGGCCCAGGCACAGTAAAAGTCTGCAGTTGAAAGTCTTTATTCAACACTACAACACCGGTGGCTGTCTCTCTTTGTGGCAGCGGGTGTCTGTGAATCAGGTGACATGACGGTGACACCAAAGAAGTTTCTGTCATGTATGGTGAGCAGGGCAGGTTTTTTTCCCTATACCTCGGCCACCTGCTGTTCCTTCTATACTACAGCCGTGTCTGTCTGTCTGTCTGTCTGTCTGTTTCCCTTTGGGCTGGTTCTTACGTTCCCTAATAATAGGATGATGCAATAATACAAAAATTCATCATCATCATCTCATCATCATCATATCATTCTATCTATCATCACATTATTTTTTTATTAT
>CM054165.1:4897945-4902945 GCA_028751875.1 Rapana venosa
GGTAAGCCAGAATCAGTACAGCTTGAATCAGTACATCCCAAATTAATACATCCCAAATTACTGCAACCCAAATCAGTACAAACCGAATCAGAAAAGCGCTAATCACTACATCTCAAATCAGTTCATCCCAAATCAGTACAAACCGAATCAGTACAGCGCTAATCAATCCAGCACAAATCAGGACAGCCATAGTCAATATAGCTTGAATCACTACAGCCCAAACAGTACATCCCAAATCAGCATATCTCAAATCAGTACATCTCACAATTTAATCAGCATACCACACATGAGCACAGCCCAAATCAGTAAGCCCAGATCAGCCCAGCCCAAATCAGAACAGCTCAAACCAGCACAGCCCAAAGCAGCACAGTCCCAAATCGGAACAGCCCAAACCAGCACATCCCAAACCAGCACAGCCCCAAATCAGGACAGCCCAAATCAATGCAGCCCAAAATCAGCACAGCCTAAATTAGCACAACGGAACCAAGGCTAATGTAAATATAAGGCTAATGTAATGCAATGTAAATATAATGCAATGCAATGCAATACAACACAATGCAACACAATGCTTTATACAATACAAACCAGAACTAATAAGTATATCCTAGATAAAGACAGCACCAAACCAGCACACTCGAAACGAACACAGCCCGAATCAATGCAGCCCAAATCAGCACAGCTCAAGTCAGTACAGCCAAATCCAGGACAGCTCAAATCAGCACACCCAAATTCAGTATGGGCCCCCATAAACAGCCCAATTACTCAGTGCACCCAGTGGTCAAAGGGGAAGCCTTGCCAAGAAAACCCTGGATTTTTGGGGGACAGGATACACCCCGGGGGGTTAAGGGGTCCCTTTCGGCATCCGTTTGAAAACCCAATTCAATCCTTTCCCAAGAGGTTTTTTCCTCTGGATTAACATCATTGCCGTTTACCACTCTCCCCCAAAATCCTTCGGATGAGCTATAAACCGAGGTCCCGTGTACGAACGAAAACGCAGAAAAATCTTGCGAAACAAATTTAAAACCCTTTTCCCGGGTTCTGGGAAGAAAAAGGCCTTTGTGTGCCGGTAGGAATTCCAACACACGGAAAAACTATAAAAAAAAAGCACATGATGCTTATTCCCATTAACCTCAAAATTTCAAGAATAGATAAAAAGAAAAACGAATAGATAAAAAAAATAGATAAGAATTCCCGTTTTTGATCGCTGTTTAAACCCCCAAACCTTTGCCCCCTCCCATTTAGACATTTTTGGGGACCTCTGGTGCTGGGCTTTCGGTATTGACAAACCGGCCCCTTTGGGCCCCCCAACACCATTCATCTCACGTTAAAGAACCAGAGCTTTACAAGATTTTCCCCCGGGCGAAATTATGGGGAAAAAAACAGCAAAACTCTGAAAAAAAAAAACAAATATAGGGCTGACCTTTTTTGTTTTTTAGATGGTGGCGCTGCCTTGTGGGAGGGCGCTCTTCCCATGGAGAGAAAGCCGGTTGAAACTTAGAATAAAACCCAATCCTGTTTTTTAAACCCCCCCGCCACCACAAGGCCAAAAACAGGGCTGCCCCTCGCAAAAAAAAGAAAAGCCCTGTTTTTGACTGAAAAAGGTTTCCCAATAAAAACAAAAGTACAATACAATAAAACCCAGAAACAAACAACACTTTAAATACAAAATCTATACAAAAAACCCCAATACAGTCAGTAAAAAAACAACAAAAAAGGAAAATGATAAAAAACCAGCACAACAAAATACAATTAAAACAAAAACCCATACAACCAAAGGGTTTTTTAAAATTTTGAAAAACCCAAAATTTAGTCTTTAGCCCAGGATGGTTAAGATGTTCGCCTCCCAAACCCAAGTAAACCGGGGGTTGGGGGTTTTTTTTTTCCCAGCCTGGGCCCTTTTTTTCCCCATTTTTTGCCCAAAAAAAATCGAACTGAATGTAAAGTTTTTTCGGTTAGAATAAAACCGGGCCCCGTTTTCGAACGAAATGCAAAACATTTTTAGGGGCACAGGGAAAATCCCTTTTTTCCGCTTTGGGAAGAGTGGGCCATTGTGTGCCGGGTGGAAACAAAATAAACAACTTTAAAAACCGCCCCCAAAAACGGGGGGATTTAAAAAGTAAAAAGAAATGGTGCTTTTTTCCATTATCCTCGATATAAAAGAATATTTTAAAAAGAAAAAAAAAAGTTTTAACCTAGCCCAATCCAATCCAATAAAAATGTAAATAAAATTTCAATGCAACCCAATACAAAACCAATGCACACAAAGGCTTTTAAAACAATACAAACCAATATAATCAAATCAATACAACACAAAACAATCCCAATTTAATATAAAAAAAGCAACAAAACCAAAAGCAATGCAATACAATAATTGGCGTGTTTTTAAATGTTTTGTGCCCGTCCCGTGCGTGCTTGCGTGCTTTCCCGCTTGCCCGGGGTTTGTGTGGTTGTGTGTGTGTTGGGGGCGTGTGGGCGTGTGTGTGTGGGTGTGTGTGTGTGTGTGTGGTGTGTGTGTGTGTACTGCAGGACTTACTGGCCGAGTTTTAAAAAGGGAGAGGCAAAAAGGAAAAAAAATTATGGAAGTATATCTTTTTCCCCTGAAATAGAAATGTATTCATTGTGATTTTGCTGAATGTTTAACAATCAAAATTAATTTTTGTCAATTTTCTATGTTTTTGTTAAATGAATTACTTGTAAATTGTGCTGTTTTGGAAAAAAAAAAATTTTTTTTCTTGTTTTGGTAAGTATAGTCTTTTTTTTCTATGATTTTAAGATCCCTTATTTTGGGGAGCTTTTATAAACAAAAAGTGAGCGTAAGTAAGTCAGTTTCCTCTGGGTTTGAAAAATTTTTTATTACTTGTGATTGTTTTTAACGAAAAATCAAAACCAAAATGTAGTCAACCTTTTTTTGTAATTGAAAATTTTTAAAGGGCGTTGTTTTTTTTAATGATTGAAATTGTGCGTAAATAGCAGTTTTCTCTGAAAAACGGAAAAATTGATTTTTTTAAAAAGTCTTTTTCGCTCCTATTTTTTGGGACCCCAAATTAAAAAAAAAAAGAAAAGGGATTTAGAAAAACCAAAAATAGCAAAAAACACTAAAAACCAAAAGCGCCCCTCCCAAACTGAAAAAAAACATTTAAAAACAAAAAAGCAAAACACACACACATACGGCGCGCGCCCCCCCTACACACAAAAAACACCACACCCCCAAAACACCCCACTCCCACACCAAAACAAAACCACACACACACACACACACACCCCACACACAAACACACACTTTACTGAAAAAAAGGGAAGAGGGGGGGGGGGGGAGCAAACTGACTGGCAATCGATTTTTACAATAAAAATTAAAAGGGGTAGAAAGGGGGAATGATTTAAATTCCATGTCAAAAACAGAAAAGTGTCCTTAATTTACTTTTTAACAGACTTGGCTGATCCAAAATCCGTGCAAAGTCATTAAAAAAAAGGGTTCAAGGTGTCCCAAAAACCTAAAAAAACATGGGTTGAGCGAGGCATCAGAGACCTCCCCTTTTAAAGGGGGGCCAGGGGTATTGGGGGCGGCGCCCACCCTTCCTCACCCCTCGCTGTTTCCCCCTTTCCCTGACCCTAAAGAGACAGGTACCCTTTTTAACAGCTGGGTGAACGGGGGTAAAACCGAACCGGGGAAAGGCCAAAGGGAAACGTTAACCATGGGGGCAAAAGTGGGGCCCACCCTGGACCCCGGCTGCTTAAAAGAAAATTGGGTGGGGAAAATGAGGTTTTTCCGGAAACCCCCAAGACTAACCCGCCCCAAACATAAACCCCAAAAACCCCCCCAAAACCAAAGAAATAAAAATTTTAATTTTAAAAATTATGTAAGGGGGGTTAAATTTTTTAAAATTTTATTATTAAAAATTAATATTTTTCCCCCCTTTTTGTTTCTGCACAATCACCACCAAAAACACACTACACACACCAACACCCCGAACCACACAGTAAAATTATTATTTTTAAATTATTATTATTATTTTTATTTTTTTAATATTTTTAAATTTTATTATTTTTGGAATATTTTTAAAATTTTTATCCATCCATTTTTCTTCAGGGTCTATTTCTATCTATCTAATCATTCTATCTATCTTATCTATCAAACAAAATCTATCTGTCTAACTATCTATCTTTTTCTATCTATCTATCTAACGAAAGGGGGGGGGGGGGGCAGCGGGAACCATTCTAGGGTTTCAGTTTTCCTGCCGCCATAAAAGGGGCCCCCCGGGTTGGGGGCCCGGGTTAAGCGGTTCGAGGCGATGCTGTTTTTTCTGGAGTGCAATTCCACTTAGAACCTGACAAACTTAGTCCCTTTGCGACTTAGTACCTGACAAACTTAGAAACCTGACGATTTAAAGTACCTGCCGACTTAGTCCCTTTCGATTTAAAACCCTTTGTCGCTTAGTCCCTTTGCACTTAGAACCTGCGACTTATTTCCCTGACACTTAGACCTGCGCCCTTAGTCCCTTTCGATTTAGAAACCTGGGGATTTAAAGTACCTGACGATTTAAGAAACCCTGACGACTTAGGTACCTGACACTTAGTTCCCTTTGCCCCGATTTAAAGTACCTGCCCAAAAAAACCTGACGACTTATTCCCTTTAAAAAAACACCCTTTAAACCGCCCTTAGTATTTTTCCAAATCCTAAAGGACCAGTACCTGACACAAACCCCTGACGACTCAGTACCTTTACCCATATCAAATCATGCCGACTCCACTCGCTCAAAAAAGATTTTTTTGGGATGAAAACTTTTTCCCCTTTTGGGGCCAAACGCCCCGCAAAAACAACCTTGGCAAAAACTAAAACCTGTATTTGTTTTTTTTTTTGGGGGGTAGGCCATTCGAACAGGAAAAAAACCCTTACGACAACCCCCCCCCCCCCCCTTTCCCCACCAAAGGGAAAAGAAAACAAAAAAGAAAAAAAAAACAAAAACCCAAAAACAACAACGAACAAACAAAAAAAAACAAAC
>CM054165.1:4907945-4925830 GCA_028751875.1 Rapana venosa
TGAAAGTGAATGGAACTGACCTGCGCCAGACAGACAAGTTCACATACCTTGGCAGCAGCATCAAACCAGAAGGCGGCACAAAAGAAGACACCCACAACAGACTGGGCAAGGCCAGGAATGTGTTTAGGGAGATGAACAATATCTGGAGATCAACTCAGTACAGCACCAACACCAAGCTGAAGCTATACCAGAGCTGTGTTGTGTCTACGCTCCTGTACGGTTCTGAGTGCTGGAGGATGACGGAAGTGGATCTGACCAAACTTCGATCCTTCCACACCATATGTCTGCGAAGAATTCTCCGGATCTTTTGGCCAGAGAAGATCTCCACTGAAGACCTACTACGGAGATGCAGGCAAGAAGACATGGGAACCATCATCACCAGAAGACGGTGGAAGTGGATTGGGCACATCCTCCGAAGAGACCCACAGTCAATCGCAAGAACAGCATTGCACTGGACCCCAGAAGGAAGGAGAAAGAAAGGAAGACCAAAAGCAACATGGAGAAGAACTGTAGAAAGTGAGATGAAGGCCATGCAGCACTCTTGGGGATCAGTGACTAGGTTGGCCCAGAATAGGCAGGAGTGGAAGCGCTTTGTTGCTGCCCTACACACCGCTGGGTGTAATGGCTAATGATGATATGATCTACCCACAAAAATGTCCAAAGATATCATCCTAGTACAATATGCTGATGATATATGTATGTGGATGAATGTCACTATGAAGCGCAGTACAACAAAGAGGATGCTTCATTATACCAGAAAGATCTATCAAAAAGAGTTAGATAATTTACATAAATATATTTTTGAAAAAAATGGTCTGACATTTTCCACAGAAAAAACGCACATTATGCTTTTTAACCATGGCAGTGATCCAGATATACTACCACAGTTTAGGATTGGAGGGGAGCTAATTCAGTACACAAATACTGTCAAATTTTTAGGCATCTTACTTACATCAAAATTGAATTGGAATGCTCATATTGGATACATTTTAACAAAAGCAAGAAAATATATTAATTTTCTTAAAATGGTTACCAGACAGTCTTGGGGACAAGATATGGTCACTTTGAAATGCTTAGCTACGTCACTTGTACGGTCCAAGCTGTCTTATGGACAAGAAGTCTTTTTTAGTGCTCCTAACTTTTTACTGAAAAAACTCCATAGTGTAGACTGTAAAGCATATAAACTTGCACTTGGTGTACCATTCCACACCTCCACCATAGGAACTTATAACGAAATTTGGGAACTTCCCCTAGCTGAATACCGACAACTTTCATGTGCCAAATATGTTTTACGCAGCACAACAAGTGAAAACTTTGTTTCTAGAGAAATAGAAGTCGAAGCAAAAACAAATTATCCTAAAAGAGCTAGACATATTTCGTGTTTAACGCCTATTGGTACGTATGTATCAGACCTTTTTCAAAAGTCTGACCTTAATGATTATGAATTAGAAATGCAGAAAGAAGCTTTGCCATGCCCTTCGTGGGAAATAAATAAAGCACATTTTGATATAGGATGTACTAGTGAAAAAAAGAACGAAAACCAAAACATCATGGTTGCAGATATCCAATCACATATTGAAAATAAGTATGCTGACAACTTAAAAGTATATACAGATGGGTCAGTTTTAGAAAATAATGAAGCTGGTTCAGCATTCGTCATACCAGCTCTAAAAACAGAGAAATCATACTATCTTGGTAAACATCATTCAATATTTACAGCTGAACTTGTTGCAATTCTTAATGCTCTTAACTATATTCTTGATTCTGTTTTTCTCATAATTCCTATCTTACTCTGTGTAGACTCTAAGTCAGTACTATATGCTATCAAATCCCCAAATTCCAAGAAAGTATCCAGAATCTTTTTTGAAATTAAATATGTCATACACCTTTTAAGTTTAAGAGGTATTCCTGTTTCCTTTGTTGGGTACCTTCGCACGTTGGAAATTTTTTCAAATGAGTGGGCTGACAGAGCTGCAAAAAGGGGGGCAAGACATCATTTGGAATCAATAGAACTGCATGTTCCATTATCTCTACAGGAGGGATACCGTTTATTAGAACAAACGTCGTGGAGTAAGTGGAGAGAATCTGATCAATTCAAGGAACGATCTTTAAAGAGTTGCCTGACTAATAGCCTTATTTCACGTTACAGGAATCCTCAAACAAACTTAAGTATCGCAACCACGAGAAGAGTTAATACACTATATTTTAGAATAAAATTAAATGCATTTATAACAAAATTTTGTAAAAATGTCAGGTGCCTCTGTGGGGAACATATTTCCAACACTCACATGCTATTTGAGTGTCCAAGTATAAAACCTTTTTAACCCACATTTTGTGAGCAGTCTGTGGAAACTGCATTTAAAAATCCAAAATTAGCCTTTGCCATTGTTAAATGTCTATTGCACAGCCCAGTAGAATATTTGTTGTAGTTACTTTATAGATGTTTTATGTTAACAATTTGTTGAATTTAAATTTTAGCTATGTTTAAGATTCCCCCCCCCCCCTCCCTTTTGATTGCAGAAAATTCCAACACACTTGTTACCTAATCAGTTTTTTTCTCTGCCTTTCCCTTCTATTTCCCATACATTTTCCCCCCCTCGTCTAATACACTAGGTAACAGACAAAATTGAAGACAACAACAACAACATAACAGATACACACACAGACACAGACACGGACCACAACACACATGGAGCACGACACACTGCACGCATGACCAATGAGCAAAAACACAACACACACACACACACGCATGCACTCTGCATACCGCGCACAGACACACACATGGGCACGTACACCATTGCACACACCCACATGCACGTACACATACCACACACGCCGCCGGGCGGAGCAGTACGCATAAAAACACTAGATTGCACGCAGTAGCACCACACACAAACAGACACCGCACACACACATCCCAAAATGATTACCACACCACCAAAAACCAACACAACACCACAACCCCACACACCCCACAACACAACACACACACCCACACACACACACACACTCTTACACACAGTAAATAAATGGCACAAACAATAAGAAATCCATTTTTAAAAACCCCATAAGCCGAGCAAATTCAAAATACAAATCGCCACACACCCCACATATCCCGTAGTTACTAGACCTTTTTGGGGCACCACGAAGTTGTACACCCAGTTTTTCCTCCAGCCTTTGCTTTCCGTAGCAAGTCTTTCCACCAAGCCAGCCACTCTTGATTCTTTTCATCGTTTCTCTGTCTGCCTCTTTTTTCCCCCTTGTACGTTCCCTGTGGACATTTTTTGGCCATCCACATTTTCGTGTGACTGCCCAACCACTTAAGTTTGTGTTTTTTTACTGGTCAAGATCAACAAATCAGAAGCTACAAATACAATCCACAAAATTGAAAACAAAAAATAAAGCTAGCATTTTGAAAGAAGAACCCATGATTTTCGTGATAAATTGTATTTTTTACATTTGTGAAGGCAAAAAAAACAGTAAAGTCTAAAAGAAAAAATTAAAATAAAAACCCCCCTCCAATCTCCACCTCACCCAACCCCCCATGTTTACCTAAGAATGTACACAGAGAAGAGAGAGCGAAAGGGGAAGAGAGACAGAGAGGGAAGAGACGACAGAAGCGGAAAGAGAGAGAGAGAGAGAGAGACGACAACACGAGACGACAGACAAACAGGAAAACGGGGGCAGGCAGAGAGACGACAGACAGACAAAAGGTAGAGAGACAGACGGGCGGGCGAGAGGGGAAAGACAGACGCCAGGCAGCAAAAGAGCAAACGAGACAGAGAGCAGACGGGCATGCCACGGGAAAACCTTTTTCAAGCGAAACATCATTGAAACCCTCTGAACAAAAAGCCCTTTCAACACTACCCCACAAGGTAAACACCCTCCCTCCCCCCCCCCCCCCTCCCTGCCCTCCAACCACACAATAAATAAAAGTTGCAAAATCTAAACACTTCCCTAGGACCCCATCGAAGAAAAAGTTAGGCTTTTGTCGTCAATTCAAATGAAGACTGCGAAATGCTCTTCAGGCTTTGAAAACAGGCTAAGCAATGTACCAGGGAGCTAAACAGGGCATACATTCCCCCTTTTAAAAAAAAAGTAGCGCACCTACCTTTCGCCATGCTCACGTGCTTCATATATATATAAAACAAATTTTATTATATATAAAAAATAAAATAATTTTAAAATATAAAATTTCATACACCATTTCCCAAAGATGCACGAACGCACCCCGCGCCCAAGCACAGACACAAAGGCATAGACACACGGGGCCATACACACACGCGCCGCACACGCATGCGGGACACGCACGCACACAAAAAAAACAAACCACACAGACCAGCACGCATACCAAAATGCACACGTAAACACCATACACATCCACGCACACACACACACACACACACCACCGCGCGCCGCCGCGCACACACACATCTTGTTCTTGTTCATCTAAACATCAAACCCCTCATCATCATCATCATCATCATCATCACTACTACTACTACTACTACAAAATACTAACATCATTTCCCTCATCATTATCACACTACACTACATCTCATCTCATCATCATATCATCATCATAAAATTTACATCATCCATATAAAATTTTACCTATACTTCAAAACAATCATACCTCACATCATCCAAAAACTCACATCTCATCTCATCATCATCACATCATCATCATCATCATCATCATCATAATTTTATCCATATCTTCAAAATCAACCTCATCATCAACATCATCATCAACATCATCATCCCTCCCAAAAATCACACATCATCTCATCATATCACATCATCATCATCTCATCATCATCATCTCATCATCATCATCACTTTTCCCAATTTTGTATGGTTTCCAATTACACTCTACAATTCACCCAAAATCTCAACATCTCACATCAAAAACAAGGAATCACTTTAAGGGGTGTTTTTCCCTTTACAGCCTTTTCCAAAAAGGGGGGAAAGTTTTAAGAGAACAAAAAAACATCATCAAAGGGTTTTACATTCCCCAAAAGAAAAAAAGAACCCTTATAGAACCCGAAAAAACCCGGAAAAACTCGGAAAAATCGAACTTTTTATTGAGAGAAATGGGTAAAAAACTCAGGGCTTTTTTACCCATGCCTCAAAAAAAAAAAAAAAAAAAAAAAAAAACCAAAAAAAACACACCACACACACACACACCAAAAACCCACCCCAAAACCACCACCCAAAAACAACAAAAACCCCCAAAAAACAAAACAAAAACCCAAACAAAAAAAAAACCCAACATTCCCCCCACCCCCCCCCCATCCCCAAAAAAACCCGCAAACAATCATTATCAACAGTTTTAAAGACACCAAAATGAAAATTCAAAATTGATTATTATAATCAAACACTATAAATGAGAACTAGATACAATGACGATGAATGTCATACAAGGGAGACAATGGAGAAGGAAAGAAAAGCAAACAAACAAACACAGACAAACAAGTATAAAAAATTTAAAAAAAAACAAAACAAAAAAAAATCCACCACCACACACACACAACCACCGACTCAGAAACCACATTACAGAGAGAGAGACAGAAAGAGACAAAGAGACAGACAGGCAGACGGACATACAGACAGCGGCAAAACAGCAAAGGATATAGAGAGTGAGGGGAGGGGGGGGGGAGTGGCTTACAGAGTTATGGACAGTGTGAGGACAGAAATAGATCAACAGGGAAAGGACAAAAAACAAAACAAAACAACAACAGCAAAGAGACGTGAAGAATGAAATCGCATTAAACATGAATTGTGTGCTAATGACTACTACAGATAATTAAACATGAATTGTGTGCTAATGACTACTAGAGATAAGGATTTCGAACACAAAAATGAAATTCCAATCATAACATTTCAAAAAGATGTCTGTGATATCCTTTCTTAAATGAAGACAAACTAGGCTTCTGTTTAAGATAATCAGGGATATTGTTCCATAGCTTACTACCTGAATAAACCAAGGATGACATGAATAAATCTATCCTGGGGCGGGGAATAAATAGAATACTTTTACCTCGAATAACTCTGATAACAAATTTATCATACAGATAGGATGGCGTAAGATTATTCATAATCTTGTACATTAATACGACTTTATTGAAATGGCATTTCTGATTTAATGGTAAAACATTGAGTTTTTTGTAATCTTCATTTTGCAAAGATGATTTAAGGAGTATTAATTTCATGGAGCGTCTGTAAATACTTCAAGTCGTTTTAAAGCAGTTTTTACTCGCCAGGTCCCAACATGTTGAAACATAATCAATATCTGGTTGTATGTATCCATAAAAGAACAACTTTCGAGTGTGCTCATCAAGGAAATGCTTTATTCTATTGAGCTGAAATATCTTTTGGGATAATTTCTTTGACAATATTGAAATATGGCTCAACCAGGAAAGATTATTGTCTACATTAAGGCCAAGTAATTTATGATTATTAACCTCTTCTACTATCTGATCATGAATTTTCAGACTTCTTGACATAGACTTCATATTTTGTCTTTTTTGTCTCGTTGTGACTATCATGAACTTAGATTTTTTAGGATGAAGAGCCATGTGGTTCAGATCAGCCCAAGAAGTTAGTTTATCTATATCTTTCTGTAGAATATTACATATAACATTTGCTTTTTTATCCTTAGTATGAATAGTCGTATCATCTGCAAATAGTTCACAAAAAGATGAAATATTCAATGGAAGATCATTAATATAGATAGAAAACAAAATTGGCCCAAGAACTGATCCCTGGGGGACACCATATGTTATTGGCATGAAGGAGGATATTGCACAGTCTTGAAGAACTGCCTGCCGTCTATTTTTAAGAAATGAGGATATAAGTCTAACTGAATCTGAACATAAGCCATACAAAACAAGTTTCTTTATTAGAAGATCATGGTCAATGGTGTCAAAAGCCTTTAGCAAAATCAACAAATACTACCCCAGACAAAAGATCATTGTTAATATTTTCATGCCATTGTTCTATTAGGTTAGTAAGCAGAGTGTGACAAGAATGGTTTTTCATAAATCCGCTTTGCCTAGGATGAAACAGATTGTGATTTGTAAAATACAGCTGAAGATTATTCTTAAGATGCTTTTCAAGAGGCTTAGACAATGAAGACAGGATTGATATTGGTCTATAGTTTGAGGGATCTTTTGGGTCACCGGACTTGAAAAGGGGCAAAACTTTGGCATCTCTAAAAGCTTGAGGAAAATGACATTTTTCAATTGAAAGATTATAAATGTATGTGATATGCTCAGATATTATGGGTGCTGAAACCTTCAATATTTTACTGTCTAGATTGTCCAAGCCCCTTGCATTTGAGTGTTTTAGGGAACACAATTCTTTGTATTACTTCATGAACAGTGATAAAAATTAAACTTGAATTTAGATTGTACATTTCTGGATCCACAAAAGTGTTTAAGTGCAGACAGATCATTAAATTTTGTATTGTTAGCTAGAATTACCTTTTCGCCTACTGTAGCAAAATGCTTGTTTATATCTTCAGCAGACAGACAGTTAACAGAAAGAGGAGTAGATGTAGATGTTTTATGAGCTAGCTGATTGATAGCTTTCCATACAGATTTTGTGTCTTTTTTTGATGAGATCAGATCACTAAAATATTTCTTACGAGCAGTTCTTTTCATAGCTGTTATTTTATTTCTTTGCTTTTTAAAGTCTGCATCTTTTCCTGTTGTTCTTAACAATTTGTCACGTACTGCAATTGCAGCATTAATTTCGGCAGTAAGCCATGGTGGTTTATCTTTAAATTTAACTCGTTTAATTCTAAGTGGTGCGTGTTTGTCAAATATAGGAAGAAAAGTTTGATACCAGGCAGTAAGTGCTTCATCTGGATCAGTATACTGATAAACATTTAAAAAGTTAGCATTACATAGATCAGAAAGAAATCCTTCAGCATCAAACAACTTATAGTTTCGCAGAGAAACATTCTTGTGATTGCATCTAGGTATCCTTGTACCTTTTTTAGACCACGTTAGACATATTGGATAATGATCGCTTAGGCCAAATGTTGGAACAGATGTTTCTATTATATGATCCATATTGGAGACATAGACATGGTCAATTAATGTTTCAGAGTGAAGTGTTTTTCGTGTTGGGGTTTGAATCAGCTGTGACAAATGATATAATTCAAACACACTCCTCCACTTATCATGAGGTTTAAATAAATCAATGTTGAAATCTCCTAACAAAATTATCTCTGTTGAATGGTTTGATACATCATCCATCATGGCTACAAAGCGATCAAACCAACTGGTACGTTCATCCGGATTTCTATATATAAAGCCTATTAAAAATTGTTTTATTCCTTTCAAGTAAATTTCAAGCCAGATACTTTCAATGCCATGTTTCTCAAATTTATCAATTTCCTTGAAATTAACTGATTTATGTATATATGCTATTAATCCAGTTTCTAATTTGCTTTTGGCATCTCTTCTGATGGTAGTATAAATAGGGTTTGATACAATATTATCTGAAACTACATCTGATAAGCGCGATTCAGCAAAACAAAAAGCATGAAAACAGTCATTTGAATTTGACAGAATAGGACCTATGTCGGATTACTTTGTTTAATAAGTGACAGATGTTCAAATAACCCACTTTGAATCCCATTTTTGTTAACCATTTTTGATTTATGAAATTATTTGCCATGTTGCCAGGTTCTCTTAGATTAAATCAAATAATTGAAAACAACTGTTGAATGATAAACAGGGAATAAATCAAACAATTCAAAACAATTGATAACTGACAAACAGAGTCCACCTCAGTGTGAACAATAACACAAAGAAAATAGATGTTCGACTTTTGGTATTTCACCAAAAGCAATTTAGGAAATACTATATTCTTTACACAGACATGCACACCAAACAGCAATCAGCTCACTCAGATACTTACATTAAGGACAAAGCTGAAATTGACAAATGCAACTGCAAAACACAAATAGATGCAATATGCAAATTTAAATTGAGAGAAAAATTATGAAAATAGTACCAATCAAGTACTCATCAAATTTGAGCACAGATTTAGGAAGGAAGGTTTTCACAAACCACAACCTTCACTGCAATCACAAATAACTGTCACTTCCTGGAACATATAACAGCTGTCCCCAATCTGGGAAGGTCATATTGCTGACATAGTTTATTTTTAAAAAAATGGTTACAAGTTTAGGAAAATAAAATCTTAGTATGCAAACAATTCACTGACATAAGATAGGCAACAAACATAATTCACCACAATATTACTATAACCCTTGAATTTTGCACTTCACCAGTACATGGCTACTCGCTGGTCAGGTTGAGACCCCATTTGTGGAGCCATGTTCATCATCGGTGGCATCCAATGACCAGTAGTACTGGACGGAAGCCAGTTCCGTGAGTCAGAGCCACAGCCCTGAGGTAGAGGAAACCCTGAACCAGCATAGCTTGAAGGGAAGCTGGTTTGCCTCTGGTGAAGGTTAAACCCTTGAAAAGCATAAGGGGACAGGGGTAGGAGGCTGAGACTCTGGAATGAAACCCCTCTGGGACCATACTACCAGAGAAAGGAAACTGAGGAGGGGGGTTGCTGTGTGGGAATGGGGAATGGGAGTCTAGAGTGTCCACTAGACTGGGATTGTCTGATTTCTTCAAGGGATGGCGCATCCCTTGAGACATCTTCAAGAGCCTCTGTGGGTCTTGATTCATACACGCAGTTTTGATGTGGACGATTTCTTTCGCCCTGGACCCTATTGGTGCGTGTGGGTAATGGGGGAAAGTCAGATGATGACACCACATGAGGTGCATGCAGTTTCCTGGAACCACCAAAAACTCTTGGTTCTGCTCTAAAGACGGGAGGATGGGTTCTTTCTCGATCTTTTATGTTAATCTTTAAGTCAGGTCGACTGTGGTGGATGTATGGCTGATTTATGGATGGGTTAGCAGAATCAGATTGGTCAACAGAGTAAAACGGTACAGTCTGTGGAAGGAATCTTTTGAAATTAACAGCCAAGCGGGCTGTTCCCCTAAAGCTAGGGTGCACCGCGTCCTTGTACAAGGCCTGTCGTGGAGCACCATTGTCTGTTACAAACACGTTGTGATTGTCAATTAAGTCTACCTGCATTTGAGTGCAGGCAGTCTTCAGATTTCTATTGGAAGGGGCTATGGAGTTATTCAGCTGGTGCCTTCCACGAGCAGGAAGGATGGAGCTGACAGCAATAGAGGCTGATGGAAAGCACTGTTTGCACAATGTAATGAGCTTTTTCCAGTCATCAGTTGAAATAGGTCCACCTGGACAGTCATTAAGCCCTACATGCACAATGACAGTCTTTGCCTGTTCATGTTTTGATAGGGTGCGTAGCCAGTTTGCGGTATTTGATAAAGTCAAGCCAGGTATACATATTTTGAATAACAAGTCTCTTGGGGTTTCGAGTCTTTTAGGGTCTAAGTATCTAATGATAGAGTCACCAATTAGTACAGATGAACAGTCAGAGGGAATAGTCAATTGACTTAGTGTTTGTCCATGTGCTTGTTTTGGGTCATTCACCTGCTGTGTACATTCTTGCAGAGGAGCAGATGCTTTAGACAGTGCAGTCTTGTCTTTTCTGGGAGATACAGTATTTGTATTACTTGTCGAGGATATTTGTTCCTCATTAAGACTGGAAAGAATGTGGAAACGATTGTCAGTTGGTAAGTCAGGTTGTTCAGTGGTCTGGTCATCGGTCTCATAAGTCACTTTTGTACAGTCTTTACCACCTACGGCCTGTGAGGAATACAAACGGTCTGATACCTCTTCCCCTACTTTGTTGTATGGAAGTGTAGGTGTCAAAGGACAGTCAGTAGTGTTATGCACCCCTTGGTCTGTTTCAGTTAGAGGTTTTTTCAGCCATTTGTCAGTGGTTTATGTCACACTGTATTGCCACAGTTTTCTTGGGGCATGATTTCTGCTTTATTTGCTTTAGTTCAGAAGAAACTGTGCCCAAACAAGATTTCAGTGACTGATTTTCTTTCAGTAGATTTTTCAGTTTTGTGTCTGTATCAGAAATAATGTTCTTAACATCACTGACAAGAGAATGAAAGGCTTCAGTCTTATGGTCAACATGAAGTTTGAGTTCATTTTTGATAGAAACCTTAAAGTCCTCTAATCTAGACCACAGGTCAATTTCGTGTTCAGAGTAACTCGTATGCATTAGATCAAGCATGGTTTCAATACTTTGTAGCTTATCAGACAAAGTCTTGTACATGTGCTCTGAAGGGCACAGTGTTCGTCTACGGTAGCGTTTTGCCAGCTTCACTGCTTTGGGGGTTGCTTTCAAGGTTTTCTTTGGAACTGTATTGACACTGGCTGTGGGAGTAGGGCTTTCATTCCAATTTGGAGCACACACTTGAACACCTTCATTGTGTACATGTTCATTCTCACTTGATGTTATTGGTGTTATTTTATTAGGACTAGATGCAGGAGACACATTGGAAATGTCAACCAGGTAATCTGACATACTTTCCTCATCATTCAACTGATTGGGTGCACAGAGAATGGAGGGGGGATAAGGAGAGGAAACACTTTCATCACCACACAAAGGAGCAGTTAATACAATATTGTTACCATGTTCAGTCAGAAATGTAAAAGGTACGGAAATCAAAGCATCTTTGAAAGCACACACATCATCATTGACACAGTAGTTAGTAACAATGTCTTTCAGAAATTCACATTCCTTTTTATCCCATCTTTTGCAGTCAATTCCTTGGCACAGTAAAAGTTCCTGTGTTTTGACGTGTGAAGTACAATGATAATGTAACTGTTTGGAGTCTCTGAGGAAAATACGTATCACTGACTTTGCAAGGTGGGAAGGCACGGGAGACTGGATCCACATGGGAAGAGAAATGACATTATCTTCATAATCATAGTCATGCTTTTCTACTGCAATTGAATTTTCAGCAATGGACATATAACGATAGAAAAGACCATTTCTCCACGAAATAATTTCTTTTTCAGAGCAGGAAAAAGTTTTTTGCAGGCAGTCCAGTGTAGGCTGCAGCTTGTGCTCTACTGTGGAAGAGCCATCCATCACTGCCTAAAATAACAGGGAGAAAATGCAGGGAGCATTTTTTTTTTTAAATGTCATCAGTCAAAACAACACAACCCAGACCGGGGACCAGGGGAGGGAATTAGCAGGTTGTCATATCACACAGTTCAAAACACCAAGGGAAGCTATTCATCGGTGCACAAAGTTCACGTGGCCGCACACTGCACGTGCAGATGGCACGGGTCTGTAGCTCGTGTCTGTAAGTTTGGTAAACACACTTCAGGGTAAAAGCCCCTTCATAATTTCATATAAATGAGTTAGTTGTTAATTACGGTCCATACCTTCAACCTAGAAGTACCACACTAATATCTTTGCAGTCACATGAGGGTTATGAAGGTGTACACAAAATTTTGTGAAGAACTTCAGCCTACAACACTGGAAACTTTGCATAAATAAGCAGAGCAATTCACACACGTCTGGCCAGCCAGCCAGCCATGAAGAGAGGGGCAGACATAGACAGACAGGAGAGATAGACAGACAGACAGAGAGACAGCCAGACACAGAGACAGAGACACATATACACAAACGCAATCAGGAACGAACGCTTGCACGCACACAGAGAGACACAGAGAGAGATCTTTAGATGAGACTATAATTTATTTTTTATTGATCTTTAATTTTTATTTCATTCTTTTATATCGAGGATAATGGAATAAGCACTTGTGTGCTTTTTTGCATCCAGTCCCCGTGTGTATGCAGTTTTGTCAATTTTGTCATCTGATCCCATCGGCACACAATGGCCTACTCTTACGAAAAGCGGAACAGGATTTAACGTGTGCGCAAGATGTTCTGGTACGTTCGTACAAGGGACCTCGGTTTATAGTCTCATCCCAAGGGCTTGTATGCGAACGTCAGAGATATAGCCGAAGAACGGGGAAAAATTCACGATAGAAGAATACTTCGACTTGCTGCCTTGGACAACATGAGAAACGTTTCCCGCTGTTTGGATGTTTGTTCCTTTCTGGACTAGATCTCCAGGTTTGTTCATCATCATCATCATCAGACCCGTGACCTTGGCGGTCGTAGGGGAGACACGAAAGACGATGCCGTGGTAAGCCTCCTCCATCCATCTCGGTCCTCGGCTCTGCGCAGTAGTGCCGAGTCATTCATCCCGGTCCATTCTCTGATGTTGTCCATCCATGACTTGTTCTGTCTTCCCCTCTTTATGCCACCTTTGAGTGTTCCCTGCAGTACTGTTTTGGCAGAGTGTTTGTGGCGGGGACGTGGCCGAACCATGTCAGCTTTTTCTTCTTGACGTTTGGGGAGAAGGGGTTCCTGTGGACCTGCCAGCCGTGTTATTTGACTCTTGACAAATTCATTGGTCTTTCGTTCTCTCCAGGATATGCCAGCAGTTTTCTATGGCATTTTGTTTCAAATGACTGGATTCGCTTTGCTGTTTCAGCAGTCAATGTCCACGTTTCACTTCCGTACAGCAGGATCGTCTGAATTAGGGCTTTGTAGAGCTTTAGTTTGATTGAGAAACTGATCTCTTTACTTTTCCATATGGTGGGGTTTTGCATGGAAGAGTTGCCATGGCTATCTGACTTTGATTTTGTCGTCACGCCGCCCTTTTGTGAGTGTGGAAAAGGTTTTTAAAAGGGCCTCCCTCCCCCCAGTTGCGGGCCGTTCATGTAAATTTTAGCGTGGCGTTGCTCTTGCTGTTCACAAGTACTTTTATTTTTTCTCCGAGCCACCCCATCCCAAGCTCAGTTTGTTCTCAAGTTTTGTAAGATCTTGCAGCTCTGTGTTACTTCCCCCCATGAGGTCAAGTCTCGGCAAACCGAAGCTGTTGGGGGTTCCGCCAATGGAGTGGGATGGAAGTCATGGAGGGTCTCTCCATAATGTTTCCAAAGAACAATTAAACAGGATGGAGATAACGGCATCTTGTCGGACCCCAACGGGGTTTTAAAAGTAGTCTCCAAATGATTGTTCAGAAGGCCCATGCTTGCGGTTTTGTATAGTGCTTGAATGGTTGGCATTTGTCCTTCTTCAATGCCAAACATTTGAGGACCTGCCACAGGCCTTGTCCCATACTTGCAAAACCCTTCTTGAATCGTGAAGTTGTGGAAAGGTCTCTTGATTTTGAAGATGTTTTTCCTCAGTTTGGGGCAGTTAAAAATCTTTCGATTGGCTCCTGCCTGCCTGAACCAGCTGTTCTCTGCAAGGTGTTCTTCTGCTCCTTCTTGAGTCGATTTCAACAAAATTTTTGAGCATGATCTTTGCTGCGTGGGATGGGCTGATTGTTCTAAGTTGGGCTTGGCGTAAATTCCCCCTTCGGGGGCAGAGGTAGATGAGTGTTTGTGTCCATTCTTTGGGGGCCCACTTTTTTTGTCCCAAAAATCTTTGACAGATAGCTGTAACATTGGGGATGACTGTTTCGCCACCATGTTGAGCAGCTGCTGGTATGTTTCGCTCCTGGGGATTTTCTATGGTAAACTGCGGATGGCTTCTTCCATTCTTCCCCAGTATAGGTAAGGCGGGGGGTTCCCTTATTTTGCGCTTCCTCTTCTATTTTTGCTCTTGTCGGGTTGGTTTGGGATTTGTATAGTTTTGACAATACTCCCCACCGTTCAAAGCAGCTGAGCTTTTTTTGTGAGGAGGTTTCCCGGGCTTTTTAATGACGAGTTTTGGGTTTTAAAGGGGGTTTTTGGTTTCTTCGGGTTCGTATGTTTTTTCTGTTCCCACTTTCAGTTTTTTTCGATCTCACCCAATTGATCATGTCTATTCTTCGGGCCTTTAAACATTGCTTCTTACAAGATTGTTGGCCCCCGGTATTCTTTGGGGTTTGGGAAAACCTGGCTTTTTCATGCTCTTCTTGTATCGCGAGGCCCAAATGTCATTGGGACCAGGCGGTGTTTATTCCTCTGACGACGGTACCCCCTCTGCTGTTTTCGGACTGCCCTTTTAAAGTTTTTGGTAGGTCTTGATGTCATTGTCCGGGGGGTTAAGCCGCAAAACGCCCGCCAAGTTTATTTTGGGAAAGTCTCCTCGACTTTGGGATCTTTCAGTTTGTCCAGTCAAATTTTGATAAGTGGGTTTTGCAGGCTTTTTGTTTTTTTTCATTTCATTTTAATCCACGCACAAGGTCGGGTCGCTCCCAAAGCCTCCAGGGTAGGTTCTTGTTTTGGCTCGTTGTGCTGGATTTGAAGCGCCCTGGTGTTTTAAAATAAACTATTTGGTTTTGGGTCTTGCCATTTGGGCATGCCAGGTTGTCCCCCTTGCTGCTTTTGGGGATAGAGGGGATTGGCAATGGTAAGTCTGTGGGTGCGGAAACTCCAGCGACGTTTCCCTGTCGTTGGTCTCTCCAGTTCCAAACTGACCAAATGTTCCGGGCCCCTTGGGGTTTTAAGAGTCAGGGCCTACTTTTTGGGGTTAAATCCCTTTAATGTATGATGTCTTTCTTGGGTATTCAAATGGTCTCTTCAAGATCTTTGAAAATTCTCTACTTTTCTGCAGGGCAGATGAGGTATAAATTTTTATGTGGTGATGTTTTCTTGGCTTGGGCCGACACCCCCAATGGATAATCCTGTGGAACCGGGTACCGTATCACCCCCCTACTTCCTTTTGACAATAAATCCATCCTGTTGATGAGTTTCTTTACCACTGTACCGATCTTGTTGCCTTCTTCACATTGCCTCACCAAATTTCTGCCATTTTCACCTTCCTACCCAAAAAGGCCCATTTTTAGCGGGTAAGCCATCTTAGTTCTTTGATTTTCCCCACTGATAGAGTGTTCGGACGTTCCATTTCCAAAGGTGATTGTTTCTAGGGAGCTTTAAATAAGTTTTAACTCCAGTAGCTACTTGTACTTCCACCCTGGGTTATCAAGGAAAGCGGGTGTTGGTAACCCCGGGGCCCGACCCATCCGGTATCTTTGGCTTTTTATTTGTCTTTATTTTTTTTTCTGTGGGCTTAGGATATTTCCTTGGTGGCGCCAAACTCCCCTCCAATCTCCAATGTTTTTGGGTTTTTTTTTATTGTTTTTTTCTTTGGGGTTTCCCCCCCACATGGAAGGTTATGGGTTTTCATGGATACCAGAAAAATATCAAGAACTTTCTCTGATGACGGTCTTAAAAAGGTAAAAGGGAAAAAGGATCCCAAACCCATAAGTCTGTGAGGAGGCTTAGGACCTCACTTTTCCCAGGGCCGCAATTGAAGGCGGCGCCCATCTCCCCTCCCCCGTGCACCTTCCGACCCTAAAAAAGGGCAGGGGACCCATTTACAGCTGGGTTTAACTGGGGGAACGTACTGAAACAAGGCGCGCAAAACGGTCACCCATCCAATGGGAACCACGCTGCGTGCTTAACTTGGGGGGGAAAAGCGAGTGCTCCGACCACGGCTATTTCCCTCCCCCAGGTAGTTAACCAATGGAAAATTTGGCCCTAGGACCATTTTTCCCCCCATTTAATACCCCCTTCCGGAGATGTCTCCACATGACCCAGTGCATTGTGTTTTTTAAAAATGGAGACGGGAAAACCTAGTGTTTTGAACATTGCGCCCAATCGCGACCCGGGTTCGATTCCCGTTCAAGGGGAAATTTTTTTCCCTGGGTTAACATCAGTGCGACTCCACCCCCCAAAATCATGGATGAGACTAAAACCGAGCCCCGTGGTGAACGAGCAGAACATTTTCTCACTCGTTAAAACCTTTCCGCTTTTGTAAGGTAGGCCATTATTGCCCTGGGAACAGATGAAGAATTTACAAAACCAATAAAACGGGGAGGGTGTAAAAAAGCACATAAGTGCTTATTCCATTATCCTCGATTTAAAAGAATAAATTAAAAAAGACAATAAAATAAAGAAATTAACAGTTGTCATTTGTTCATACTGGCACACAATGGCCTACATTTCCCAGAAAAGGCGGAAGTGGTTTTTAACGTGTGCGTAAGATGTTCTGCGTGCATTCGCACACAAACCCCCGTTTTATTCATTAACGGGCTTTTTGGGGATTAGATGCAAACGGGGGACCTGCCCCTTTTGGGTCAGGGGGAAAGGGAAAACACGAGGGAGAGGAGATGGGGGCCCCCCTAAAAAGCTGGCCCCTTGGAAGAATTGGGGTCTTGAGCCCACCCCTCGACCACATAGATTAGGAAAACCGTAGATGAAACCCCCCCGGGGGGAAAAATGCCCCCGGTGTTGTCTCAGGGGGTGGCTCAAACCCCCGGGCCACAGTCACGCCTCACCTCAAACATAGGCTACCCCCCCCCCCCCCCCCCCCCCACCCTTTACATGAATTTCCCCCACCCTCACCACAACCCCGTTCCTTGGCAAGATCCCCGGGGTTCTACCAAATAAGGGAGGATTTATGGTATGGGGCCCGGTTGCCACTCCCTCCCTTTTTGGCACCCATTGCAGCTTTAAGGAGAGACAGGGGGCCCAGATACAAAGCCTTTTTCGTGGCCGGCGCGGCCCCAGGATACCCCTTCGTGGAGGGATGCGGGCACCCTTTGGGCTGGACCCCAGCCCCGGGGAGGGGCGGGGCCAGGACGGCCGGGGACATGGTTCGGGCCTGAGGGCATTCTTTTTCCAACATCAACGCACCCTCAGCGTTTCCTCTCCGGTGAGTTGCCCCCCTTCGGGGACGGGTTTTGGGTGGGTTAAAATTTGGCTCCTGGGCAGAGCTTGGGTTCACCAATGGGGGGAATTTTTTTGGGGGGGGCGACGTTTGTTTGGTGTTTTTTTTGGCCCCCCATTTTTCTATTTATTTTTTTTTATTTTTTTAATCGAGGATAATGGAATAAGCACTTGTATGCTTCTTTTAACATCCAGTCCCGTGTGTATGCGGTTTT
>CM054165.1:4928830-4955145 GCA_028751875.1 Rapana venosa
CATTTCATCCAAATGCAAAAGGCTCCAGTATACTGGCTAGAAACATTGGCAGGCATGTTCATTCATTGTTTTGGCAAACAGCAAAGAGGAGACCAAGACGCCAATTTCATCCCATGAACCGTCATCCAGTACCACGCTACGCCTTTGACAACCACTACCAGCAGCCAGTGTACAACCAGCCACAATACGAGCATGTTTACCAGCAGGACTACCCCGGGTGGAGACAACATGCTCGACATAACAAGTTTGTGTGGTGAAAATCATTTTGAATGGTGACATTTTGTTTGTCTTTGCTTTGCACCACTATAGATCTGGAACAGTAAATAGACACTGTGATTTATGCTCACATCCCCAGCAGCTGCTCTACACGATCCTGGTTACTTTGTTGTTTTTGTTTTCTTTTATTGCTGTTTTAATTGAATTATCTGAACTTTTCTTACAAGAGCACTTGGACACTTTTATTAAGATTTTTCTTTTCTTTTTACCTCCAATACATTTTGAATTTGTGTTTTGATTTTTGTTAGTTAGGGCTTTTTGTGTATAATGTCTAAAAGAAATTCACTAACGCTTAATGTCATGCAGTGGAATGCTAGATCCATCTCCACGAATTTACCATACTTAGTTAAAACATCTTTCTAGTAACAGCTATCAAGCTCTCATCCTGCAGTCCCTCAATGTAAAGAAGTGTAAATTACCACGACTTCAAGGTTACTACTACCCACCTGTTCATGAATACGTGGATGCTGTTGGTAAAGTAAATACAGCAATATATATCCAAGAAGGAATAGATTATAGTGCATGTTGTTCACCTATGCCTAATGATATCCCAGATTCATATTCGTGCGCTGCACGTGTAAAGTTTACAGATCATTTGGTCATTAACATTGTTTCAGTATATTTGCCTAAGGGAGCTAATGACTATAATACAGAATGGCTGCACTCATTACAAGATAATCAGAAATGGCTGGTAGCAGGGACTTCAATGCTCACGCACCCTTTTGGGATAAAGGAAGTATATCCATCCCCTGTAATCGTTTTTTAGAAAATATAACAGATTCTTGTCTATGCCTACTAAATGATGGACGTGTCACCAGAATACCTAAACATATCTAATCACAAGGCATCGGCATTAGATCTGTTTTAGTATCTTCTGCTCTTGCACCTGAATGTACGTGGGCAACTTATGAAGACACATTGGGAAGTGATCTTTTACCTATTGTTGTTACTTTTAATGAAATGCCAGTCCCCTGTAACACTGAAAAAGATAAACTCCCCAAATTTAACTATAAAGAAGCTAATTGGAAACAGTTTAAAAGTATCCTTGCAGCCTACAATACAACAGCTTGGATTCTGAAAACATAGATGAATTTTATTCTACTTTTACTAATGCCCTCATTCAAACTGCTTACTTATCAATCCCAACCATTAAATCATTAAAATCAAGGAAATGTTCAGGAAATGTTTGGTGGACACCTGCTTGCGAGGAAGCAGTGACCAAAAAACGTTTTATGTATAAAACATATTTAAAAAATAAGACGCCAGAAAATCATGAAAAACAGAAGCAGGCAAAAAACTATAGCAACATGATCATAGCTCAGGCGAAACGACAATTTTGGTCTTCGTTTTGTTTGAGCGAAGTATCAAATCATAAAGATCTTAACAAAGTGTGGCAAAAATTTCATGAAAAGAGAAAGGTGTGATTTTACCAACTTGTCCAATTAAACTTAAAAACAATGAATTTCCCCCAAACCAATGCAGAAAAGGCTGAGGCCTTTGCAGATTGTTCTCAGAGTCTATGCGTATTGAAGGCCTCTCACCTAAAAGCACTAAATACAGACAAGATGAGGAGAAAAAGGAAAAATATAAAGACCCCTGTTCTGATAATACTGAATACATAAATGCTCCAATAACAATCAATGAAGTAAAAGATATATTATTTTCCCTTCCTAATAAGAAAACTTCTGTTGGATTAGATGCCATATCCAATGATATGCTTAAACAGTTACCAGAAAACTTCATTCTTCTAATGTATAAACTCTTCCAAAAGTGTTGGTCTGAAGGTGCAATGCCAATGAACTGGAAGCAGTCTATTGTTGTACCCATTCATAAGCAAGGAAAGCCTAAAACTGATAAAACTAGCTATAGGCCCATAGCACTGACTTCTAACATTGGTAAGCTTATGGAGAAAATTATTCTAAAGAGGCTTGTGTATTACTGTCAGAAAAAATAATGTAGTTCCTGTCAATCAAGCAGGCTTTCAGAAAGGTAGATCAGCAATTGATAACTTAGTTAAACTAACAACACAGGTCAAACAACAATTTGCGAGAAGTAAAAATCTACTCGCAACATTTTTGATGTAAAGAAAGCTACGATCAAGTTTGGCATGCTAAATTGCTGCATAAACTGAAGACTATTGGTTATTTCTGGGCATTTTTTCTATTATATTAAAAGTTTTTTATGTAATAGAAGTATGCAAGTGAGAGTAGGGAATGCATATTCAAACTTTAGGTCATTGCATATGGGTTTACCACAGGGTTCAGTTATAGCCCCTTTTCTGTTTAATATATTGCTGTATGATTTACCCACAAAACTGTCTAAAGGCGTTGTCCTGGTGCAATATGCTGATGATATATGTATATGGATGAATGTCACTATGAAGCGTGCTACAACAAAGAGGATGATAAAACTACCCGAAAAGTATATCAAAGAGAGCTAGATAATTTACATAAATATATTTTTGAAAATGGCCTGACATTATCTACAGAAAAAAAGCACATTATGCTTTTTAATAATGGTAGTGATCCAGATACACTGCCACGTTTACGATTGGAGGGGAGCCAATTCAGTATAAAAAATATGGTACAATTTTTAGGCATTCAACTTACATCAAATTAACTTGGAATGCTCATATTGGATAGATTTTAACAAAAGCAAGGAAATGCATCAATTTTCTTAAAATAGTTAGCAGACAGTCCTGGGGACAAGATATCTTCACTCTTAAATGTTTGTCTAAATCACTTTTTACGTTCCAAACTGTCTTATGGACAAGAAGTCTTTTTCAGTGCTCCTAATTATTTACTTAAAAAAACTCCAAAGTATAGATTTGTAAGGCGTACAAACTTGCACTTGGGGTACCATTCCATGCAACACCATAGGTACTTATATGGAAATTTGGGAACTTCCCCTAGCTGAATACCGACAACTTTCATGCGCCAAATATGTGTTACGGAGCACGAATAACAAAAATTTTGTCTGTAATGAATTAAAAGTTCAAGCAGAAACGAATTTTCCAAAAAGGGCTAAACAAATTTCGTGTTTAATGCCTATTGGCACTTATGTATCAGACCTCTTTAAAAAATCTAAAAATTAATAAATATGATTTAGAAACACAAAAGAAGCTTTACCATGTCCTTCATGGGAGATGAATAAAGCCTGTTTTGATATAGAATATATTAATGAAAAAAAGAATGAAAATCAAAACATCATAGTTGCAGATGTTCGGTCGCATATTGAAAATAAGTATGCTGACTGCTTAAAAGTTTATACCGATGGATCTGTTTTAGAAAATCATGACACAGGCTCTGCATTTGTCATACCAGCACTAAAAATTGAGAAATCATACTATCTTGGTAAACATCGTTCAATATTTACAGCTGAACTTATTGCAGTTCTTATGGCTCTGAACTATATTCTTGATTTTCCATTTTATCTCTTTCATATCTTGCTTTGTGTTGACTCCAAGTCAGTATTGTATGCTATAAAATCCCCGAATTTCAAGAAGGTCACCAGAATTATTTTTGAAATCAAATATGTAATACACCTCCTAAGTTTAAGAGGTATTCCTGTGTTTTTTTGTTGGGTGCCTTCTCACGTTGGAATTTTTTCAAATGAGTGGGCTGACAGAGCTGCAAAAAAGGGGGCAAGACATGATATGGAATCGATAGAACTGGATGTTCCCTTATCCCTACAGGAAGGATACCGTATATTAGAACAAACTTCATGGGTAGAATCTGATCAATTCAAGGAACGATATTTAAAAAGTTGCCTGACCACTGCCCATATTTTTTGTTATATGGCTCCTTCTCAAATAGATTCGCGTTTTATAACCGTGAGAAGGGTTAATTCACTATATTTTAGAATGAAGTTAAATGCATTCCTTACAAAATTTTGTAAACATGTTAGATGTCTATGTGGGGATCATATTTCCAATACTCATCTCATATTTGATTGCCCTATTGTAAAACCTTTTTTTCCTACATTTTCTGAACAGTCTCTGGAAAAAGTCTTTGAAAATTCAAAGCTAGCCTTTGCCATTGCCAGATGTTTATTGCATAGTCCACTTGATTATTTATTGTAGTTACAGTATTGTATTTCATGTTTCCACATTGTTGAGTTTTACATTTTGCTGCTGTTTAAAGTATTATCATTACTTTTCTAGGTTGGTTGGGGGATGGGGGGGGGGGGGTGTTTAGTTTGTGTGTGTGTGTTTTCCAAAAAACAAACAAACCCCAACACATGCTATTTCTTTACCTTTTCTCCTTCCACTCCTTCTTCTCCCTTCTTTAACTTCCACTATACTTTCTATTTCCCTCGTCTAATATCACTTAGAGTGAACAGACGTTAAATTGAAGACAACAACAACACTTCTGAAACATGAACACGGACCAGCCCCAAACACGGGGTCTTGCCCACCCAACAGAGTGCCTGTTTCCCACGTTCCTCGGCTAGAGCTCCGAGGTTCACCAATGGTCAGATCTTTGCCTATGCCACCTTTTTTTTAACCCACCATTTAGGTAGGCGCAGGGAGAGGAGATGGGCGCCGCCCTCAATATGCTGGCCCCTAGAGAAGTGAGGTCTCTGACGCCTCGCTCCCCTACGACCTTATAGGTTATGGGGGGACTCCTTTACCTTTACCTTAGGTAGCCGCATTCCGACTTCAGGGATGGTGCTTCAACACGATATCTGTGTGCATGCGTTTAAAACAAATGGTCATCCATTCCCACTAGCACGGAATGGCCTACTCTTCTGGGGGACGGGATAGCCCAGTGGTTAGAACATTGCGCTGGCAATCTGACGACCCGGGTTCGATTCCCGTTCAAGGGGATATTTTCCCCTGGAGTTAACATCAGTGCATATTCCACTCTCCCCCAAAAACCCCCTTTATTTTCCCCTTTCCCCGGGATATTCGTATTTGCTAGATATTTTATAACATATCTGAAGCAGTGTTCTCTGTTTTTGATCTGGAACCTCAACAGAACAAAAGCCGTGCATTGATGGTATTTCATAGCATAATGGGAAACAAAGCGTGTACAATGCAGCAAACGTGTATCTTAGCACAGAGATTTAGAAGATGTTTGAATGTTCAGGTTTCGAGAGTGCGTTTTCCCTTGTGGGATTGCGGGGGCCTGTCGTATAAATAGCGTCCCACCTTCTGGAAATTTTGTGCTAGAAATTCCCTCTTTATCTATCCTCCTCTTTGTTTCTGCTTGTTCCTTTTCTACGCGTCACTCCTTCCTGTCTATTTTCTGCCTTCTTGATCCAGTCTCTGCTTTTTGTGGGGTGCTTTTTTTCTCCAGAAAATTAAAAGATACAATTTCTCTCAGGCCGAAGGTTCGGATGTGCTGGGCTAACTTGTCAGGCGCTTAGGGCAGCGCAAACATTTTCGTCCTGTGACATGACAACAGAATAGTTGTTTCTGTGCGTTCAAAGAAGAAAGAAGAAGGCGAAGAAGAAGAAGAGAGGAAGGAGAGGTGAAGGAGGAGGAGAAAGAAGGAGGAGGGAGGAAAAGAAAGATGAAGGACGGAGGAGGAAGAGAGAGGAGAAGAAGAAGAAGAAAAGCAAGAAGAAGGAGGATGAGGAGGAGGAGAAGATGATGATGAAGGAGAAAAAGAAAGGAAAGGGAAAGGAGGAAGGAGGAGGAGGAGAGAAGAAGAAGAAGAAAAAGAAGAAGGAGGAGGAAGAGGAGGAGGAGAAGAGATGATGAAGGAGAAAAAGAAGAAAGAGAAGAGGAGGAGGGGCAGGGGAGGAAGAAGAGAAGAGAAGAAGAAGAAGAAGAAGACGGAAGAAGAAGAGAAGAAAGAAAGAAAGAAGGAGAAGAAGAAAGAAGAAGAGAAGAGAGAAAAAGGAGAAGGAGGAGGAAGAAGAAGAAGAAGAAAGACGAAGAAGAAGAAAAGAAAGAAGAAGAAGACGCGACGAAGGAAGAAGAGACGACGACGAAAATGCCTGAGAAAAAACAGGCCTAACGGAATTGTACACATTTTGAGATTTTGCAGCTTATGTTTGTACAAATAAAAATGATGACAAAAGGAAACAAAAAACGGATGTTGGAATGTCTTATCAGGTTTAAGTCTCTAACCGTTTCCCCCCGAAGGTCGTGATGCGGCAAGCTGCATCGGTGGGTAAACACGTGGCATAGGTTATGTTCCTCATTGGTGAGCCTGGGATCACTAGCCAAGAGCTGAACACACCCTCAACACCACACACCCACCACACAAAACACCACACACACACCACACACAACCCTCACACACCACACACACACAACACACACACACCACACACACACACACACACACACCCACCTCACCCACACACAGACACACACACACACCTCACCACACACACACACACACAACACACACAACCTCGCACACACAACACAAACCACACACACACCACTTCATCATCATGGCGACACCAAGCGTCTCTGAATTGAGCGCTGAGCGCTAAACGGCAAAGAACAGAAACATGACTAAAACAAGGCGTACCAGATTAGTTCTGCATATCCTACAAAAGGTGAGTCAGATAAGTCACGGGGAAGGCAGAGGTGAACATGCTCTTCCGGTCAGCAAAATAATAACTCTAGTCAATCCGAGGACCATTCTTCATCCAACAGTTGTTCCAATGACAATGTAACAGTCATCAAGGTCGACACAAAATGATCTTACCATTTTCTTAGATCTGTAGGCCCACATTCTGTACTTGATGGAGAGGTGACCACCTTGAGAAGACGGTGGCAACCAAACCCGACGTGTTGGCGGCGCACGCATTGGATCTGTGGGAAATTCTCCCTGGGTAACAACAGCAACCCCGACGGAGCAACAGTCATCCGCCTCCCAATCGGGCAGCCACCTATGCCCGTCGCCGTTCAACGGCAGGACCCTCCCACATTTCTGGGAGAAGTCAACCCAGGACAGCCCTCTAGACCTAGTAGGTCAAACGTACAACTAAAAACAGGGTTTGGGGAACCAAAAAAGGAACAACAAAGACACACTGAAGAACACCCTTTGACGCAACAACAATGACGTCACAAGCATGTAGGACTGAAAGACACTCTGATCTGCCCACTGTCATACTTCTCCAGGACTCTGTTCTAATGGCGTTAATTGAAAAAACGTCTAGGACAGTCATGGATAAAGAGTGGGAAAAGAGAAAGGTTCAGATAATACCAGTGGACATTCCTCAGATAATGTGAGTAAAGCCTGTGATATGCAAAAAACCACATGCTGTAGTTATTCATTGTGGGACAAATGATCTTAACAAGTCGGATTCCCCAAGAATCCAGCAATCACCTGGTTAGTAATGTAAAGCAGAATTTTGGCATTCCTTTCCTGAGGGACCTAAACATTGTCTATTAGCACAGATTGATCTCTGAAAAACCAAGTATCAGATGAAGAGAGAACTCTTCAATGCAATGACTTGCCTCGGCTTTAATACCATTACACAACGTTATTTGTCTCCACGGAAAATATGTACACTCATTATCATTACGAGATTCATTTCATCCAAAATGCAAAGGCTCCAGTTATACGGGCTAGATAAACTTGGCAGGCATGTTCAATCATTGTTTTGGCTCACAGCAAAGAGGAGACCCAAGCGCCATTTTCAACCCAAGAAACCGTTCATCCAAGTACACGTACGCCTTTGACAACCACTACCAGCGCCAGTGTACAACCAGCCACAAATACGAGCATGTTTACCAGCAGGACTACCGGGTGGAGACAACATGCTCGACATAACAAGTTTGTGTGGTGGAAAATATTTGAATGGTGGACAGTTGTTTGTCTTTGTTGCCACCAGCTATAGATCGGGTAACAGTTAAATGACACTGTGATTTATGCTCACATCCAGCAGCTGCTCTACACGATCCCCTGGTTAACTTTGGTGTTTTTTTTTCTTTTATTGCTGTTTTATTGAATTGTCTGAACTTTCTTACAAGAGCCCTTGGACACTTTTATTAAGATTTCTTTTCTTTTTACCTCAATAATTTTTGAATTTGTGTTAGGCTTTTTGTTAGTTAGGGCTTTTTTGTGTATAATGTCTAAAAGAAATACACTAACGCTTAATGTCATGCAGTGGAATGCTAGATCCATTCACGAATTACCATACTTAGTTCAACATCTTTTAGTAACAGCTTCAAGCTCTCACCTGCAGTCCTCAATGTAAAGAAGTGTAAATACCACGACTCAAGGTTACTACTACCCACCGGTTCATGAATACGTGGATGTTGTTGGTAAAGTAAATACCGCATATATATCCAAGAAGGAATAGATTATAGTGCATACTGTTGTTCACCTAGGCCTAATGATATCCAGATTCATTATTCGTGCGCTTTTCTGCACGTGTAAAGATTAAGGATCATATGGTCTTAACATTTGTTTCAGTATATTTGCCTAAGGGAGCTAAATGATATAATACTGATATGGCTGCACTCAATTACAAGATAATCAGAAATGGCTGTTGGGTTAGCAGGGACTTCAATAGCTCACGCACCCTTTTGGGATAAGGAAGTATATCCATCTCCTGTAATCGTTTTTAGAAAAATATAACAGATTCTTGTCTATGCCTACTAAATGATGGAGTGTCACCAGAATACCTGAACATATTAATCACAAGGCATCGGCATTAGATCTGTTTTAGTATCTTCTGCTCTTGCCACCTGAATGTACGTGGGAACTTATGAAGACACATTGGGAGAGTGATCATTTACCTTTTGTTGTTATTTTAATGAAATGCCAGTCCCCTGTAACACTGAAAAAAGATAAACTCCCCCAAATTTAACTATAAAGAAGCTAAATTGGAAACAGTTTAAAAGTATCTTTGCAGCTAAATACAACAGCTTGGATTCTGAAAAACATAGTTGAATTTTTATTCTACTTTTACTAATGCCATCATTCAAGCTGTCTTATTATCAAGCCCTATCCATTAAATCATTAAAATCAAGGAAATGTTCAGGAAATGTTTGGGTGGACACCTGCTGCGAGGAAGCAGTGACCAAAAAATCGTTTTATGTATAAACAAACATTATTAAAAAATAAGACGCCAGATATCATGAAAAACAGAAGCAGGCAAAAAACTATAGCAAATGATCATAGCTCAGGCGAACGAAACGACAATTTTGGTCTTCGTTTTGTTTGAGGCGAAGTATCAGATCATAAAAGATCTTACAAAAGTGTGCAAAAATTTCATGAAATGAGAACGGTGTGATTTTACCAACTTGTCCAATTAAAACTTAAAAACAATGATTTCAACAATGCTGAAAAGGCTGAGGCCATTGCAGATCTGTTCTCGAGTCTTATGCGTATGAAGGCCTCTCACCTAAAAGCATAAATAAGGACAAGATGAGGAGAAAAGGAAAAATATAAAGACCATGTTCATGATAATATGAATACATAAATGCCTCAATACAATCAATGAAGGTAAAAGATATATTATTTTCCTTCCTAATAAGAAAACTTCTGTTGGATTAGTGCCATTCAATGATTGTTCAAACAGTTTACCAGAAAACTTCATTCTTCTAATGTATAAACTCTTCAAAAGGGCTTTGGTCTGAAGGTTGGCATGGCAATGAACTGGAAGCCAGTCTATTGTTGTACCATTCATAAAGCAAGGAAAGCCTAAAACTGATAAAACTCAGCTATAGGCCCATCGCCATGACTTTCTAACATTGGTAAGTTATATGGAGAAAATTATTCTAAGAGGTTGTGTATTACTGTCAGAAAAAATAATGTAGTTCCTGTCAATCAAGAGGCTTTCAGAAGGTAGATCAGCAATTGATAACTTAGTGTAAACTCCAACACAAGGTCAAAAACAATTTGCGAGAAGTAAAAATCTTACTCGCCCCATTTTTGATGTACAGAAAGCCTACGCTCAGTTTGGCATGTTAAATTGCTGCTTAAACTGAAAGACTATTGGTTTTTCTGGGCATTTTTTATATTATACTTAAAAGTTTTTATAGTAATAGCAGTATTTGAACGTGAAGTAGGGAATGATATTCAAACTTTAGGTCATTGCTATGAGGTTTACCACAGGGTTCAGTTTGCCCCCTTTTCTGTTTAATATATTGCTGTATTGATTTACCACAAAACTGTCAAAGGGGTTGTCCTGGTGCAATTATGTTGATGATATATGTATATGGATGAATGTCCTATGAAGCGTGCTCAACAAAGAGGATGATAAAACAATACAGAAAAGTTATCAAAGAGTGCTAGATAATATATACATAAATATATTTTTGAAAATGGCCCGGTGAATTATCTCCAGAAAAACGCACATTATGCTTTTTTAATAATGGTAGTGAATCAGATACACTGCAGTTTACGATTGGAGGGGAGCCAATTCAGTATACAATATGGTAAAATTTTTAGGTATTCACCTTACATCAAATTAACTTGAGAATGCTCATATTGGATAATTTTAACAAAGCAGGAGGCAATGCATCAATTTTCTTAAAATGGTTAGCAGACAGTCCTGGACAAGATTCTCACTTTAAATGTTTGTTAAGCGTCACTTGTACGTTCCAAACTGTCTTATGGTCAAGAAGTCTTTTTTCCGTGCTCCTAATTTTTTTACTAAAAAAAACTCCAAAGTATAGATTGTACGGGTCGTACAACTTGCCACTTGGGGGTACAATTCCATGCAACACATAGGTACTTTATATGGAAATTGGGTGGGGACTTCCCCTAGCTGATACCGGACCAACTTTCATGCGCCAATTATGTGATACGGAGCACGAATAACAAAAATTTTGTCTGTAAGGAATTAAAAGTTCAAGCAGAAACGAATTTTCCAAAAAAGGGCTAAACAAATTTCGGTGTTTAATGCCTATTGGCACTTATGTATTCAGACCTCTTTTAAAAAATCTAAACTTAATTAAATATGATTTAGCAAAACACAAAAAGAAGCTTACCATGTCCTTCATGGGAGATGAATAAAGTGTTTTGACATAGATATATTAATGAAAAAAGAATGAAAATCAAAACAACATAGTTGCAGATGATTCGGTCGCATTTGAAAATAAGTATGCTGACTGCTTTAAAAGTTTTATATACCGATGCGATTGTTTTAGGAAACTCATGAACAGGCTCTGCATTTGGTCATACCAGCACTAAAAATTGAGAAATCATACTATCTTGGTAAAAACATCGTTCAATATTTACTGCTGAACTTATTGCAGATCTTAAGGCTCTGAACTATATCTGATTTTCCATTTTTATCTCTTTATATCTTGCTTTGAGTTGCCTCCAAGTCAGTATTGTATGCTATAAAATCCCGAATTTAAGAAGGTCACCAGACTGATTTTTGAAATCAAATATGTAATACAAACCTTCTAGTTTAAGAGGTGATTTGTGTTTTTTTGTTGGGTGCCTTTCTCACGTTGGGACTTTTTTCAAATGTGTGGGCTGACAGAGCTGCAAAAAAGGGGGCAAGACATGATTATGGATTCGATAGAACTGGATGTTCCCTTTCCTACAGGAAGGTACCGTATATTAGAACAAACTTCATGGGTAAGGTTTAAAGAATCTGATCAATTCAATGAAAACGCGAAATTTAAAAAGTTGCCTGACCATGACCCATATTTTTTGTTATATGGCTCCTTCTCAAATAGATTCGCGTTTTATACCGTGAGAAGGTGTTTATTCACTATATTTTAGAATGAAGTTAATGCAATCCTTACAAATTTGGTAAACATGTTAGAGGTCTATGGGGGATATATTTTCCAAATATCTCTCATATTTGATTGCCCTATTGTAAACCTTTTTTACCTACATTTCTGAACAGTCTCTTGGCCCGGAAATGTCTTTGAAATTCAAAGCTAGCCTTTGCCTTTGCCCAGATGTTTATTGCACTAGTCCACTTGATTAAGTTATTTGTAGTTCAGTATTGTATTATGTTTCACAATGAAGAGTTTGTACATTTTGCTGCTGTTTACAAGTATTATCATTACTTTTCTAGGTTTGGTTGGGGATGGGGGGGGGGGGGGGTGTTTAGTTTTGGTGTGTGTGTTTCCAAAAAAAAACAAACCCCAACACATGCTATTTCTTTACCTTTTCTCATTCACTCCTTCTTTTCCCTTCTTTAACTTCCTACTATACTTTTATTTCCTGGTCTCTTATCACTCTAGATGTGGAAACAGACGTTAAATTGAATGACAACAACAACACTTTGAAAACATGAACACGGGACCAGCCACAAACACGGGGTCTTGCCCAACAACAGAGTGCCTGTTTACCCACGTTTCCTGGCTAGAGCTCCGAGGTTCCACCAATGGTCAGATCTTTGCCTATGCCAGACCTTTTTTTTTAATCCCACCATTAGGTAGGCGCAGGTGTGAGGAGATGGGCGGCCGCCCTCAATATGCTGGCCCGAGGAAGTGAGGTCTCTGACGCTCGCTCCCTAGACCATATAGGTTATGGGGGGAACTCCTTTACTTTACTTAGGTAGCCGCATTCGACTTCAGGGATGGTGCTTGCTTCAACACGTTATCTGTGTGCATGCGTTTAAAACAAATGGGGTCATCCATTCCCACTAGCACGGAATGGCCTACTCTTCTGGGGGACGGGATAGCCCAGTGGGATTAGAACTTGCGCTGGCAATCTGACACGACCCGGATTCGATTTCCCGTTCAAGGGGGATATTTTCCCATGGCAGGTTAAACATCAGTGATATTGCCGCTCTCCCCCAAAAAAGTCCTTCGGATGAGCTTTAACCTGGAGGCCCCGTGTGCGAACGCAGGCAGAACCATCTTGCGCGCACGTTAAATCCTGTTCACTTTTCGTAAGGTTCAGGGCCTTTGTGTGCCGGTGGGAAAGATGACGAATTCACAAAAACCGCATATATACGGGGGACTGGAGGTTTAAAAGCACATAAGTGCTTATTCTTTATCTCGATATAAAAGTGTTATTTTTTATTTAAAGAAACAAAAGCGGAACGGGTTTTTGAACACGTGCGCAAAATATTCTGGTACATTCGCACACGGGACCTCAGTTTATAGTCTCATCCGAGGAACTCGACATTCAGTTTAACGGTTTTTGTCACAAACTGGAAAGAAAGGGTGAGGCTGGACCGAACCCCTAACCTCACGGTTCATTGGCTAGGCAGGTAAACGTTCTTGCACCTTGCCTTTCTTATGCAGATTCGGATACTGTGCATCCTCTTTACAGGTGCGGGGGGTGGGGGGGGGGGGGGGGGGGGGGGTGCCGTGGAATTGCAATACGGCAACAGATCGCGACCAACCACTGCAGTGCTTAGCAGTGTTGGCGCGCGAAATTTTTTTTTTCAAACAGGACTTGTTTGATCGGGTGAGGAGAGATGAGAGGAAAGAGCATTCCAAAATCGACGATGGTTTGGGGAGTTTTGGTTGCAACATGTGTGTTTTTCAAGTAGGTCATTGTTTTGTGTGTGTGTGTGTGGGAGGGGGGTGGTGAGGGGAGTTGGAGGAGCATTTGTGTGTGTTGTGTGTTGTGTGTGGTGTGTTGTGTGTGTGTTTGTGATGTGAGAGAGAGTGAGCATTCAATTTTTAAAGTCTTGCCGCTTAAGTTGATACCAACGACTCTAAAATGGGAGAGCGAGAGAAAATCTACTCTGTGTGTAATGTGTTCGTTGTGTGTATGTGTTTCGTTGTACGTGTGTGTGTGTGTGTGTGCGTGCGTGCGCGCGCGCGTTTCGTGCAAGGGGGTTGTATGTGTGCGTGTGGTGTGTGTGTGTGTGAGTGTGTGGATTAACTAGTAATAACAATGGCTCGGGTAGTCTTAACATGAACAGATGAGAACAAATAAAAAAAAAACTATAACACTTAAAAATATCTAAAGTACTACCAATAAATGCCCATAGAAACGAACAACAACGATTTAAATAGCTTTACATTTTGTTCAAAATTTCGTCAATGGAATCTCAGAACAAGACAGGGAGATGAGGTTTTTTAATTATTCATTCCAAGTATGATATGGGTATATTTGAAATATATTTCACACTTAGCATTTACCATCTTGCTGAATTGTGTCATGAAATTGCCTTTAATCTTAATCTAATAAAAAAAAAGCCTTGAGTTGTCTTTCTTTGACAGCATTTGATGACTCTGTAAGTGATCAATGTAAAAAGCAACTCTTCCCAGTTGAATGTGAAAGCTGCTTGTTTTAAACAATGCTCTGTGTGTGTGATTTGTGTGTGTGTGTTGTGGTGTGTGTGTGTGTGTGTGTGTGTGTGTGTGTGTGTGTGTACGTTTAAAATATATATTTTTTATTTATTCTTTTATTTCGGGGCTACTGGAAAGGAAATAAGCACTCATTGCCCTTTTTACATTCAATCCCTGTGTGATGCAGGTCTGTAAGTTTGGTCAGCTTTCCACGGCCACACTATGGGCATACTTTCCGAAAAGGCGGAACGGGTTTAAAGTTGTGCCAAGATGTTCTTCGTGCGTTCGCACACGGCGCTCGGTTTAAGTCTCATCCGAAGGACTCTTGGGGAGGTGAGAGGCGGCAATAATGCTGTTAACCTCCAGAGGAATAATCTCTTACACGAGATTGATGTTTGGATTTTTTTGTGTGTGTGTGTGTGGTGTGTGTGTGTGTGTTGTGTGTGAGAGAGAGGAGAGAAGAGAGAGACTTGAGATGGAGAGGAGAAGGAAGACGTAGGAGAGAGAGGACGAGATGTGGAGGAGAGAGAGAGGAGAGAAAAAGAAGAGGGAGAAGAGGGCGAGAGAGAGATAGAGAGTGCAGAGAGATGAGACACATAGGAGAGCGAGATTTATGATCATCAGTTTTTCAGTAGTGTCAGCAGGAATCTTGTAATGACAAACTGCAAGTGTGGTAATCACCACTTTCCAACACTATTATCTTTCTGCACTTCAGTTTATCGACAGCAAAACTGGGGAAGACGCAGAGTAGCATGTGCTTGTGTTGTGTTTCTGTTGTATTGTTTTTGTTGTGTAAATTATAAGTCAGTACCCTCTGTTACAAATGTCTCCACAAAACTGCACCCTCCTACCTCTGTGAATGTCGTAACCTGTACACTCCTTCAGTTCCCCTCGCTTTGCTGCAGTTACCTTGGGCCTACGTAATACCTAGATGTCAACCCAATCCACCGTTGGCCGCGCTCTTTCTCTATTTCGGGTCCATCGACTAGAATGAGCTCCCTCTCTCTCTTTCGCCAAACCTTAGTTATGAACTTTTAAATCCAGCCTCAAGACATATTTATTTAAACATATTTCCCCCTTCTTTTCATATCAAAACTATCACTTCACTTAACCCATGTCTATCACCCTGCTAAAGTAATTGACCTGGTGTGGGTGTGTGTGTTGTGTGTTGAGTGTGCGTTGAGCGCGCGCGTGTGTGTGTTGTGTGTGTGTGTGTGTGGTGCTTTTGAAAAAACATTTGACTATTGAAATTTCTTTCATGATTTTGTCTGCAGCGCACCATGTTTGTAAATATCTTTGTTTAAACTATTAATTATTTATCATTGATTGCATGACTGTATAATAATTATTAGGTTGAATGCATGGCTTTGATTTGTATTTGCGAGATATAGCGCTATATAAGTTCCATTTATATTATTTTTAATTATTCTTATTTATTATTAGAATTTTGGGTGTTATTTTGTCTAAGAAAAGTGTTTTTTTTCGTGGGTAGGTGATCTAGAGGGATACGTACCGCTCTCGAGAAAAGCGAATAAGTGAGGTTCCATCCGTTTTTAAACCCCTCAGTTATTTAGTTTTTTTTTATTCTTTTATTTCGAGGATAATGGAAATAAGGCTCAATGTGCTTTTATACATTCAGTCCCCGTGTGTATGCTGTTTTGTCAATTTTGTCGTCCGTTGCCCACCGGCATACATTTGGCCTACTCTTCCGAAATGGCGGAAACGGGTGTTCTTTATTTAAAGTGTGCGAAGATGTTCTGCGTGCGTTCGCACACGGGGCCTCGGTTTATGTCTTATTCGAAGGATTTTTAGGGTGAGTGGAGTCGGCACTGATGTTAACTCCAGGAGGAGGAAAAAATCCTCTTGAAGGGAATGGAACCGCGGTCAATGTTGAATGCTCAGCAGATCAGGGCGCCAGGTGTTCTACCACCAGGTGTCACGGCCCATCCTGAAAGGTTAGCTGAAGCCATTGTCGGGTATCGGGAGCCATGTCTAAAAACGACTCCTATGTGCCTGTGTGGCTTTAACGCAGTTTTGCCAGTCGTTCTTAGCGGCAAGAATGGCCTACTCTTCCCAAAGGTAGAGCGGGTGTTGACGTATTGGCTAGACCTGTCCTGTCTGCCTACCTGTGTTTGCACACGGGACGTCGTCGGTTTCTAACATCAGCCGAAGGACTTTTTGTGGAATGGAGTCAGTACAGATGCTAACTCCAGGGAAGAATCCCTTGAACGGGTGTCTCTGTGGGGGCTCGATCCCGGGACGTCAGATCACGAGCGCAAGTCAAGAGTCTAACACCTAGGCTACCCCACCTCCCCAATACCAAAAGCTAAGTCCAGGAGACATGATTATAGACAGACCTTTATGCGGGGAATCGAACTGGGTAGCCATGCCCTCAGTGACTGCAAGAGCTCTTGTTCCTCGCTCTAGCCACTAGGATCCTCCACCCCTCCATCACACATTCACCGTTACCTATCCCCTGGTCTTGTAGGCAGTTGGGGCACCACTACAGATTTTGCAACCAGCTTCCTCCACTCTCGCGATTTTCAGTTTTTCTCCTAGCAAGTCGTTCCCATCAGGCCAGTTCCACTCCTTGATGTTGTCTTCCATCGTTTTCTCTGTTCTTAGTGTTCTCCTCCTGAATGACAATATAATAATAATAATAATAATATGATAATAATAAATGGAATTTATATAGCGCTATATCTTGCAGAGTCAAATTAAAGCGCTTGTACTGTTCCTAGGACAGTCTTGGCCGGTTCGTTTGACGTGTCCGAACCACTTTAGTTTGCCTTTTTTTTGACTAAGTCAGGAGCTCTGCATATAAAGCCCGATAGTGTTTTCACTTCTGATGTTTACTTCCTCGAAAAATAATCCCCACATAACATTATTATCAGTAGCACTCTCTTAGCGGGGGTGGGGGGTGAGGGGTTGGGGTGGGGGTACCTCCGTGGTCAGAGCACTCCTTTCCCCCAGCTCAGGTTAAGCAGCTATCGAGCGTGGTTTGGTATGGGTGACGTTTTTGCGCGCCTGGTTCCTAGTACAGTTCCCCCAGTTCACCAGCTGTCCAATGGTTACTGCCCTCTATAAGGTCAGGGAGGTAAAGCAGCGAGGGAGAGGAGAATGGGCGCCGCCCTAAATCTGCTGGTCCCTGGAGAGTGAGGTATCTATGCCTCGCTCCCTTAAATCTGTTCCGTCATTTCGAAGAGTAGGCATTGTGTGTTGGTATTTGCAAACAGATGACAAAAATTTACAAAAACCGCATACACCACGAGGATGGATGTAAAAAACCTCATGCGTGCATATTCCTATTATCTCGATAAAAAGAATAAAATAAAATACACCTTACATACATAAAAATAAAAATAACGACGGCAAAGGTAATGGGACATGTTTACCGTTACTTACTCTCTTAAGGGAATATCAAGGGGAAAGCCAAATGTAGGCCTATGCACAGCGAAGATCCGTATAAATAGATTAAAAAAAAAAAAAGATCCGTCTTTCCCTTTTTACGCTTTCACAAGTAGTAGTCCGGTATTTGATCCTGCAAGCAATGAATAGTTGACTGTGTGTGGTTGTGTGTGTTGTGTGTGTGGTGTATTGGTGTGTGTGTGATTGTTGTAGATGGGAGAGAGAGGGAGAATATTTTTTAAAAAGTTATTTTATTCTGATAATGTCGAGGATAATGGAATACCCACTCATTGCACTTTTTTACACCCAGTCCCCGTGTGTGTGCAGTTTTGTCAACTTTGCATCTGTTCCCACCGGCACGCAATGGCCTACTCTTTCGAAAAGCGAAAGAGGATTTATCGCGTACGCAAAATGTTCTGCGTGGGTTCGCACAGGGGCCTCGGTTTTCAGTCTCACCAAAGGACTTTTGGGGAGAGTGAAGTCAGCATTGATGTTAACTCCAGGGGCAAATATCCCCTTGAACGGGATTCGTCAGATTGCGAGCGCAATGTTCTAACCCCTAGGCTATCCCGAGTGAGAGAGAGAGAAGAGAGAGAGAGAGAGAGAGAGAGAGAGAGGAGAGCTACTGTGTTTCTTCCCCTTGCCTTTGTCCCTCACATTCGTTAGAAGAAGTTTTACAAGGTATCGACTCCACTGCACGACCCCAGGGCCACACTCCACGTATAGATTTACTGCTGGTATTGTAAAAAAAAAAAAAAAGAAAAGAAAAAGCCGACATAAAGCCTGCTCACAGTATATAATTATCAGAAAATCAAGAGAAAAAAATATAGTCAAAGACAAGCGTCTAGCTCATTGTCAATGGGAATTTGTGGAAAATCTTCGAGTTTGACGTTGGAAGTGTTACCTTAAGAGGGGTTGGTTGTGAAATAATATCATATTATGGTTTTACTTCGGGGTTGGTGTCTGGTCTGTCCGTCTATCTATCTATCTATCTATCTATCTATCTATCTATCTATCTATCTAACTATCTATCTATCTATCTATCTATCTATCTATTATCTATCTCTCTATCTATCTTTATCACCTATACCTATCTATCTATTACCTATCTACCTAGTCTACTATATATCTATCTATCTATCTATCTATCTTCTATCTATCTATCTATTATCTATGTGTGTGTGGTGTTTGTTTTGTTTTGTTGGTTAATGTCCATTCCTACTGGTGCTTTAGACACACGCGCAGTCAATACAAAATCCATAAATTACACACCATCTCTCTCTCTGTCATGCGCGTGCGTATGTGCGTGCGTGTTGTGCGTTGCACGCGCGCATGTGTAGTATGTGTGCGCGCCACGCGTCTGTATAGCGTGTATGATTTTACATATATTTGTTTGGAAATTAGGAGCTTAGTTCGTTCACCAACGAAATACAAAAGTGCTGGTTCCCAACTAAAGTACTTTTCACACTTCACTTCTGGCTGTTCTATTCTATTATCTTATCTATCTATCTATCTATTTATCTATCTATCTATCTATCTAACTATCTATCTATCTATCTTATTATCTATTCTATCTATTATCTATCAATCTATTTAATCTATCTATCTATCTATCTATCATCAATCTATCTATCTATCTATCTATTTTTATTATCTATTATCATATCTATTATATCTCTAATCTCTCTCTATCTCTCTATATCTCTATCTATCTTCTCTATCTCTCTTTATTGTTGTTGATAGAAATACCTAGATTCAACCAATCCCCTGTTGGCCGTCGCTTTTCGCTTATCTCTATTTCTGTCACAAATCTGGAATGACCTCCCTTCTCCCTTCGTGAAAAGGCTACTTACGACAGGCTTTTAATCCTAGCCTCAAAGACATACCTCAATTTAAACTAAGATTTTGCCCATTCTTGTTTATATCTTGTCTGTCCTGCCATTGAAAGCCAAAATTCATCACACCTGCTGAAATGTACAACCTTATATGTGCTGTGTGTGTGTTGTGTGTGTGTGTTGGTGTGTGTGTGTGTGTGTGTGGTGTGTGTGTGTGTGTGTGTGTGTGTGTGTGTGTGTACGTTTAATTATGTTAGAATATTGTTAATCATTGTTGGTTGTTTGTGTGGGAGCGGATTGAATGGAAGCGCTCTGATTTGTAATTGCAAGATATAGCGCTCTATAAATTCCATATATCATTATTATTATTATTATTATTATTATTATTATTATTATTATTATTATTATTATTATTATGTTGCAGGTAGTGACACCCTTGGGCGAAGCTGTGACTGACCCTCCCTGCGAAACTGTGTCGTAAAGCGGTGAAAGAAAAGAAAATGGAGATTCTGGGACTGGTGGACATACCACTCGCTTTGGTGCTGGTGGTCATGGTCCTCATGTTCTTCTACATGTAAGTGCAACTCTGTCTTCACAGCTGTCAGTTTCCCCCTCTTTCAGCTCCTCTCAGCAACTATCCACTCCACCCCTGCTTGTGATGACTACAGCGAAACTGACCACAAATGGACTTAAATTTAATAATATTAATATTAATAAATATTATTAATAAATAATAATAATAATAATAATAATATTATTAATAATAAAAAAATTAATAATGATGATGATAATAATAATAATAAAAATAATAATAATAATAATAATATAATGGAATTTCTATAGCACTATATCTGGAAAAGACCAAATCAATGCGCATGCATTCAACCTTCTCATCCACAGCATATTAATCAATTGTAACTATTCAAGAGTTTAAACAAATAGATATTTAAAAACATGGTGCGCTGCAGGACAATATCTATGCAAAGAAATTTCATTAGTCAAATGTTTTTCAAAAAGCACACACACACACACTCACACTGGTGTTATACTGTAGCAGGGTGATAGTAGAACATGGTTAGTGAAGGTGGGATAAAAAACTGGAGGGAGGAAATTTAGGTTGAATATCAAATATGTCTTGAGGCTGGATTTAAAGTGTCATAAACTAAGTTTCTGGACGAGAGAGAGAGGGAGGTCTCATTCCAGGTCGATGGGCCCGACCGAAATAGAGAAGTGCGGCGGCCAACGGTGGATCTGGTTTGAGCTGGTATTTCGTAGGCACACGGTATCTGCAGCAGAGCGGAGGGAACGTGAAGGAACTTGGTAAATGGAAGGGGCTAATTTCAGCACTGGGCCCTGGACCATTGATGAGTTGTGCTGGATTTGGCGCTGTGTTTCTGCTGTGGACACAGAAAAACATAAGAGCGAGAAAGGAAAAATATACATGTGGGTCGAACATTGTCGCTTGGTTGGTGGGACATCCAGGCTGATTTGAGGAAATATGGTTTAGGAGTTGTAATTGTTTTGTTGCTAGAAGTCAAGAATTGTGAGATCTTTTTTGCGTACGTTATCGCCCGCCTCCCTTTTTCCATGTGCTAGCACATTCCGGACTCAGGGATGATGTCATACACACAGCACCTGTCTGCGTGCATTAAAAAAACACCGTCCTCACTTCCGACTGCCGAAATGGCTACTCTTCCGAAAGGGTGGGGACGGATTTTAAAGTGTGCGCAAGAATGTTCTGCGTGCATTAGCGTCGAAGACTCTTTGTTTATGGACTCTGACCTTGAGTTCAATTTTTCGTCAAACTAGGGACAAAAGGGCAACAAGAGCTGGAATCGGGGGAAAAAATCACAACCTTGCAGGTTTTACGTTCTTCAGTTTGATATTCGTATTTGCTAGATATTTTATAACATATCTGAAGCAGTGTTCTCTGTTTTTGATCTGGAACCTCAACAGAACAAAAGCCGTGCATTGATGGTATTTCATAGCATAATGGGAAACAAAGCGTGTACAATGCAGCAAACGTGTATCTTAGCACAGAGATTTAGAAGATGTTTGAATGTTCAGGTTTCGAGAGTGCGTTTTCCCTTGTGGGATTGCGGGGGCCTGTCGTATAAATAGCGTCCCACCTTCTGGAAATTTTGTGCTAGAAATTCCCTCTTTATCTATCCTCCTCTTTGTTTCTGCTTGTTCCTTTTCTACGCGTCACTCCTTCCTGTCTATTTTCTGCCTTCTTGATCCAGTCTCCTGCTTTTTTGGGTTCTTTTTCTCCAGAAATTAAAAGATAATCATTCTCTCTCATGCCGAAGTCAGATGGTGCTTGGGCCTAACTGTCAGGCGCTTAAGGGCAGCGCAACAACATTTTCGCTCATGTGGTCAGACAACAATAGTTGCTGTCTGAGCGTTCAAAGAAGAAAAGAAGGAGAAAGAAGAGAGAGGAAGGAAGAAGGAAGAAGGAGGAGGAGAAAGAAGGAGGAGAGAGAAAAAGAAGAAGGAGGAGGAGAAGAAGAAAGAAGGAGAAGAAGAAGAGAAAAAGAAGAAGGAAGGAGGAAAGAGAAGAGAGAGGAAAGAAGAAGAAAGAAGAAGAAGAAGAAGAAGAAGAAGAAGAAGAAAAGAAGAAGGAAGAGAAGAAGAAAAAGAAGAAGAAAAGAGGAAGAGGAGAAGAAGAAGAAGAAGAAGAAAAGAAGGAGAAGAAGAAGAAGAAGAAGAAGAAGAAGAAGAAGACGACGACGAAAATGCCTGAGAAAAACAGGCCTAACGGAAATTGTACACATTTTGAGATTTTGCAGCTTTTGTTGTACAAATAAAATGACTGACAAAGGAAACAAAAACGGATGTTGAATGTCTTGATCAGTTTTAAGTCTCTAACCGTTTCCCCCGAAGTCGTGATGCGGCAAGCTTCATGGCGGGTAAACAGGGTGGCATAGGTAAAGTCTCCTCATTGGTGAGCCTCGCATCACTAGCCCAAGAGCGAGAAAGAGGCAATGCGAGCGTGTGTGTGTGTGTGTGTGTGTGTGTGTGTGTGTGTGTGTGTGTGTGTGTGTGTGTGTGTGTTAGTGTGTGTGTGTGTGTGTGTGTGGTGTGTCGTGGTGTGTGTGTTTGTGTGTGTGTGTTGGGGAGTGTGTGTGTGTGTTTGTGTGTGTGTGTGTGTTTGTTTGTGTATGTGTTTGTTTGTCTATGTGTGTTTGTTTTTTGTGTATGTGTGTGTTTGTTTGTGTTTGTGTGTGTGTGTGTTGTTGTTTTATTGAGTATGTGTGTGTTTGTGTCTATCGCGATTTATTTTTCATGCAATTAAAAAAAAGAAGTAAGAGAAATGTGTAGACATTATGTTCATGTTGATGAACATCGCATGTATGTCAAACATTACGGACTACCAATACTGTGATGTATATGTGTTTCATCATTGAAAACCCATGTCATGGCTGATGTAATATGCTTGTTTTCGTAATCAAGGTATCACTAAACGTGAACGGACTTTAAAACACACCATAACCACCGTGACACTTTAACTTTCGGTATATATTTGTAGTGGTAATCGTTCACACCCCTTCTCATGTAACCATTCCCTACGCCCAATGTGGTTTTGCATTGTGGCCTAAGGCCGAGGCACAGTAAAAGTCTGCAGTCTGAAGTCTCTATTCAACACTACACACACCGCGTGGCTGTCTCTCTTTGTGGCAGCAGGGTGTCTGTGAATCAGGTTACATGACAGGTGACACCCAAAGCAAGTACTGTCATGTCATGGTAGAGCAGGGCAGGTGTTTTCCCCTCTACCTCGGCCACCTGCCTGGTCCTCTCTATAGCTACAGCCGTGTCTGTCTGTCTGTCTGTCTGTCTGTCTGTCTGTCCTTAGGGCTGGTCTGCATAGACGTTCCATAATAATGAGGATGATGACAATAATACAAAAATGTCATCATCATCATCATCATCATCATCATCATCATCATCATCATCATCATCATCATCACATTATTATTATTATTATTATTATTATTATTATTATTATTATTATTATTATTATTATTTATTATTATTATTATTATTATTATTGTTATTATTATTGTCGTCGTCGTCTTTGTCGTCGTCGTCTTTGTCGTCGTCGTCATCGTCATCAGCATCATCATCATCATCATCATCATCATCATCATCATCATCATCATCATCATGTGTGAGTGAGTGTGTGTGTGTGTGGAGGGGGAGGGGTGAGGGTAGGGATCCAGATGAGTCAGATTATAACGTTTGAGCAAAAATCTTTTTTTCTTTTTCGTGAATTTTTTTTGAAAAGCTGACTTGATATTCACAACCGATTTCCATCTGTCTGTTTGTCCTTCTGTCTGTCTGTCTGTCTGTCTGTCTTTCTTTCTTTCTTTCTGTCTTTGTCTTTCTTTCTTCCTGTCGGTATGTGTGTTTCTCTTTCTGTCCTGTTTTCTTTCTTTCTGTTTGCCTGTTTGTCTCTCCCCACTCTCTCTCTCTCTCTCATCTCTCTCTCTCTCTCTCTCTCTCTAATGTGTTTTATTACTGGAAAATCGATAGAAAGTTTGTTTTTGTTTTCTCGTTTACTTGTTACCACTCCCCTTTGTCCCTTTCACTTGTATTGTGGCTCAAGGCCGAAGTATAATTAAAATATTCAGAGTTCTCTCTCTCTCTCTCTCTCTGATATTTGTTTGTGGTGGTTGTAGTTATACAACAGCATTTTGTTTTGTGCTTTTCCTTATTTTTCTCACTCAAATACTAAGCAATTCGGCAACCCCCTTCATGTATGGGCCAATGGCCTTTTTGTGAATAAATCTTTTGAGCTCTCTCTCTCTCTTTCTTCTCTTCTCTCTCTCTCATCTCTCTCTCTCTCTCTCTTCTCTCTCTTCTCTCTCTCTCATCTTCTCATCAGAAGAAACAATGTCCATTTGTAAACCCAAAGTTGAAGATGAAAAGCATTTCCTTTATGAATGTTTTGTGTATAATGACTTAAGAATTTAAATTTTTAAGGGATTGTGTTGATACACCTTTACATGATCTACTTAAAGCAGAAAACAGTAGTTAAAATCACTGCCTGTCTAGATATATATTCCACGCCATCAATAAGAGAAAAAGTTTGTTGTATTAGGATATTCACATCACAAACGAAGATATGGTATCGTCTTGTTATGATTTTGAAAACTATATATGTATATTGATTTTATCCAGACATAAGGAAGATACATTTAGATCAAAATAGTGAATTGTGTTTGATACATATAGATTTTTATGTATTTGTGCATTGTCTTCATTATTTCTTTCACTGAAAGTGAGCTTGGTATTGTGTATGTTATCCGGTTTTTGCCCACTCGGTGGCATTTTCAATTCCTTCTACGCCAACCATGTATTATGGCCTAAGGCTGAGATACATTAAATTTCTGAGTTCTGAGTTCTCTCTCTCTCTCTTCTTCTCTCTCTCTCTCTCTCATCTCTCTCTCTCTCTCTCTCCTCTTTGCGTGTGTGCGCGCGCGTGTGATGTGCGTGCGTGCGTGTGTGTGTGGTGGTGTGTGTGTGTGTGTATGCCTGCGCATGTACACATAATTTATGTGAGTGTGTTTGCGTGTGTGTTGTGTGTGTATGTGTGCGTGCGCGCGTGTGAGGGTGTCGATGTGTGTGTTGTGTGTGTGTGTGTGTGTGTGTGTGTGTGTGTGTGTGTGTGTGTGGTGTGTGTGTGTGAGTGTGCATGCCTCCACATGTACAGATATGTGTTTGAGTGTATGTGTGTGTGTGCGTGTGCGTGTATGAGTTCGTGTGTGTGCATGTGTGTATGACTGGGCACGTACATAGGTGTGTGTGTGAAAATCAATCAATCAATCAAAACCTTTATTGCCAATAAGTCATAACAAGACTTCTTTGACACCAAACATAATAAACATAGTCAACATTTCCTAAAAGATGTTGATTCTGTGTGTGTGTTTGTGCGCGCGTGCGTTCGTGTGTGTGTGTGTGTGTGTGTGCGTACGTGCGTTCGTGCGTGTGTGTGTGTGTGTGTGTGTTTGTGTAAGGCCGCGTGCATTAATGTGCCTAAATGTGTATAATTATGTCACTGTGTGTTTTGTGTGTGTATCTGTGTGTGTTTGTGTGTGTATCTGTGTGTGTGTTTGTGTGTGTATCGTGTGTGTGTTTGTGTGTGTATTGTGTGTGTTGTGATTGTGTGTATCTGTGTGTATATGTGTGTGTGTATCTGTGTTGTATCTGTGTGTGTATCTGTTTGTGTTTGTGTGGTATCTGTGTGTGATCTGTAATGTTATTGTTGTGTAAACTGTATGTGTGTTTTGGTGATATTGTGTGTAATGTTGTGTGTCGTTGTATCTGTGTGTATGTGTGTGTATGTTGTGTGTGTGTGTGGTGTGTTGTGTGTTGATGTGTGTGTGTGTGTGTGTATCTGTGTGTATGTTTGTTGTGTGTGTATGTGGTGTTGTGTGTGTGTGATGTGTGTACGTACGTAACGTGGCATTTCAAGAATGGTCCAGTCTGGGTATACAGGTCCCCCGCCTCGCCTTCTCTTTGGGGAACATGCTATGAACAGCCAAGGGGTTAAGCCAGGATCAGTAAGCTTGAATATGTATTTTCGCAAATTTACGCAACACTCAAACCAATCAGGAAAACGGTATACTCCCCCCTGTTTCCTTTAACTCCTAAAACCA
>CM054165.1:4955645-4988145 GCA_028751875.1 Rapana venosa
AGACAAAAAGAAATTCTTTGTGACAGTAGAAGCAATCGACTTCTGAATTCACAATGGGATGTTGACTACCTAGTTCTTACTATTTCTTATCTCTGAATTATCTGCCTGATTGTCATTGTTTACGAGTGTAGACAATACATAAATGGTGTGTGTGTGTGTGTGTGTGGGTGGGTGCGTGGGTGTGTGAAATAAGTCTGTGTTCTAGATCTTCTGTCTAAAAACATGAATTCAAATATTGGTGTATGGTGTGGCGTGGGCTTATTCGAGCACACACACGTACGTGCGTGTGTACGCTGCTAATGCGTGCGTAAAAATAAGTTTTTTATTTCTTCTAGTCAATGGTTGAAAATGTGTTCACATTGATGTTTGTGCGCATGCGCGCGCGTGTGTGGTGCTGTGTGTGTGTGAGTGTGTGGTGACATTTTATCTGAAAACCAATATGAAATATAGCTTTTGTGTCTTTGGATATATTTTGATGATAATCAATCTGCCTGCACAGTATTGTACTGTCCTTCATGGATGATAAAAGTGTTTTTTCTGACTGACTTAGACTTGACTTGAACTTGACTCCAACCTCCCCCCAAAAGTACTTAGGAGGAGACTACAAAACCGAGGTCCCCTTGTGCAAAGGCACACAAAACATCTTGCCAACCTTTGAAACCCCATTTTGCTTTTTTCGGAAGAGTAGACCATTGTGGTGCTGGCAGGGAATGACAAAATATACAAAACTGCATACACGGTACTGGATGCAAAAAGGCACATGAATGCTTATATCCATTATAATATTAATAATGCAATAATAAATAATAATAATAATAATAATAATAATAAATAATAATAAATAGTAAATGGAAATTTTATATAGCGCTATATCTTGCAAAGAGCAAATCAAAACGCTTAGCATTCAACTCATCTCTTACACCAGTCATACAAACCAGTGACAAGCAATAGTTCCATCAAGTCCAAATTGCACACACTCACTCACACACACACACACCACACACACACACACACAACACACACACACACACACACACACACCATACACACACACACACACACACACACGCACGCACGCCCACACACACACACACACACACACACACACACACACCACTGATAAAGCGAGGTCGTGAGCCAGCCTAAGGCTTGCTCAAATATCTCCACAGCAAGAAAGATGAATAGTCTTGTTTTATAGAATAAAACTTAATGCATTCGTAACCAAATTCAGTAGAAACAGAAAATTGTCTATTGTGGTGAGAATGTTTTTCTAATACTCATAAAATATTTGAATTTAAGAATAACAAAAGCTTTTTTAACTCAATATTCTGAAAACTCCCTTTAGAAGCATATTCAATAATTTGAATTTGGCATTCTTGATATTGCAAAAGGTCCTCTGCATAGTCCTATAGGACAGTTTGTTTATAGTTTCATTAACAGTTAATCACTTTTATGTTTTTTTGTTTCGGGTGATGTTTTTTGAGTTTTATTTTTAACAACTACTTTATCTTTATTGTATCTTTTGCTTTGCGCGGTTTCCTTTTTCATGATTAGACTCTTTTTCCCCCTCGCATTTTCAGTACAGCCTCAACAACCACCTCAATTATCAATACACACCTTGTATACTTTTTTTTTTTTTTTTTTTTTTTACCTTATCCTTCGTCCTAATATCCAACTGAGAGTGAAAACAGAACGTAAATAAATCGCGAAGAACAAAAACAGCAGACCAACAACCACAAAACTCACCCACCCACACAGAAAGTCCCACACAACCCCTGGGCCAAGGCCAATAGAAAAATCTATAGTCATGATTGGAAAAGGCCAGGGGAAAAACCTAAGAGAATAATAGCCCAGGAGAAGGAAAAAATCCTTTAGCGGTTTTGAAAATAAAATAAAATGGGTCTTGACGACCTTGGAGATTTTAAAAAAGATGTCCCCATAAAGAAAACGGGCTTTTTGGGCCGCTGAAGAGAAGCGAAGAGGGCAAGAAAAAATCATTTCGCCACATCCCAAGGACCCGAGAAAATAATAAAATTGTTGGGGGAAATGTCCTACTTTTTGATAAAAATGAGATTTAAAAGATGAAAATCAACAACCTATCCCTTTTTTTCTATCTATATTGTTTTTGTTTTCTTTTGTTCTATATTTTACAAGTCCCCCAATAAAATCTAAGTCACCATTCTCTGTTCCTCCCTGGACGAACTTTCTTTAGATTACCCAAATGGGTTTTTTTTTGCTTTAAGGAACAGAAAGAGCCAAAACTAAAAACAAACACACCTTTTGGGAGAAAAATTAAACACCCCAACTCCATTTCAAAAAACTGCGCTGCGTTTCATAACAGGGCCGTGTATAATTTTTTTAAAAGGTTCCAAGTTTAAACCGTAGGGGAGTGTTTCTATAGAAGACATAAGAAAAAAACCATTAGCACAAATGGCCCCCGTTAAAAATGCCCAAACACATATGTTACGCTGGGGCAAAAGTAAAATCAAAAGTTTTTCGAATTTGAATCATTTTTTTATTAAATCCCTCGACTGGTCAAAAACTGATAAAGAATAATAAAACCAAGTCCCCAAGTGGTCCCCCTATGGGCAAGAAAATAAAGAAGAGGAAACGAAGTGGGATAAAGGGAAGGCAAAGGGTCCCCGGTTTTTGGAGTCTTTCAGCCCCTGCCAGGCTTTTATGGGAGTCGTGGGGTTTTTTTTTCCAAACTCGGGTATAAAAGTGGGGGCCAATGTTTTTGGTGGGGACCTAACTAAGGGGTGGGGGGATTTTTTACAATCGATCCCAAGTAATATATCAAACGTAATAGCCGCAGAACCTGCCCAGTGGACCTTTGAACCCTTTTACCCGGATCTCGCTTTTTGAAGACTAAACAACGTGCCAAGATTCGGGCGGCCGGTGGTCATTCCACGACCCATTACTCAATAAAGAGCCTTTTTTTCCAGTGCAAAATAATTATTCCCTAAAAAGGATGGGGGCGCGGGTCTACCCACGACCCCCCAGGTGGGTAATGTCTTTATTTTATCCCGCGATGCCAGGTTAGGACCGGAGGGCAGTTTGGCTGCCGCTATGGCCCGAGTACCTAAAGCAACGCGTCCAACAATGGCAAAAAGCGGGTGCACCTTCCGTGCAAATGTTTAAATAGATTCCCATGAGTCAAAAAGGAAGAAAGTCGAAAAAAGAGAATGGGGGAAAATAGATCCCCCCACCTCCGGGCCACTTAAGCTAATGGGTCAAAATTGGGTTAAAGGATCCCCCCCCTGGTTCCCCCTAAAATATCCCCATTTCTTCCCCCAAACCTTGTTAACCCAACCGAAACTTCGGAAGTGCGAAAAGACCCCCCGAGACTGTTGCTCTTCGAGTAAAAACAGTGTGGGGGGGTTGGGAAAACCAGTTCCCCTGGAAAACCAGGCGCTCACACATAACCCAAGACCCATGGCCTGAGAACGCCCCACAAAAAAACCAAAAACAAAAAAAAGCCAAATGGTGGGGGGCCTTCAAGTAACCCAATGCCATTGTTGCAGGTAAGTGGACGAAAAGGTTGGCACCCCCCCCCTCCCCCCCCCCCCGTGGGCCCCCCCCCCCCCCCCCCCCCCCCCACCCCCCCCCCCCCCCACACCCCCCCCCCCCCCCCCCCCCCCCCCCCCCCTCAATTCGGAAAGTGCTTATTATGCTGTCCGCCTGAATTTCTGGGCAGATTGGGCGGACGCCCAAACACCACGTGGCCACACTCTGGGGACGGTAAAAAAACAGCCTCCTGGGCCAGATGGAACTTCTGCAAACATGAAAATGCACCAACTCTTTCTGCTTGGGTTTTTTACCCTGTTCCATCTTTTTATTTTTAATCTGTCCATGGGGCAAGAAACAAGCTATCCCAGTTATTTTCGCCTTTCAAGGGGGTGTGGGCCAACTCTCATTGCTGTTTTGGCAATTATGGCGCGCCCCTTTTTTGAAAATGTTTTTGACAGTTGGCGGTGGGTGGGGCTGCATGGGAGCTTGTTTTATTTTCTGGGGGCTTTTATGGCCTTTTTGGGTGCCCTGGCCAGGCCTCCAAAAGTCAAACTTGGCCCCTGCCTCCAATGTTGGCAAATTCAAAACCGTTTGTTGGGCAATCTGGGCCCAAGGTGGGCCCTTTGGAAGTGTGGCGCCCCACTCGTGGAGAAACCCCACGGTTTCCCACTACCCTTGGAATGTTTGTGGCCTAACAATCAATTTCCTCCTTCCGCAGGGATTGCCTGGCCGGAAAAATGAGAACGTGAAAAGCAAGCGGTGTAAATCCTCGCCCCACCTTGCCCAGGCCTGATGGGTTCCCCGCCTGGGAAGGTTTTGAATGAATGGCCCCCAGATGCCACGGCAGGGTGCAAATGGCGTCCGCCAGAAATCCATGATGGTTTTGAGCTGGAACATGACCCATGGGGCCACCGCTTTTGGTCACACTTGCCGGGTTTTTAATAACATTGTGAACGCAATGAGGCCCCCCATTTTTGTCCAGGAGTATGCCCCCAACTCTGGCCCCCCTTTTGTGGCAAAATTTTAAATAAAAAAGAAGGATGATATAACTCCCCTTGAGGTTTTCCCCCTATTTTTTGACAGAAACCTTCCCGTTCACAACCCATAGTGTTATAGTGCCCATTTGCGTGCCCTGAAAGGTAAAACCACTGTGGCTTCTTCCCCCTCCTTTTGCCTCTGGTAAATTCCGACCAGAGTGGAACCCAACAACGCTGCCTGTTATTAGCTTGAGAATCCCCAGATCCCAGGCCAGGGGAAACTTTTCATGGGAACCTATTGAATGAGGTGGGGGAAGAAATCTTCCCCCTTGTTTTGATCAACACTTGTCCCCCTACCAATGGTCCAAGCCCCTTTTTTGGCAGCGGAAAGTGGGGTGTTTGAGCCAGGGAAAACACCATAAGGGAAAGTGATTCCATGGATCTATTGAGGGGAATGACTGAGAACCTTTTTCCCGACTAACGTCCCAAGAAAAGACACAAATAACCCATAGCGGTAAAAACATCAAGATTCACAAAATTTTGACTCGACAAGGAAGCCTTTGATAGGGAAAAAACCCCAGAGGTAAAAAAAAATAAGAAAAATTTTTTTTCCAAGCAAGGATACAAAGGGTGGGTAAAAGGTAATGCAGCACTCCCCACTGTGGGGAATTTAGACCCCAAGAACACATCGGGGATAACACCGACAACGACTAGCTTCAATAACAGCGGTGGGGGACTGCAAACAGCAAACGAGAGCCCCTTCTTTGGGCAAAACGCCCCGCCGACCAGTCCCTAAAAAACCAGGACGGTCCCACATACAAACCTACAAACAGCTCACAACTACAACCATCTGCGTACAAGCCGTAGATCGAGGGGCCTAGAAGAAATAAGAAAGAAAAATGAAACAAAGTAAAAAGCGTAAGCTCAGACACAAATATCAGGGGGCAAAAGTCCAAACAAAAAGATTCCAGGGACCAGTCCCCCCCATGAAACGGAAATGGCAAAAGAGAATTGAGAAAATCGGTGTGAACAAGATGGGGCCAATACATAGAAGAGAAAAACATACAAGAAAAACCGATAGCGCAAAAGAAAAGCCATACTACCAAAAACCTGGTGAAAGCTGACTTACAAACAAAAAAACAGAGAAAAAGGGTTTAACAATCCCAGCAACAAAAAAATGGGGAACAGTTTTGTCAACCACCCCCCTCACTTGACGACCGAGGAATTAATACTGGGAAACAGAGATGGGATCAAGAATACTGCTTCCTGAAAACCCCTGTAAATACACTAACTAGAAAACCGCAGGAAGAATAGTCCCAGAAAGTCCTTAAATGGTACCCGAAAGCAAGAAGACACAAGACAGTCCCCCCCCCCCCCCCACCCTAATACCTCCCCCGAAGAAGAAGTTCTGGGAAAACAGCACGCTCCCCCCACCCCAAGATCGCTGAAAAAAGGGGGAAGTCAGCCGAGGGGCTGGGAACAAAACATACCAACGCTGGAAGTTTGGGGTTTCCCAAGCCATGTAGCGGGGAAAAAGCCCTGAAATTCAAAAGCCGCCCCTTACTAAAAGAAATCTGCAACAAGGATTCTGGACAGACAGGAAAAATGGGCCAACACCAATTGGACAAACAGAGTTCACGCCCCCCCACTCATTCATCACCCCCTCCCCAGAAAGGAAAAATCCTACACAAACAATTGCCCCATATTAACAGTGCAACAATCCAGCAGCCTCCAATAATTAAGTACAACCCCCCAAAAGCAAATGTCCCCCCCAATGCCTGCAAAGAATAAAAAAAATGAATAGACCCCCTGAAAAGCCCCACAAATGCAGAGACCAATCATTTGGCTGAGGATCCAAGCAAAAACGGTTTCAGAAACAGGGCGCAGCAAAAAACAACAGAAAACAGAATATTTCCCAACCCCTCAGAAATACAATGGTTGAGCGATTAAAAAAAACAACCCCTTCCCAACATCAAAACAAGACCTTTACCCAACGTAAATTTATTTTAAACAATTCGATTTAAAGAAGGCGCGCATATTTTGGAACAGGAGGGTGTGGTCAATGCAAGCTTTGTGGGGCAAACCATGACTTTGTACAGCAAACAATGCCCAACACCTGGATCAGAAGTACAATCAAACAGCTTGTACAGCGAGAGGCCACCCATTAGGCAAAATGTTATTAACAAAAGACCAAACAACAAACAATCGGGAGAATGGTTCTATCGAACAACATGTTTGGAGTAAAAAAGTGCGAGGTGCCCCATTTTGTCCCTACTCCTCCACCCCCACTCCCCTTTTCAAAACTAACCCCTTTGGAAAGGAAGGAAATCCAAGCCCCAGAGATGCACAGGAAACAATCAATGAAGGATCATTCAGCTGCGTTTTTGGTGGTCCAAGAACCGATCCCACAAAACCTCTCCGCTTTTCCCCCGGCAGAAAATGTAAACATTGAGATGGGAATAGCCGATCAGAAAAAAAAGAGGCTTTGCCAGGCCCTAACCAGAAACACTTTGGGATAAGGGCCCCCTCCCCAAAACAATAAAACGTGACCAATGGATAAAACCAGTGCAGAGGAAAGACCCAAAAAATGATTGACCTTAAAAATAACACCAACTGCCAATATAGCAGACACACTGGAAATACAGGGAGGTTTAAAATCTGAATAACCAGAAAAAATAGCCCATGGAAAAACAGTTTTCAAAAAGCTATCCCAAGTACCTGGAAAAGCCCATCATGTAAAATCGACCAAGGGGAAAATCCTGAATGCCAAGAAGTAGTATGCAAGGGACTGACAACAAGAACATTAAAACAGCTAGTCTTATTTATTGTCTCAAAACCTAAAACACCTCAACAGGGAGAAGGACCCAAGAATAACTCCACTTATCTCCAAGCGAATCAGACTTAATGCCGGCCTCCCTTGTCCCATAATCTCCCTATTTTTAATTCTTGTATGACCCCCTGTATTGAATCATGGACCCTGAAAACTAGCCAACGAACTTTGGACAAGAGAAGAGTAAAAAAAAACAGGTCAAGTGGGAGAATGAAAAGGATTACTCTTATTCCGCGGGGAGACCCCTACCCCCTTGGCAAACTCCCCTACAAGAACACCACATAAGGCCAACGGAAAAAGCCGTGCCAAATATACACGATAATTCCAGCAACAAACCAAATTTGTGAAACCCTAAAGAATAAAAAACCTTCCCCTAACGAATCCGTGGGGAAAAAGCGTAAACTAAGTGGTAATGGGCCCCCCATGTTCCCCCCAACAAAGATCCCAAGGAATTACAAAAGACAGTGTTTAAGCAAAAGGCTTAACTGTCCACAAGGAGTAGAAAGAAGAAAGAGGCGAAGACAAAGGAAGAGCAAGGCGAGGATTAACACATCAAAGGTGAATGGCAACCAATGCCCTAGGAACTCAACAAAACCCTTGAGAAAAGGGCAGAACAGATGAAGAGGAATGGAAGGGGAAAACTGGTGTATCTGAGTCCCCCCCACCTTTGAGGGTGGCCCCCCACGGTCCCCCTGTCCCCAGACTACAGGAACAGATAAGATAGATAAGAAATAGTTTTTGAGCCAGTTGGGTGAAAGGGTTTCGGTGGGTAGTAATTCCAATTTGCAGAAAAAAAGGATTCGGCCCAGCTGGAGGAGGCCAAAACAATTGCGTGCCCCAAAGATTGACCTGACCTGTTCTCCCCCCCCCCCTGGACCAGCCTGGCCTTGACCAAAGGTTAGGGAAATGGCCAAAACAAAAGGGTATTATCCACCCAGCAATCAGCTACCCAAAAAAACTTTGACAAATAACCGTAAAAGCGGTCCCAGGCTATGGAAACGGACCAAAAAAATACCTGGCAGAAAAAACTGCCAATCCCGCCCCCGAAAAGGAACCAACCCTGCACCATATCATCAAAATCGTGGTGAGCAAGCGGAAAACCCCTGGGGATTTTAATAATGCCTTTGAAGAAAGATTATTCCCCCATGCAAATAATCCATCCCCAAATTTTCCCCCCCTAAAGGGGGGCGAAAAATTTGCGAATCTCGTTTTAACCGTTCCCCCAGGCCATGTGCCGGTATTTTTTATCTTTTTTGAGGTCGAAAGCAACTAAAAAATTATCAAGAAGCGTGATACTTGTAATTTTTTGAAAAACGCCATCCCTCCTCCAGGCTTCATACATGTCCTCAACAGCAAACAACCCCAACCAATACACCTGATCCCCCACACTTCTATGTGGGGATTTCAAGGTTTTGCTATTATGGGATCCAAGGGAAGAGGAAGGCCGACCAAGTAAACATAACCTTTCCATCCCTTCTCGAACCTGTCGTCACCGGTTTTCCTTCAAAACCCCACGGGCCTCTTGAAGAAACCCTGGCGCCCGCCCTTCGGTGAAGTCCTTGAAAAAGTGGTCCGCCCCCCGGGCCCTGAAAGAAACATTCCTACAGGGTTCTTCCCACGAAACCCGGCATAAACCATCCCTTTTTTTGAATAAGCAAAAGCGGTAACTTTTTATTTCTTCCTCTTTAAAATGTTGGGTCTTCACAACGACCCGCACCAATCCTCTTTAGGAATAAGCTAAGCGTTACTTCCTCTTTAAAAATGTGGGTGGAGGTTCCCTTTCCCGACGACCCCCGCAACAATCCTTGTTGGCGTGGTTGTAGTTTATAAAATGAATGCGTACAAAAAACTAAATGCAATTTTAATTCCCCCTATTATTTCACGGCACCAATCAATGAAATTATATATTTGCCAGCGAAAGTTTTTATTATTTTTTTCAGGTTCCTTGGACAAATTCATGAGAAAATTAATTTGCGTGAAGAAAGCTTCAAATAGTTTTTAAGAGAATATAAAAAAAACTTATTTATATGCCCTCCTGGGATTCCCATAGGGCGGCCCCAGGAAGTTTCCCCCCCGGCTAAAGGTTTTAAAAGCCTATGTCGAAACGTAAAAAATACGCAAAAAGCAGCGGAGAAAAGGCCCCAAAATACACAGGTTGTAAAACGATGCCCCTGAACCCTTCCAAAACAAACACGCAGTGGGGGTGGACCCCCATTAGATAAACGGAAAACATGAAAAAAAAACAATGCCCCGAATTCCATCCCTTCGGCCTAATAACTAACTGGAGGATAGGACCAGTTGGTTTCCAGAATTTGTGTGGATGTGGGACCGTTTTTCATGGCTTCAACCAATAAGGTAGCCGCATTATTGACTTATTCAGAGGGGAAATATAATTAAAAACAATGAAACCCACCAGCTAGCAAATGGCGTGTTTTAAATAAAATTAATTAAAGATTTAGCTGTAATTTGTAATGTAAATATACGCAGATGCAATCAATAATCTGTCCGCCCTAATCTAGTAATCCTCCTCCTCCCCCTCTCTCCCTTCTTCCACTTCACCACCCTCCATACCCCTTCCTCTCCACTCCTTACCCGTCTTCCCTCTCTCCACTCTTCCATTCTCTCTCTCCCTCCCTCCCTCCTTCGATAGATAGATAAGAATTTAGAATAGAATAGAATAAGATAAGATAGATAGTATTTTCATAATATGTAGGTTGGGGTTGTGGGGGTGGTGTAATTGTTGGTGTTGTTTTTTTGCCCCTGCCCCCCCAAGCACCATGGGCACCAGGTTTACCGTTTGATTAAATCTGAAGGGACAAACTTAGTTCGGGTTAGCGTGAGTACCCGACCACTGATGTAACTAAACTCCAAGGTAGGAAATCCCCCCGTTTAGGTGGATTGAACTCCAAACCTGGGCTCGATCCCCCGGGTCCATGATAATCCGCCGAAGCGTAACGAGCTCCTTTAAAAACGCACTAAGCTTTCCCTTCCCGTACTCCCCCCCCTATGAACAAATATTTTAAAGTTTGTTTGAACTTTATGTTCTTTCCCCCTTTCCAAAGATTCAATGTTGCCCCCTGAAGGAACCGGGCCACGAGGGAAGCTCCCAGTGGTGACCAGAGCACTCGCATAATTTTTTTCCCCCCCAGCATAGGGTTTTAAGCAGCAACGTGAGCGTGGTTTATATTTCACCAAACTTTGGATGGTGTGGACCTGTTTGATTTCACACCTGGGCCTCAGTACAGTCCCCCCCAACTTTTTCTCACCCCAAGCTTGGTTTAACAATAGGTAAAACCTGCCCTCTAATAAGGGTCAGGAAAAAGGAAAAGCCAGCCGGAGAGGGGCATGAAAAGGGAAATTTGGGTGGCCAGCCCTACAAATATTGGCTGGGCCCCCCGAGAGGAAAGCTGAAAGTCCTCCCTGATCGCCTCGCTACCCCCTGACGGGTCCACAAACATTAAAGTTTCAGGACCATTTTTTCCCACCTTTATATCTTTTAATACTACTGAGTGAAATGTCTAAGTTAGTAAAAAATTCAGTTACATGGTTTGGGCCGGAAAAACAAATTCCCCGAAACCTACGAACCCTATTTGATCCCTGGTCCCATTGGGGATATGAAGGTCCGAAAAATGGTATATTTTTTAAAACCGCCTCCGTGCCTATCCAAAGCCCAAAAGCAGCTAAAGCGTAGAGGTTATTTTATTTTAACCTTACGAACTTTGTATGGTTTGTTCTTTTTGGCGTTGAAACAATGAAACTACATCCCCTTGTGTTGTTTTCTGGCCCCATTTCACGATGGGGGGGGGGAGGGGGGGGGGGGGGGTAGGCGGTGCGGGAGGGGGGGGGGGGGGGGGGGGCGGGGGGGGGGGGGGGAGGGGGGGGGAGGGGGGAGGGGGGTGGGGGGGGGGAGGGGGGGGGGGGTGGGGGGGGGGGGAGGGAGGGGGGGGGGGGGGGGGGGGGGGGGGGGGGTGTGGAGGGTGGGGGGGATCCGGGGGGGGGGGGGGGGGGGGGGGGGGGGGGGGGGGGGGTGAGGGGTGGGGGGGGGGGGGGGGGGGGGGGGGGGGGGGGGGGGGGTGTGGGGGTGGTTGGGGGGGGGGGGGGGGGGGGGGTGGGGGGGGGGGGGGAGGGGGGGGGGGGGGGGGGGGGGGGGGGGGGGTGGGGTGGGAGGGGGGGGGTGGGGGGGGGGGGGGGGGGGGGGGGGGGGGGGGGGGTGGGGGGGAGGGGGGGGGAGGGGGGCTTTTTCAGGTAACAGTGTTGATCCCCCTCTTTTGTTTTAAAAGTTTGTTGCACACAAACAAAAGGCCAGGTGTTTGGTTATTTTTACTGCATGTAATCCTTTTTTTGCCCGTCCAGTCCCAAAAACGGAAATTAAAACCGCTTTTTGAAGATCCACATTCCCGATAACGCAAAATCTTTGGAATCAGTGGGGTTGTAAAACATAAACAGTTTTTGACGATTTTTCCCCCCCGTTTTTTTGAGTTTTTTTGGAAAACCCAGGGGGGTAAGATAGTTTTAAAACAAAACCTCTTCTGGTGTTTTTTCATATGTGTTTTAGCTCTTTTTCAGTACCCATTTCTAGAGTGGTGCTTGTTTTGTCCTTGTCCCCCCGCTTTAAGCCCCATGCTTTGCGCCCTTTTTCTTGGTGATCCCCCTTTTTTCTTCTATATAAAAAATACTGGTATGTTCAAACCCACCCCACCATTTGGGGTGGTTTTATTTCATTTGTTTTTGTTTTTTGGGGCACTTTTTGGGGCGTTTTTTTTTCCCTCTTTCCCTCCCGAGGCAAGTAGCTTTCCCGGTAAAGTGGGATGGATTGTTTTTGGGAAATTATAACTGGTTTTTTCCTCTCACTATGAATGTTAGCGGTTAATTTCCCCCCCCAGCCTTTCCAAAAGGAATGGAATTTCCTAAACACACAACCAGTTGTGGCTGCCACGCCAGGGTTAAATTCCATCCAATAAATTGTATTTTTTTTTTTATTTTAACAACTCCCAGTATTTTTGTCCCCATCCGTTTCTAACCCGGTTTACGCAAGTGAGCCCTAACTTCCCCCCACTTTTGGGGAAGGTGGGACGGGAACAAGCCCTGGTGGTTTTAAGAAGTGATGTAATTCCGATAATCCTGGCTGACCCCGAGATTCGAATCGTCGTACAAGAGGAATTTATTTTCCCTGGGGGTATTAAAACATCAAGTTTGCCGACCCCTCCAACTCCGTCTCAAAAGTCCCCCCCTTCCAGATGAGTCCTAATAAACCAATGTCCCACCTGTGTTGCGACACGACCACGCAACAGAACATCCTTGCCGCACACGGTTAAAAGGTACCCCTGTTTTTTTTATTTTTTTTTTCCCACCCTTTTCTTCATCCAATCTTCCCGGAAAAAGAAGAAGGCACCACTGTGGGTGTGACTAAAATTTTTACAAAACCGCGCAATACACCAACGGGGGACAGGAGGAATTTTTTTCAACAAAAAAAAAGGCGCACCACGGAGCCGCTTATTTCAAATTAGTCCCTCGTAAAAATAGAAATTTTTTTTTTAAAAAAGGCCAGAATCAGATTTATTAAGGGAGTTTGCGGGCAAGGCACGCTTTCCTGCTAGCGTCCGCAACAAACAAAGGGCCCTATCGGTTTTTTAGTTCCACCTCATCTGAAGAACCTCACGGTGGGGAAGAAAATAGAGGTCCAGTGAAACTTGAATGAGAACTCACAAGGGAAACAATCCCACCCTCGAAAACAGTGGGGCCAGGGAGGTTACAAGTATATCTTCCGACGAGTCCCGAGGCCCCGTTCCCCAGAAAAATTGGCAAGCTTCAAAACGCTTCCAACAGAGACCACTAGGCCTATTTCATGGGAAGGAGACCGGGAAGACAGACAGCGACAAGGAACATACCACACATTCACCTTGGGGCTTGCGTTGAATAAAATAATTGAATGAAAACTTATTTTTCCGTCAACATCATGGGACCAGTAACTGGAACCTCCCCCAGTGGTTTGGAACCCCTGTTTTTAATGAGAAAAGACCCCTAAAAAACTGGCCCTTTCTGGCAAGTCCCCCCCAGAAAAACTCCAATTCCCCGCCACGCCCAGAACATTTGGGCAAAACAATAATAACAGGCCCAAGAAGACTCCACAGTTTTTGTGGATTGGCGGTGTATTATCCAAGCCAAGTTCCCCCCCCCCAGGGAAATGTTCCCCCAACAAAACAGGGACAATGTACAAACCCCCCTGTGCTGAACCAAACACACCCAAGCCCTCAGCCCTGCAGACGGAAGCCTCCTAAAGCCAGATACGGCATGGCGTCCTCAGCAAGGACATGCAAAAGCCAGACACATATCAGCGCAAAACCAAGCAAGACAAGCGAATAACAGCACAACACGAACTACAAGCAACCACAGTTAAGAACAGGTTCAAGACAGAAAAGAAGGAAGAAGCATCCGAAACACCCTGAAAATGGTAAAAAAACAACTGAGTTTGTTGTCTCTAAAACACGCTGCCCCAACACACAGGATGAATTTTGGGTCCCAACCCACGCCCTCCAGCAAACCTGGGACCCAACAGTGAAACACAGAACCAGTGCGGAGGGTGGCGGGTTGCTGGAAATGGAAAAGCCATATCAAACCGATTCCATACCACCCTGTTGATCAAAAGTTTAAACCTTACAACCACAACCCCCACATAGAAAGGAGGGCCAACCGTGGGGTCCACCGAGTAGGTATGTTATTTATAATAGGACGGTCCCCAACTCACCGGTGATCCAAGGTTTTGCCGGGGTTGTTTTTTTCGGATCCCCGGCTCCGGCACCCCCGGGGTGTTGATGTGGTCCCCCCCTTGGTAAAAGACAACCTCTTATAACCACCACACTTTCCTCACTGTCCCACCACCAAGGGGTTTACACAAAGTGGGAATAAAACCAGCCTCTGCTGGGGAAAGTTAATCCCCTGGGCCAGGACAGACTAGCGTTCCCCCAGGACCCCCCAACAGGGGGTGGTGAAAAACCCAACAGTATGACGCTTAAACTGCTTACATGAAAACCGGTGAATAAGCCACACGGCACACCTCTATGGGCCCTTCTGGGCTGAAAAGAACCATACTTATTTATTCTTTAAACCCACACATCAGAAACCCTCCACTGGGAATACCTCCAATTTGGGAACCCTAAGTTGCGTGGAAATACGGCTTGGCGTGTGTTTTTTTATTTGGAAGGCAAGATTTTCAGAGTGAAAAAACCTATGCCAAGCTACACGCAGAAACTGAGAAAGTCATTACTTGATTTGGCCGAATCGTCCAGCGAAGAAAACAAGACAGATGAACCAAAACAATTCAGAAAAAGTTGGCGTGTTTTGGCCCCAACAGATATCAAGATTGAAAACTAGTTTTGGAAAGTACTTTCCAGAGAGATATAACCAGATGACATTTGTGCTAGAAAAATTTCGCCTGGTGAAGGTGGGCCGACTGGGTGCCTGAGGTTTAATATTGGTACAATCAAAACAGGAAAAAGAATAAACAAACCCATGGGGCTAGCTGAAGAATGGTGGGTCAGGCTGGAGCCCCAAACACCAGTTTGCTGGGAAAAAAAGGAAAAAGGCATGGTCCCCCGAAAACACGAAAGTAACTCATGCCAAGAGAGACCAGCGAAACAATGTTGGCGCTCTGCCCACAAGTTTGGGAATAGTACTTTCGACCACGCTCAATCCCCTCTGTTTTATTTTTCTTACCTTCTGGCTGAATGGTATAGGACCCATGAAATTGACTGCCCCTGGTGGGGAACACCAGGTTTTCTTTCAGTGACAAGTTTTCCGCATCTTTTGAAAACTGTGGGGGTCCCCCCCCCCTTTAGCTTTCCAATTAAAAATTAAAATTAAGGCCCGAATGCCCCAAAGCACGTTGGGTGGTATCCAATGTCAATGATAGAACATCGCCTGTCGAAGCCGGCCCCATGTAAAAAACGCAGGCCCGGCTCTTTGCCCCCCGAGTAAAGGCCCTGTTAATAATAGCATACAACCACAGCAAATAACGAATTCAAGTTTCAATGAATTCTACATATCACTAGGCTAAGATATCCCCCCCCCCGACCCCACCTCAACAAAAAAAAAGCCAAAAAAAATAAAAACAAATACAAAAAAACAATACAAGAAAGACCGCCCCCGAAAAAAGAAAAAAAAAACGACGCACACAAAAAACCCAAAGACAAACAGAAAATTATTAAAAACCACCCACAAACACCCAAACAAAACACAACCACAACTCACACACACACAACCACACTCAACCACAACACAACAAAACCCACACAACATACACCACACACACAACAACAACAAACCACAGCCCCCCACAAACCGCGGTTTAGTGAATTGTGAGTGTAAATTTTAATGAAAGAATTTTGGTCTAAATTAACCAAAACAGAACCTTTTATTCCATTTTTGAAGTGTGCAACTGAAACACACCACCCCGCCACCCCAGTTTTTCCCCCCCATGTTTTCTCTCCCTCCATACTCCCCCCCCCCCCTCCCCCCCCCCCCACCCAACCACCCATCCCTCCCCACCCCCCCCCCCCCCCCCCCCCCCCCATTTACATTGCTAAAAAAAATGGTGGGAGATAGGGGAAACAAGTAGGTTTAGTTATGAAAAAAGGCAGAGCCAGTTTTTTGCCCCTGTGGGGGGAATAAGAAAAATGGTCCCCAACACGTTTTTGGAACACGACCTATTTTTAAATATCACAGTGTTGTGGTGGGTGTGACTCGGTGTGTGGGTGGGGGGAGTGGGTTGTTGTGGTGTGGTGTGGGGTTGTAGGTTGTGTCCCCTCTCCTCCTCTCCATACTCCCCCTCCACCCACTCTTCCTCTCACTCCTCTCCTTCCCTCCATTCCCCCCTCTCCTCCCGTGGGGTGTGGTTTTTGTTGGAGTGTGCGGTGTCCTCTCCTTCTCCTCCTCCCAATCTCACTCTCTCTCTCATTCACCCTCATCGCAATCTCTCTCCCTCTTCCCACTCATCCTACCTCTCTTCTCCTCCTAAATCTCTCCCCACCCTCCCTCTTGGACCTCTCAATCCCCTATCTCTATTCATCCCAGACAAAAAGAAATTCTTTGTGACAGTAGAAGCAATCGACTTCTGAATTCACAATGGGATGTTGACTACCTAGTTCTTACTATTTCTTATCTCTGAATTATCTGCCTGATTGTCATTGTTTACGAGTGTAGACAATACATAAATGGTGTGTGTGTGTGTGTGTGTGGGTGGGTGCGTGGGTGTGTGAAATAAGTCTGTGTTCTAGATCTTCTGTCTAAAAACATGAATTCAAATATTGGTGTATGGTGTGGCGTGGGCTTATTCGAGCACACACACGTACGTGCGTGTGTACGCTGCTAATGCGTGCGTAAAAATAAGTTTTTTATTTCTTCTAGTCAATGGTTGAAAATGTGTTCACATTGATGTTTGTGCGCATGCGCGCGCGTGTGTGGTGCTGTGTGTGTGTGAGTGTGTGGTGACATTTTATCTGAAAACCAATATGAAATATAGCTTTTGTGTCTTTGGATATATTTTGATGATAATCAATCTGCCTGCACAGTATTGTACTGTCCTTCATGGATGATAAAAGTGTTTTTTCTGACTGACTTAGACTTGACTTGAACTTGACTCCAACCTCCCCCCAAAAGTACTTAGGAGGAGACTACAAAACCGAGGTCCCCTTGTGCAAAGGCACACAAAACATCTTGCCAACCTTTGAAACCCCATTTTGCTTTTTTCGGAAGAGTAGACCATTGTGGTGCTGGCAGGGAATGACAAAATATACAAAACTGCATACACGGTACTGGATGCAAAAAGGCACATGAATGCTTATATCCATTATAATATTAATAATGCAATAATAAATAATAATAATAATAATAATAATAATAAATAATAATAAATAGTAAATGGAAATTTTATATAGCGCTATATCTTGCAAAGAGCAAATCAAAACGCTTAGCATTCAACTCATCTCTTACACCAGTCATACAAACCAGTGACAAGCAATAGTTCCATCAAGTCCAAATTGCACACACTCACTCACACACACACACACCACACACACACACACACAACACACACACACACACACACACACACCATACACACACACACACACACACACACGCACGCACGCCCACACACACACACACACACACACACACACACACACCACTGATAAAGCGAGGTCGTGAGCCAGCCTAAGGCTTGCTCAAATATCTCCACAGCAAGAAAGATGAATAGTCTTGTTTTATAGAATAAAACTTAATGCATTCGTAACCAAATTCAGTAGAAACAGAAAATTGTCTATTGTGGTGAGAATGTTTTTCTAATACTCATAAAATATTTGAATTTAAGAATAACAAAAGCTTTTTTAACTCAATATTCTGAAAACTCCCTTTAGAAGCATATTCAATAATTTGAATTTGGCATTCTTGATATTGCAAAAGGTCCTCTGCATAGTCCTATAGGACAGTTTGTTTATAGTTTCATTAACAGTTAATCACTTTTATGTTTTTTTGTTTCGGGTGATGTTTTTTGAGTTTTATTTTTAACAACTACTTTATCTTTATTGTATCTTTTGCTTTGCGCGGTTTCCTTTTTCATGATTAGACTCTTTTTCCCCCTCGCATTTTCAGTACAGCCTCAACAACCACCTCAATTATCAATACACACCTTGTATACTTTTTTTTTTTTTTTTTTTTTTTACCTTATCCTTCGTCCTAATATCCAACTGAGAGTGAAAACAGAACGTAAATAAATCGCGAAGAACAAAAACAGCAGACCAACAACCACAAAACTCACCCACCCACACAGAAAGTCCCACACAACCCCTGGGCCAAGGCCAATAGAAAAATCTATAGTCATGATTGGAAAAGGCCAGGGGAAAAACCTAAGAGAATAATAGCCCAGGAGAAGGAAAAAATCCTTTAGCGGTTTTGAAAATAAAATAAAATGGGTCTTGACGACCTTGGAGATTTTAAAAAAGATGTCCCCATAAAGAAAACGGGCTTTTTGGGCCGCTGAAGAGAAGCGAAGAGGGCAAGAAAAAATCATTTCGCCACATCCCAAGGACCCGAGAAAATAATAAAATTGTTGGGGGAAATGTCCTACTTTTTGATAAAAATGAGATTTAAAAGATGAAAATCAACAACCTATCCCTTTTTTTCTATCTATATTGTTTTTGTTTTCTTTTGTTCTATATTTTACAAGTCCCCCAATAAAATCTAAGTCACCATTCTCTGTTCCTCCCTGGACGAACTTTCTTTAGATTACCCAAATGGGTTTTTTTTTGCTTTAAGGAACAGAAAGAGCCAAAACTAAAAACAAACACACCTTTTGGGAGAAAAATTAAACACCCCAACTCCATTTCAAAAAACTGCGCTGCGTTTCATAACAGGGCCGTGTATAATTTTTTTAAAAGGTTCCAAGTTTAAACCGTAGGGGAGTGTTTCTATAGAAGACATAAGAAAAAAACCATTAGCACAAATGGCCCCCGTTAAAAATGCCCAAACACATATGTTACGCTGGGGCAAAAGTAAAATCAAAAGTTTTTCGAATTTGAATCATTTTTTTATTAAATCCCTCGACTGGTCAAAAACTGATAAAGAATAATAAAACCAAGTCCCCAAGTGGTCCCCCTATGGGCAAGAAAATAAAGAAGAGGAAACGAAGTGGGATAAAGGGAAGGCAAAGGGTCCCCGGTTTTTGGAGTCTTTCAGCCCCTGCCAGGCTTTTATGGGAGTCGTGGGGTTTTTTTTTCCAAACTCGGGTATAAAAGTGGGGGCCAATGTTTTTGGTGGGGACCTAACTAAGGGGTGGGGGGATTTTTTACAATCGATCCCAAGTAATATATCAAACGTAATAGCCGCAGAACCTGCCCAGTGGACCTTTGAACCCTTTTACCCGGATCTCGCTTTTTGAAGACTAAACAACGTGCCAAGATTCGGGCGGCCGGTGGTCATTCCACGACCCATTACTCAATAAAGAGCCTTTTTTTCCAGTGCAAAATAATTATTCCCTAAAAAGGATGGGGGCGCGGGTCTACCCACGACCCCCCAGGTGGGTAATGTCTTTATTTTATCCCGCGATGCCAGGTTAGGACCGGAGGGCAGTTTGGCTGCCGCTATGGCCCGAGTACCTAAAGCAACGCGTCCAACAATGGCAAAAAGCGGGTGCACCTTCCGTGCAAATGTTTAAATAGATTCCCATGAGTCAAAAAGGAAGAAAGTCGAAAAAAGAGAATGGGGGAAAATAGATCCCCCCACCTCCGGGCCACTTAAGCTAATGGGTCAAAATTGGGTTAAAGGATCCCCCCCCTGGTTCCCCCTAAAATATCCCCATTTCTTCCCCCAAACCTTGTTAACCCAACCGAAACTTCGGAAGTGCGAAAAGACCCCCCGAGACTGTTGCTCTTCGAGTAAAAACAGTGTGGGGGGGTTGGGAAAACCAGTTCCCCTGGAAAACCAGGCGCTCACACATAACCCAAGACCCATGGCCTGAGAACGCCCCACAAAAAAACCAAAAACAAAAAAAAGCCAAATGGTGGGGGGCCTTCAAGTAACCCAATGCCATTGTTGCAGGTAAGTGGACGAAAAGGTTGGCACCCCCCCCCTCCCCCCCCCCCCGTGGGCCCCCCCCCCCCCCCCCCCCCCCCCACCCCCCCCCCCCCCCACACCCCCCCCCCCCCCCCCCCCCCCCCCCCCCCTCAATTCGGAAAGTGCTTATTATGCTGTCCGCCTGAATTTCTGGGCAGATTGGGCGGACGCCCAAACACCACGTGGCCACACTCTGGGGACGGTAAAAAAACAGCCTCCTGGGCCAGATGGAACTTCTGCAAACATGAAAATGCACCAACTCTTTCTGCTTGGGTTTTTTACCCTGTTCCATCTTTTTATTTTTAATCTGTCCATGGGGCAAGAAACAAGCTATCCCAGTTATTTTCGCCTTTCAAGGGGGTGTGGGCCAACTCTCATTGCTGTTTTGGCAATTATGGCGCGCCCCTTTTTTGAAAATGTTTTTGACAGTTGGCGGTGGGTGGGGCTGCATGGGAGCTTGTTTTATTTTCTGGGGGCTTTTATGGCCTTTTTGGGTGCCCTGGCCAGGCCTCCAAAAGTCAAACTTGGCCCCTGCCTCCAATGTTGGCAAATTCAAAACCGTTTGTTGGGCAATCTGGGCCCAAGGTGGGCCCTTTGGAAGTGTGGCGCCCCACTCGTGGAGAAACCCCACGGTTTCCCACTACCCTTGGAATGTTTGTGGCCTAACAATCAATTTCCTCCTTCCGCAGGGATTGCCTGGCCGGAAAAATGAGAACGTGAAAAGCAAGCGGTGTAAATCCTCGCCCCACCTTGCCCAGGCCTGATGGGTTCCCCGCCTGGGAAGGTTTTGAATGAATGGCCCCCAGATGCCACGGCAGGGTGCAAATGGCGTCCGCCAGAAATCCATGATGGTTTTGAGCTGGAACATGACCCATGGGGCCACCGCTTTTGGTCACACTTGCCGGGTTTTTAATAACATTGTGAACGCAATGAGGCCCCCCATTTTTGTCCAGGAGTATGCCCCCAACTCTGGCCCCCCTTTTGTGGCAAAATTTTAAATAAAAAAGAAGGATGATATAACTCCCCTTGAGGTTTTCCCCCTATTTTTTGACAGAAACCTTCCCGTTCACAACCCATAGTGTTATAGTGCCCATTTGCGTGCCCTGAAAGGTAAAACCACTGTGGCTTCTTCCCCCTCCTTTTGCCTCTGGTAAATTCCGACCAGAGTGGAACCCAACAACGCTGCCTGTTATTAGCTTGAGAATCCCCAGATCCCAGGCCAGGGGAAACTTTTCATGGGAACCTATTGAATGAGGTGGGGGAAGAAATCTTCCCCCTTGTTTTGATCAACACTTGTCCCCCTACCAATGGTCCAAGCCCCTTTTTTGGCAGCGGAAAGTGGGGTGTTTGAGCCAGGGAAAACACCATAAGGGAAAGTGATTCCATGGATCTATTGAGGGGAATGACTGAGAACCTTTTTCCCGACTAACGTCCCAAGAAAAGACACAAATAACCCATAGCGGTAAAAACATCAAGATTCACAAAATTTTGACTCGACAAGGAAGCCTTTGATAGGGAAAAAACCCCAGAGGTAAAAAAAAATAAGAAAAATTTTTTTTCCAAGCAAGGATACAAAGGGTGGGTAAAAGGTAATGCAGCACTCCCCACTGTGGGGAATTTAGACCCCAAGAACACATCGGGGATAACACCGACAACGACTAGCTTCAATAACAGCGGTGGGGGACTGCAAACAGCAAACGAGAGCCCCTTCTTTGGGCAAAACGCCCCGCCGACCAGTCCCTAAAAAACCAGGACGGTCCCACATACAAACCTACAAACAGCTCACAACTACAACCATCTGCGTACAAGCCGTAGATCGAGGGGCCTAGAAGAAATAAGAAAGAAAAATGAAACAAAGTAAAAAGCGTAAGCTCAGACACAAATATCAGGGGGCAAAAGTCCAAACAAAAAGATTCCAGGGACCAGTCCCCCCCATGAAACGGAAATGGCAAAAGAGAATTGAGAAAATCGGTGTGAACAAGATGGGGCCAATACATAGAAGAGAAAAACATACAAGAAAAACCGATAGCGCAAAAGAAAAGCCATACTACCAAAAACCTGGTGAAAGCTGACTTACAAACAAAAAAACAGAGAAAAAGGGTTTAACAATCCCAGCAACAAAAAAATGGGGAACAGTTTTGTCAACCACCCCCCTCACTTGACGACCGAGGAATTAATACTGGGAAACAGAGATGGGATCAAGAATACTGCTTCCTGAAAACCCCTGTAAATACACTAACTAGAAAACCGCAGGAAGAATAGTCCCAGAAAGTCCTTAAATGGTACCCGAAAGCAAGAAGACACAAGACAGTCCCCCCCCCCCCCCCACCCTAATACCTCCCCCGAAGAAGAAGTTCTGGGAAAACAGCACGCTCCCCCCACCCCAAGATCGCTGAAAAAAGGGGGAAGTCAGCCGAGGGGCTGGGAACAAAACATACCAACGCTGGAAGTTTGGGGTTTCCCAAGCCATGTAGCGGGGAAAAAGCCCTGAAATTCAAAAGCCGCCCCTTACTAAAAGAAATCTGCAACAAGGATTCTGGACAGACAGGAAAAATGGGCCAACACCAATTGGACAAACAGAGTTCACGCCCCCCCACTCATTCATCACCCCCTCCCCAGAAAGGAAAAATCCTACACAAACAATTGCCCCATATTAACAGTGCAACAATCCAGCAGCCTCCAATAATTAAGTACAACCCCCCAAAAGCAAATGTCCCCCCCAATGCCTGCAAAGAATAAAAAAAATGAATAGACCCCCTGAAAAGCCCCACAAATGCAGAGACCAATCATTTGGCTGAGGATCCAAGCAAAAACGGTTTCAGAAACAGGGCGCAGCAAAAAACAACAGAAAACAGAATATTTCCCAACCCCTCAGAAATACAATGGTTGAGCGATTAAAAAAAACAACCCCTTCCCAACATCAAAACAAGACCTTTACCCAACGTAAATTTATTTTAAACAATTCGATTTAAAGAAGGCGCGCATATTTTGGAACAGGAGGGTGTGGTCAATGCAAGCTTTGTGGGGCAAACCATGACTTTGTACAGCAAACAATGCCCAACACCTGGATCAGAAGTACAATCAAACAGCTTGTACAGCGAGAGGCCACCCATTAGGCAAAATGTTATTAACAAAAGACCAAACAACAAACAATCGGGAGAATGGTTCTATCGAACAACATGTTTGGAGTAAAAAAGTGCGAGGTGCCCCATTTTGTCCCTACTCCTCCACCCCCACTCCCCTTTTCAAAACTAACCCCTTTGGAAAGGAAGGAAATCCAAGCCCCAGAGATGCACAGGAAACAATCAATGAAGGATCATTCAGCTGCGTTTTTGGTGGTCCAAGAACCGATCCCACAAAACCTCTCCGCTTTTCCCCCGGCAGAAAATGTAAACATTGAGATGGGAATAGCCGATCAGAAAAAAAAGAGGCTTTGCCAGGCCCTAACCAGAAACACTTTGGGATAAGGGCCCCCTCCCCAAAACAATAAAACGTGACCAATGGATAAAACCAGTGCAGAGGAAAGACCCAAAAAATGATTGACCTTAAAAATAACACCAACTGCCAATATAGCAGACACACTGGAAATACAGGGAGGTTTAAAATCTGAATAACCAGAAAAAATAGCCCATGGAAAAACAGTTTTCAAAAAGCTATCCCAAGTACCTGGAAAAGCCCATCATGTAAAATCGACCAAGGGGAAAATCCTGAATGCCAAGAAGTAGTATGCAAGGGACTGACAACAAGAACATTAAAACAGCTAGTCTTATTTATTGTCTCAAAACCTAAAACACCTCAACAGGGAGAAGGACCCAAGAATAACTCCACTTATCTCCAAGCGAATCAGACTTAATGCCGGCCTCCCTTGTCCCATAATCTCCCTATTTTTAATTCTTGTATGACCCCCTGTATTGAATCATGGACCCTGAAAACTAGCCAACGAACTTTGGACAAGAGAAGAGTAAAAAAAAACAGGTCAAGTGGGAGAATGAAAAGGATTACTCTTATTCCGCGGGGAGACCCCTACCCCCTTGGCAAACTCCCCTACAAGAACACCACATAAGGCCAACGGAAAAAGCCGTGCCAAATATACACGATAATTCCAGCAACAAACCAAATTTGTGAAACCCTAAAGAATAAAAAACCTTCCCCTAACGAATCCGTGGGGAAAAAGCGTAAACTAAGTGGTAATGGGCCCCCCATGTTCCCCCCAACAAAGATCCCAAGGAATTACAAAAGACAGTGTTTAAGCAAAAGGCTTAACTGTCCACAAGGAGTAGAAAGAAGAAAGAGGCGAAGACAAAGGAAGAGCAAGGCGAGGATTAACACATCAAAGGTGAATGGCAACCAATGCCCTAGGAACTCAACAAAACCCTTGAGAAAAGGGCAGAACAGATGAAGAGGAATGGAAGGGGAAAACTGGTGTATCTGAGTCCCCCCCACCTTTGAGGGTGGCCCCCCACGGTCCCCCTGTCCCCAGACTACAGGAACAGATAAGATAGATAAGAAATAGTTTTTGAGCCAGTTGGGTGAAAGGGTTTCGGTGGGTAGTAATTCCAATTTGCAGAAAAAAAGGATTCGGCCCAGCTGGAGGAGGCCAAAACAATTGCGTGCCCCAAAGATTGACCTGACCTGTTCTCCCCCCCCCCCTGGACCAGCCTGGCCTTGACCAAAGGTTAGGGAAATGGCCAAAACAAAAGGGTATTATCCACCCAGCAATCAGCTACCCAAAAAAACTTTGACAAATAACCGTAAAAGCGGTCCCAGGCTATGGAAACGGACCAAAAAAATACCTGGCAGAAAAAACTGCCAATCCCGCCCCCGAAAAGGAACCAACCCTGCACCATATCATCAAAATCGTGGTGAGCAAGCGGAAAACCCCTGGGGATTTTAATAATGCCTTTGAAGAAAGATTATTCCCCCATGCAAATAATCCATCCCCAAATTTTCCCCCCCTAAAGGGGGGCGAAAAATTTGCGAATCTCGTTTTAACCGTTCCCCCAGGCCATGTGCCGGTATTTTTTATCTTTTTTGAGGTCGAAAGCAACTAAAAAATTATCAAGAAGCGTGATACTTGTAATTTTTTGAAAAACGCCATCCCTCCTCCAGGCTTCATACATGTCCTCAACAGCAAACAACCCCAACCAATACACCTGATCCCCCACACTTCTATGTGGGGATTTCAAGGTTTTGCTATTATGGGATCCAAGGGAAGAGGAAGGCCGACCAAGTAAACATAACCTTTCCATCCCTTCTCGAACCTGTCGTCACCGGTTTTCCTTCAAAACCCCACGGGCCTCTTGAAGAAACCCTGGCGCCCGCCCTTCGGTGAAGTCCTTGAAAAAGTGGTCCGCCCCCCGGGCCCTGAAAGAAACATTCCTACAGGGTTCTTCCCACGAAACCCGGCATAAACCATCCCTTTTTTTGAATAAGCAAAAGCGGTAACTTTTTATTTCTTCCTCTTTAAAATGTTGGGTCTTCACAACGACCCGCACCAATCCTCTTTAGGAATAAGCTAAGCGTTACTTCCTCTTTAAAAATGTGGGTGGAGGTTCCCTTTCCCGACGACCCCCGCAACAATCCTTGTTGGCGTGGTTGTAGTTTATAAAATGAATGCGTACAAAAAACTAAATGCAATTTTAATTCCCCCTATTATTTCACGGCACCAATCAATGAAATTATATATTTGCCAGCGAAAGTTTTTATTATTTTTTTCAGGTTCCTTGGACAAATTCATGAGAAAATTAATTTGCGTGAAGAAAGCTTCAAATAGTTTTTAAGAGAATATAAAAAAAACTTATTTATATGCCCTCCTGGGATTCCCATAGGGCGGCCCCAGGAAGTTTCCCCCCCGGCTAAAGGTTTTAAAAGCCTATGTCGAAACGTAAAAAATACGCAAAAAGCAGCGGAGAAAAGGCCCCAAAATACACAGGTTGTAAAACGATGCCCCTGAACCCTTCCAAAACAAACACGCAGTGGGGGTGGACCCCCATTAGATAAACGGAAAACATGAAAAAAAAACAATGCCCCGAATTCCATCCCTTCGGCCTAATAACTAACTGGAGGATAGGACCAGTTGGTTTCCAGAATTTGTGTGGATGTGGGACCGTTTTTCATGGCTTCAACCAATAAGGTAGCCGCATTATTGACTTATTCAGAGGGGAAATATAATTAAAAACAATGAAACCCACCAGCTAGCAAATGGCGTGTTTTAAATAAAATTAATTAAAGATTTAGCTGTAATTTGTAATGTAAATATACGCAGATGCAATCAATAATCTGTCCGCCCTAATCTAGTAATCCTCCTCCTCCCCCTCTCTCCCTTCTTCCACTTCACCACCCTCCATACCCCTTCCTCTCCACTCCTTACCCGTCTTCCCTCTCTCCACTCTTCCATTCTCTCTCTCCCTCCCTCCCTCCTTCGATAGATAGATAAGAATTTAGAATAGAATAGAATAAGATAAGATAGATAGTATTTTCATAATATGTAGGTTGGGGTTGTGGGGGTGGTGTAATTGTTGGTGTTGTTTTTTTGCCCCTGCCCCCCCAAGCACCATGGGCACCAGGTTTACCGTTTGATTAAATCTGAAGGGACAAACTTAGTTCGGGTTAGCGTGAGTACCCGACCACTGATGTAACTAAACTCCAAGGTAGGAAATCCCCCCGTTTAGGTGGATTGAACTCCAAACCTGGGCTCGATCCCCCGGGTCCATGATAATCCGCCGAAGCGTAACGAGCTCCTTTAAAAACGCACTAAGCTTTCCCTTCCCGTACTCCCCCCCCTATGAACAAATATTTTAAAGTTTGTTTGAACTTTATGTTCTTTCCCCCTTTCCAAAGATTCAATGTTGCCCCCTGAAGGAACCGGGCCACGAGGGAAGCTCCCAGTGGTGACCAGAGCACTCGCATAATTTTTTTCCCCCCCAGCATAGGGTTTTAAGCAGCAACGTGAGCGTGGTTTATATTTCACCAAACTTTGGATGGTGTGGACCTGTTTGATTTCACACCTGGGCCTCAGTACAGTCCCCCCCAACTTTTTCTCACCCCAAGCTTGGTTTAACAATAGGTAAAACCTGCCCTCTAATAAGGGTCAGGAAAAAGGAAAAGCCAGCCGGAGAGGGGCATGAAAAGGGAAATTTGGGTGGCCAGCCCTACAAATATTGGCTGGGCCCCCCGAGAGGAAAGCTGAAAGTCCTCCCTGATCGCCTCGCTACCCCCTGACGGGTCCACAAACATTAAAGTTTCAGGACCATTTTTTCCCACCTTTATATCTTTTAATACTACTGAGTGAAATGTCTAAGTTAGTAAAAAATTCAGTTACATGGTTTGGGCCGGAAAAACAAATTCCCCGAAACCTACGAACCCTATTTGATCCCTGGTCCCATTGGGGATATGAAGGTCCGAAAAATGGTATATTTTTTAAAACCGCCTCCGTGCCTATCCAAAGCCCAAAAGCAGCTAAAGCGTAGAGGTTATTTTATTTTAACCTTACGAACTTTGTATGGTTTGTTCTTTTTGGCGTTGAAACAATGAAACTACATCCCCTTGTGTTGTTTTCTGGCCCCATTTCACGATGGGGGGGGGGAGGGGGGGGGGGGGGGTAGGCGGTGCGGGAGGGGGGGGGGGGGGGGGGGGCGGGGGGGGGGGGGGGAGGGGGGGGGAGGGGGGAGGGGGGTGGGGGGGGGGAGGGGGGGGGGGGTGGGGGGGGGGGGAGGGAGGGGGGGGGGGGGGGGGGGGGGGGGGGGGGTGTGGAGGGTGGGGGGGATCCGGGGGGGGGGGGGGGGGGGGGGGGGGGGGGGGGGGGGGTGAGGGGTGGGGGGGGGGGGGGGGGGGGGGGGGGGGGGGGGGGGGGTGTGGGGGTGGTTGGGGGGGGGGGGGGGGGGGGGGTGGGGGGGGGGGGGGAGGGGGGGGGGGGGGGGGGGGGGGGGGGGGGGTGGGGTGGGAGGGGGGGGGTGGGGGGGGGGGGGGGGGGGGGGGGGGGGGGGGGGGTGGGGGGGAGGGGGGGGGAGGGGGGCTTTTTCAGGTAACAGTGTTGATCCCCCTCTTTTGTTTTAAAAGTTTGTTGCACACAAACAAAAGGCCAGGTGTTTGGTTATTTTTACTGCATGTAATCCTTTTTTTGCCCGTCCAGTCCCAAAAACGGAAATTAAAACCGCTTTTTGAAGATCCACATTCCCGATAACGCAAAATCTTTGGAATCAGTGGGGTTGTAAAACATAAACAGTTTTTGACGATTTTTCCCCCCCGTTTTTTTGAGTTTTTTTGGAAAACCCAGGGGGGTAAGATAGTTTTAAAACAAAACCTCTTCTGGTGTTTTTTCATATGTGTTTTAGCTCTTTTTCAGTACCCATTTCTAGAGTGGTGCTTGTTTTGTCCTTGTCCCCCCGCTTTAAGCCCCATGCTTTGCGCCCTTTTTCTTGGTGATCCCCCTTTTTTCTTCTATATAAAAAATACTGGTATGTTCAAACCCACCCCACCATTTGGGGTGGTTTTATTTCATTTGTTTTTGTTTTTTGGGGCACTTTTTGGGGCGTTTTTTTTTCCCTCTTTCCCTCCCGAGGCAAGTAGCTTTCCCGGTAAAGTGGGATGGATTGTTTTTGGGAAATTATAACTGGTTTTTTCCTCTCACTATGAATGTTAGCGGTTAATTTCCCCCCCCAGCCTTTCCAAAAGGAATGGAATTTCCTAAACACACAACCAGTTGTGGCTGCCACGCCAGGGTTAAATTCCATCCAATAAATTGTATTTTTTTTTTTATTTTAACAACTCCCAGTATTTTTGTCCCCATCCGTTTCTAACCCGGTTTACGCAAGTGAGCCCTAACTTCCCCCCACTTTTGGGGAAGGTGGGACGGGAACAAGCCCTGGTGGTTTTAAGAAGTGATGTAATTCCGATAATCCTGGCTGACCCCGAGATTCGAATCGTCGTACAAGAGGAATTTATTTTCCCTGGGGGTATTAAAACATCAAGTTTGCCGACCCCTCCAACTCCGTCTCAAAAGTCCCCCCCTTCCAGATGAGTCCTAATAAACCAATGTCCCACCTGTGTTGCGACACGACCACGCAACAGAACATCCTTGCCGCACACGGTTAAAAGGTACCCCTGTTTTTTTTATTTTTTTTTTCCCACCCTTTTCTTCATCCAATCTTCCCGGAAAAAGAAGAAGGCACCACTGTGGGTGTGACTAAAATTTTTACAAAACCGCGCAATACACCAACGGGGGACAGGAGGAATTTTTTTCAACAAAAAAAAAGGCGCACCACGGAGCCGCTTATTTCAAATTAGTCCCTCGTAAAAATAGAAATTTTTTTTTTAAAAAAGGCCAGAATCAGATTTATTAAGGGAGTTTGCGGGCAAGGCACGCTTTCCTGCTAGCGTCCGCAACAAACAAAGGGCCCTATCGGTTTTTTAGTTCCACCTCATCTGAAGAACCTCACGGTGGGGAAGAAAATAGAGGTCCAGTGAAACTTGAATGAGAACTCACAAGGGAAACAATCCCACCCTCGAAAACAGTGGGGCCAGGGAGGTTACAAGTATATCTTCCGACGAGTCCCGAGGCCCCGTTCCCCAGAAAAATTGGCAAGCTTCAAAACGCTTCCAACAGAGACCACTAGGCCTATTTCATGGGAAGGAGACCGGGAAGACAGACAGCGACAAGGAACATACCACACATTCACCTTGGGGCTTGCGTTGAATAAAATAATTGAATGAAAACTTATTTTTCCGTCAACATCATGGGACCAGTAACTGGAACCTCCCCCAGTGGTTTGGAACCCCTGTTTTTAATGAGAAAAGACCCCTAAAAAACTGGCCCTTTCTGGCAAGTCCCCCCCAGAAAAACTCCAATTCCCCGCCACGCCCAGAACATTTGGGCAAAACAATAATAACAGGCCCAAGAAGACTCCACAGTTTTTGTGGATTGGCGGTGTATTATCCAAGCCAAGTTCCCCCCCCCCAGGGAAATGTTCCCCCAACAAAACAGGGACAATGTACAAACCCCCCTGTGCTGAACCAAACACACCCAAGCCCTCAGCCCTGCAGACGGAAGCCTCCTAAAGCCAGATACGGCATGGCGTCCTCAGCAAGGACATGCAAAAGCCAGACACATATCAGCGCAAAACCAAGCAAGACAAGCGAATAACAGCACAACACGAACTACAAGCAACCACAGTTAAGAACAGGTTCAAGACAGAAAAGAAGGAAGAAGCATCCGAAACACCCTGAAAATGGTAAAAAAACAACTGAGTTTGTTGTCTCTAAAACACGCTGCCCCAACACACAGGATGAATTTTGGGTCCCAACCCACGCCCTCCAGCAAACCTGGGACCCAACAGTGAAACACAGAACCAGTGCGGAGGGTGGCGGGTTGCTGGAAATGGAAAAGCCATATCAAACCGATTCCATACCACCCTGTTGATCAAAAGTTTAAACCTTACAACCACAACCCCCACATAGAAAGGAGGGCCAACCGTGGGGTCCACCGAGTAGGTATGTTATTTATAATAGGACGGTCCCCAACTCACCGGTGATCCAAGGTTTTGCCGGGGTTGTTTTTTTCGGATCCCCGGCTCCGGCACCCCCGGGGTGTTGATGTGGTCCCCCCCTTGGTAAAAGACAACCTCTTATAACCACCACACTTTCCTCACTGTCCCACCACCAAGGGGTTTACACAAAGTGGGAATAAAACCAGCCTCTGCTGGGGAAAGTTAATCCCCTGGGCCAGGACAGACTAGCGTTCCCCCAGGACCCCCCAACAGGGGGTGGTGAAAAACCCAACAGTATGACGCTTAAACTGCTTACATGAAAACCGGTGAATAAGCCACACGGCACACCTCTATGGGCCCTTCTGGGCTGAAAAGAACCATACTTATTTATTCTTTAAACCCACACATCAGAAACCCTCCACTGGGAATACCTCCAATTTGGGAACCCTAAGTTGCGTGGAAATACGGCTTGGCGTGTGTTTTTTTATTTGGAAGGCAAGATTTTCAGAGTGAAAAAACCTATGCCAAGCTACACGCAGAAACTGAGAAAGTCATTACTTGATTTGGCCGAATCGTCCAGCGAAGAAAACAAGACAGATGAACCAAAACAATTCAGAAAAAGTTGGCGTGTTTTGGCCCCAACAGATATCAAGATTGAAAACTAGTTTTGGAAAGTACTTTCCAGAGAGATATAACCAGATGACATTTGTGCTAGAAAAATTTCGCCTGGTGAAGGTGGGCCGACTGGGTGCCTGAGGTTTAATATTGGTACAATCAAAACAGGAAAAAGAATAAACAAACCCATGGGGCTAGCTGAAGAATGGTGGGTCAGGCTGGAGCCCCAAACACCAGTTTGCTGGGAAAAAAAGGAAAAAGGCATGGTCCCCCGAAAACACGAAAGTAACTCATGCCAAGAGAGACCAGCGAAACAATGTTGGCGCTCTGCCCACAAGTTTGGGAATAGTACTTTCGACCACGCTCAATCCCCTCTGTTTTATTTTTCTTACCTTCTGGCTGAATGGTATAGGACCCATGAAATTGACTGCCCCTGGTGGGGAACACCAGGTTTTCTTTCAGTGACAAGTTTTCCGCATCTTTTGAAAACTGTGGGGGTCCCCCCCCCCTTTAGCTTTCCAATTAAAAATTAAAATTAAGGCCCGAATGCCCCAAAGCACGTTGGGTGGTATCCAATGTCAATGATAGAACATCGCCTGTCGAAGCCGGCCCCATGTAAAAAACGCAGGCCCGGCTCTTTGCCCCCCGAGTAAAGGCCCTGTTAATAATAGCATACAACCACAGCAAATAACGAATTCAAGTTTCAATGAATTCTACATATCACTAGGCTAAGATATCCCCCCCCCCGACCCCACCTCAACAAAAAAAAAGCCAAAAAAAATAAAAACAAATACAAAAAAACAATACAAGAAAGACCGCCCCCGAAAAAAGAAAAAAAAAACGACGCACACAAAAAACCCAAAGACAAACAGAAAATTATTAAAAACCACCCACAAACACCCAAACAAAACACAACCACAACTCACACACACACAACCACACTCAACCACAACACAACAAAACCCACACAACATACACCACACACACAACAACAACAAACCACAGCCCCCCACAAACCGCGGTTTAGTGAATTGTGAGTGTAAATTTTAATGAAAGAATTTTGGTCTAAATTAACCAAAACAGAACCTTTTATTCCATTTTTGAAGTGTGCAACTGAAACACACCACCCCGCCACCCCAGTTTTTCCCCCCCATGTTTTCTCTCCCTCCATACTCCCCCCCCCCCCTCCCCCCCCCCCCACCCAACCACCCATCCCTCCCCACCCCCCCCCCCCCCCCCCCCCCCCCATTTACATTGCTAAAAAAAATGGTGGGAGATAGGGGAAACAAGTAGGTTTAGTTATGAAAAAAGGCAGAGCCAGTTTTTTGCCCCTGTGGGGGGAATAAGAAAAATGGTCCCCAACACGTTTTTGGAACACGACCTATTTTTAAATATCACAGTGTTGTGGTGGGTGTGACTCGGTGTGTGGGTGGGGGGAGTGGGTTGTTGTGGTGTGGTGTGGGGTTGTAGGTTGTGTC
>CM054165.1:4990645-4998145 GCA_028751875.1 Rapana venosa
GTGTCATCTGTCTGGCTGAACTTCTAGGATTCAATGGGTTTGCGTTAGGAAGAAAGAGCAAACTAAACAAACCACTTGGAGAATTAAACACCCTCATTCAAACTGCTGGTTCATACAGGCGTGTTTTTAAAGTTCAAGTTAACTGTAGGGGGGTTTCTATAGAAGACATAGAAACATAGCAATGCTTAAAATGCAAACACATTTACGCTGGCAGTATCAAGTTTCGATTATCTTTTTTTTTAAATCTCGACTGTCAAAACTGATAAAGATAAACCATGTCAGTGTCTATGGCAGAGATAAGAGAGGACGAGTGGATAAAGGCGTTTGTCTTCAGCCCTGCAGGCTTATGGAGTCGTGGGTTCCAATCTCGGTAGTGCTGTTTGGTGAACTAAGGGTGGGGGATTTTTACAATCGTCCAGTTCAACGTAAAGCGCAGACCTGCCAGTGCCTTAAAGCTATTCGAGTATATACGCATGCAGGAGAGCCAATACACACGTTAAAGATGCCATACTTCACAGCAGTGGTCATTAGATTACGGAAACATGAACATGCCCGATTCTCGGCTAGAACTCAAAGGTTTGCCAGTGGTCAGATTTTTGTGTATGTGACCGTTTCTGCTCACCATTAAGGTAGCCGCATTTGACTTCAGGGGTAATATATAAACATAACACCAGCTTGCATGCGTGTTATATAATTATATAGATAGATGTATGTATGTATATACGCATGCATCTATCTGTCTATCTAGTTCTCTCTCTCTCTCTCTCTCTCTCTCTCTCTCTCTCTCTCTCTCTCTCTCTCTCTCTCTCTAGATAGATAGATAGATAGATAGATAGATAGATAGATAGATAGATTTATATGTGTGTGTGTATGTGTGTGTTTTGCCTGCCCCAGCACATGGGGCCTGGTTTACCGTTTTATCTGAAGGACTTTCGGGTAAGTGGAGTCGACACTGATGTTAACTCCAGGGAGGAATCCCGCGTTTAGGTGGTGACTCAAACCTGGGCTCGATCCCGGGTCATGAAATCGCGAGCGTAACGCTCTAACCACTAAGCTTTCCCGTCCCCTATACACTTATTTGTTTGAACTTTGTTTTTCCCTTCAAAGTCATACTGAAGACGGGCACGGGATAGCTCAGTGGTCAGAGCACTCGCTTTTCCCAGCTAAGGTTAAGCAGCATCGAGCGTGGTTACCACTTGGATGGGTGACTGTTTACACACCTTGGCTTCAGTACAGTCCCCCAGTTCACCCAGCTGTAAATGGGTACCTGCCCTCTATAGGGTCAGGGAAGGTAAAGCAGCGAGGGAGAGGAGATGGGTGCCGCCCTCAATATGCTGGCCCTAGAGAAGCTGAGGTCTCTGATGCCTCCCTCCCAAAAGGTCAAAATAAGTTAGGGGCCCAAAATTTTCCCCCTTTTAATTTTTAAAAAACTGGGGGGAAAATTAAATTGTATCAGTACATGCTTTCAGCACCACATGCTGCGACTTTTCGAACCAACACTTCCGTCCCTGGGATAAGTCGAAGGGTTTTAACCGCCCCCGCACAAGAAAGCACTAAAGCATAAGTTACTCGAATTTTGTTTGTTGTTTTTTGGGTAACATACTAAATCCTTTTTTTTTTTGGGTTTCCCCGGGGGGGGGGGGGGGGGGGGGGGGGGGGGGGGGGGGGGGGGGGGGGGGGGGGGGGGGGGGGGGGGTTTTTCCGGGGTAAAAGTTTTTCCCCTCTTTTTTTAAAGTTGTGCAAAACACAAAATGGCCAGGTGTTTTTTTGGGCGGGTATCTTTTGCCGTCGGTAAAAAAGGGAAATTTTAAACGCTTGATCCCGATCCCTTTTACTTTTGATCAGTGTTGAAACAAAAAGTTAAAACGATCCCCTTTTGATTTTGACCCTGGGTAGATATTTTAAAAACCTTTTGTGTTTTTTTTTGTTTTTAGCTTTCCAGGACCCCCATTTCCTTTCCAGTGTCCTTGTTTGTCTTGCCCCTGCTTAACCTTTGCTTTTGGGGCTTTTTGTGAACCCCATTTCCCTTCTATATAAAATACTGTTGTCACTTTTGGGGGTTTTTTGATTTGTTTTGTTTTTGGGGTTTTTTCCTTTCCCGGCAAGAGCTCCCTAGGGGGGATTTGTTATGAAAAGGGTTTTACCTCACTATAAAGGGACGGTGTTCCAGCTTCAGGGATGATTTCTAAACACACACCAGTTTGCGCGCGTTTCTTAAAAAATTTTTTTTTAAAACTCAGTTTTGTCATCCGTTCCAAACCGGTACGAAAGGCCCCCTTTTTTGGGAAAGGTGGAGGGGAAACAGTCTGGTGGTTAGAGTGATGTATTCGTAAACCCTGCTGCCCGGGGGTTTCAAAAACCTCTTTTTCAAAGGTTTTTTCCTCGGGAGTTAAAAAACATGCCGACTCCACCCCCCCCCAAAAGTCCTTTCGGATGAACTATAAAAAACCAAAGGGTCCCGGTGCGAAACCACGCAGAAAATTTTTGCCCCACCCCCGTTAAAATCTGTTCCCCCATTTTTTGGAAAGGGAAGGCCCACGTGTGACTAAATTTAAAAAACCGCAAAACCCCAAAGGCCCGGTTTTTTAAAAAAGGAAACCCGGAGCGCTTTTTCCCATTTTCCCCCGAAAAAACCCTTTTTTTTTAAAAAGGCAGAACAATTTTTTTAAGGTGGCAAAAATGCTCGGGCATGCAGTCACAAAAGGGGGACCTGGTTTGTAGTCTCATCGAAGTACTCAGGGGAAAATTGGATTCAGTACGGGGTTTGTGAACCCAAAGGGAAAAATCCCCCCCAAACGGGGGGGCCTAGGAGGGGGCTCGACCCCGGGGCCCCTCAAAGCAAGCTCAACCCCAAAACCCTTAAACCACTGGGGCTTTTTTGGGGGGGGAGACGAGACAGACAGCTGACAAAAAACCCTTTTTTAAACCTTGCTGCGTGAAAAAATTAAATTTACAGTCAACTTTTCCCCCAAATTTAAAGGGGGACTCCCAGTGATTTTAAAAAAACCCCTTTAACTGCCCTTCTGTCAAAAAACCCCTTCCTCCCAGCGGGGAAAAACCACTGGCTAAGGGGCCCTTTCAAAATTTTTTTTTGTTGGGGTTTAAAAAGCCAGTCGGGGGAAATGTCAACAAACATGGCTGCCCCCTGTCTGAACCAACACCCCAACCCTCATACACGGGAGGGAAAGGGGGCCCCCGGGCCAAATGGGGTGCGACCAGCAGGAGAAAAGCAGCAGAAAACACACAGCAATAAACAGAAACAATAAAGCAGAAACCACATTAGAAATTTTTAGGAAAAAGGAATAGACTCCTAAAGTACACAAATTGTTTGTGTCTTACATACTGCCCAGAAACAAAAGGATGATTTTAATCAACACGCCCCACACCGCACACCGGCCCAAACAGTACACAGACATGAGGGTGGTGCTAAAGGGAGCCTATCAAACCGACTTCTTTTGGAAGTTAACCTAAAACCCCACCTCACATAGACCGGGATCCTCCAATTACAGTGTGATCATCGTTTTCCCTGCGAAAAAAAAAGGAAAAGAGAAAAAAATTTTTCAGAAAAGTGGTTTTTGCACAAAATCAATGATGTTTGATTTTTCCCTTTTGGTGAATCAAAAGGCATTGTGCAAAAAATTTTCCTGGATGACAGTCGGGGGGCTGGGTATTTTGGAAACGTCAAACAAAAAAAGAAAAACATGTTAGCTGAAGAATGTCCCCCGGGCTGGCCAACTTGCTGAAAGGAAAGCATTTCCGTAACACGAAGAAACCCAAGACAGAAACAAGTGCTTGCCACATTGGATGCTCTCCACGAAAACCTCTTTTTTTTACCTTGGCTGAATTTTGACCAGGATGCTGCTGTGGAACCGGGTTTTTCCCAGGACAGTTCGCTTTTTTGAAATGTGGTCCTTTAGTTTCCCTTAAAAAAAAAAATTTAAGGGAAATTTTTAATTGCGGGGAAACCATTTTCAATGATAGACACGCGCGAAGCCCTTTTTGGGTAATACCGCGCTTGCGAAAGGCCTTTATAGCTTAACGGGAAAATTTAAAAATTCAATTAAATTCAATCACTAGGCTATCCCCCCCCCCCTCAAAAAAAAGCCAAAAAAAAACCCAAAAAAAAAAACAACAAAAAAACCCCCGAAAAAAAAAAAAACACAGCAAAAAACAAAAAACCCAAAAAACAAAATTTTTTAAAAACCCACAACACACACAAAACACACACACACACAACACCCCACACAAAAATCAACAACAAACACACCACACACCACAAAACACCACACACACACACGAACACACACACACACACACACACACACAAAAGCCCAAAAAACCGGTTTGTTTTATTTTTTTGAAAAAATTTTGGGCTAAATTCCCAAAACACCCTTTTTTGCACTAAACCCCCCCGCCCCCCCCTTTCCCCCCATTTCTCTCTCTCTCCTCTTCTCTTCCTCTTCCTCTCTCATCTAAATCTTCAATCTCTCTCTCCCCCAATCTCCTCTCTCTCCCCCCCCCCCCCCTCTTTTCAGGGCCAAAACTGGTGGTGATGGGGGAAAAATTTGGTTAGTTGGAAAAAACAGCCATTTTTTCCCCTGTGAAAAAGTAAGTCAACAATTTTACAATAAAAAATTCACAGTGTGTGTGTGGACTCGTGTGGTGTGTGTGTGTGTGTGGGGTTGTGTGGTGTGTGTGTGTTTTTCCCCCCCTCTCCCATCTCCCCCTCTCTCTCTCCTGTGGGGTTTTTTGTGCGTGGTTTTTTCCCCCTCCCTCTCCCCTCTCTTCACTCTCTCTCCTTTCCCTTTTCCCTTCATCTCTCTCTCTCTTCGACTCCCCATCCCTTTACTCTTCTCTCCCTCTCTCCTCCCCGTGTGTGTTTGTGACTCTGTCTCTCGGGCCCCTGTCTGTCTGTTTTCTCTTTTCCCCCTCTCTCTCCCCCTCCCCTCTCCCCCTCTTTCCCCCTCTCTCCTCCCCCTCCCCCTTCCCCCTCTCCCCCTTCTCTCTTCCCCCTCTCTCCCCTTTTTTCCCCCTTTTTTTTTTTTTTTATATTTTTTTTTTTTTTTTATAAATTTTTTTTCCCCCCCCTTTCCTTAAATTTTTTATTTTCCCCCTTTCCCCAACCCTTTCCCCTTTCCCCCGGGTTTTTTAAAATCTACTTTCCCCTTTCCCTTTTTCTTTTTTCTTTCCTTCCTTTTTTAAAATTTTCATTTAAAAAAATTTCCAATCAAAAAAAAAAAAAAAAAAAATTTAAAAAAAAGGTGGTTGAAAAAGGGGAAAAAAAACCAACAACAAAAAAAACGTTTTTTTTCTTTAAAAAAAAATTTTAAAAAAAAAACAAAACCTTCAAAAAAATTTAAAACCTTCATTTAATTATTTAAAAATTTCTAATTTCCGTGGGCAAGGAAAAAAGCTGATAATTTGTTTTTTTTTAAAAATCATTTTGACTGCCTGCAAAATTTATTAACTTAAATAATTTTTAAAAAGATGACAATATTGTTTGTGTGTTTGTGGTTTTTCTCCAAAGGGCCCCCCTCTCTCCTCTCTCCCTCTTTTCAAACTCACCTCTCCCCATCTCTTTCACTCCACTCCTCCCTCCCCTCTCTCCTCTCTCTCTCTCCCTGTCCCTTTTGCATGTTTTAACACCTAGTTTTATGGAAATACCTTCTTCTTGATCAGTATTTTTAGTTACTTGTTTTCCCTTTTCCCTTTTTTTTGGTTTAAAACATGCTTGTAAAGGAAAGCGAAACGTTTTCCCCCCATTCAGTGTAAAAGGGGGGTTGTGGCGTGTTTCTTATTTGTTCTCTCTGTGAAAATCGGATATGAAGCTTTAGTATGGCGTCCCCCTTTTTTCCTCGAAACCAAATTTGACATTTTTGGTAAGGTTTAAAAGGGAAAGGAGTCCCCTAACCTAAAAGGTCGTAGGGGACAGGCGTCAGAGACCTCACTTCTCTAGGGCCAGCATATTGGGCGGCGCCCATTCCCTCCCCTCGCGCTTTACCTTCCCCGGGCCCTAAAGAAGGGCAGTAAACCCCTTTTACAGCTGGGGGAACTGGGGGAACTGTACTGAAGCCAAGGCGCGCAAACAGTCCAAACCCTTCCCAAATGGTAACCACGGCCCTCGAGGCTCTTAATTGGCTGGGGGAAAAGTGAGTGCTCCGACCACGAGCTATCCCGTTCCCCTTTTTTTGGTCCCATTTTTTGGATCGTCCCTTTATAATTTCCCCAAAATATCATTGACATCATGGGGACAGGACAGCTCAGTGGTCAGGGCTCTCGCTTTCCCCAAGCTAAGGTTTTAAACAGCATTAAGCGTTGGGTTTCCAATGGATTGGGGGACAGTTTCGCGCCTTGGCTTCGGTCATTTCCCCCCGTTCAACCCCCGCTATAAAAAGGGACCTGCCCTCTTCAGGTTTTGGGGAAAGGGGTAAAGCAGCGAGGGGGAGGAATGGGGGCCCCCTCAATATGCCCGGCCCCTTTGGGAAAAAGGGCCCCTGAAAGCCCCCGCTCCCCTACACCACATAGTATATGGGACAACCCCCCTTTTTAAATTTACCTTTTTTGATATTCCCCATGGGAATGCCCCTTTCCCGGTGAGAAAGTTCACAGTTTTTCCCCCACCCCAAAAGCTTAAAATCTATTGAAATGCTTGACAAAAGTTTCCTCACTCAAGTAATCTTGGGAAAACCCGGAGTGCAAAGCTGACATCTGCATGTAAAGGGAAATGCTCTTTATTATAAATCCCCCCCCTCCCCCTTCCACCGTGAAAAGCCGGGGGGCCCGTCCCGTAAAAAAAGCATCCCCACCTTCTGGAAATTTTGTGCTAGAATTCCCTACTTTTTTTCCCCCTCTTTTTTTTTTTCCCTTTTTTCCCTTTTCTTTTTATGTCGCCCCTTTCCCTTTTTATTTTTCCCCTTTTTTGGGCCATTTTTCCTGCCTTTTTGGGTCCCGAAGACTAAAAAGAAAACAATTTTTTTCCAAAAGCGGGAAATTCCCGGGTGCGCTGGGGGCCGACTTGTCAAGGGGCTTAAGGCAGCCCCGCATTTTTGCTCGTGTGGCAGACAACAATATTGCCCGTCCAAACGTTGGACGAAGTTATGAATATGAAAAAAGTTAGGAAAAAATTTTTTTTACACATCTGAAAAGCTTTAAAACCCTATTTAAAAATGAAAAACGATTTTGTTTTTTTTTTTTCTTGCTTAAAAAAAAAAGTATTTCAATAGTTTTAACGGTAAATCAAGCAGGTCAAGTCAAAAATTTCTTTTAAACCAAACCCATGAAAGGGATTTAAAAAAATTTTATGAAAAACATCTGTAAAGAAAAGAACCCTCCCACTTTTCCCCTTTAAATTTTTTAGACATCTGTAACACAGCAGCTTTAAATTTGACACTTTTATGGTTTTTATTATAAATACTTAAGCCATTTCCTGTAGATAACTAGTGCAAAAACAATAGAAGCATTAGACATTTCTTCTTACATTATGATAATGATATATTACAA
>CM054165.1:5003145-5008145 GCA_028751875.1 Rapana venosa
GAACGCAGGCAGAACATCTTGCGCGCACGTTAAATCCTGTTCCGCTTTTCGTAAGAGTAGGCCATTGTGTGCCGGTGGGAACAGATGACAGAATTCACAAAACCGCATATATACGGGGACTGGATGTTTAAAAGCACATAAGTGCTTATTCCATTATCCTCGATATAAAAGTTTTTTTTTTAAAGAAACAAAAGCGGAACGGGTTTTTGAACACGTGCGCAAGATATTCTGCGTACATTCGCACACGGAACCTCAGTTTATAGTCTCATCCGAAGGACCTCGACATTCAGTTTAACGTTTTTCGTCACAAACTGGAAAGAAAGGGCGAGGCTGGGAACCGAACCCCCAAAACCTCACGGTTCATTGGCTAGGCAGGTAAACGTTCTTGCCACCTTGCCTTTCTCTAATGCAGATACGGATACTGTGCATACTCTTTACAGGTGCGGGGGGGTGTGCCCTGGTTGCAATACAGGCCCAACAGATCGCGACACACCACTGCAGTGCTGCAGTGTTGGCGAGCGAATTCAAACAGGACTTGTTTGATCTGGGTGGGAGAGAGAGAGAGAAAGAAAGAGAAAAAGCATTCCAAGAGACAAGGTTTTGGGAGTTTTGCTGCAACCAGGTGTGTTTTTCAAGTCAGGTCAGTGTTAAGTGTGTGTGGGTGTTTGGGGGGGAGGGGGGTTGGGGGGAGCGTTTGTTTGTTGTGTGTGGGTGTGTGTTGTGTGTGGGGGGGGGCGGGTGTGTGTGTAGGGTTTTGTGTGTTTTCTTTTCTCTATCTCTACCCTTTAATTTCTGTCGTCTCTCAATGATGTATTTCTCTCTTCTCAGTCCCTCTGTCTGTCTGTCTGTCTGTCTGTCTCACTCTCTGTCTCACTCTCGCTTGTCTTTTTGTCTGTCTATTTTTCTTTTCTGCCCTGTGTCTGTCTCTCTCTATGTCTGTCTTCTTCTGCTCTCTTCTGTCTCTCTCGTCTCTTTTTGTCTTTCTGTCTGTCTCTCAGCCCCTTTGTTCCTTCTTCTGTCTGTCGCTGCTCTCAGTCCCTCGCGTGGGCCCCTTGTTGTTTCTTTTGCCCCCTCGTTTTCTGTCTGTCTGTCTCTTCTTATTTTCTGTCCCCAATTCTTCACTGTGAACGCAAGGAAAAAAAACGAGTAACTTGTGTAGGTGTGTGGTGTGAGTGTGTGTGTGGTGGTTGTGGAGTTTTTGTGTGGTGTGTGGGGGTTGTGGGGTGTGTGTGTTGTGTGTGTTGTGTGTTTTGAAGCTTCATTTTAAAGTTTTTTCCGCTTTAATGATACCAGGCGACTCTAAAAGGGGAGAGAGAGATCTATCTTGTGTATGGTTCGTGGTGTTATGTGTTCGTTTTTTTGTGTGGGGGGGGGGGGGGGGGCTCTGGGGGTGGGTGGTGTTTGTGGTGTGTGTGTGCTGCGGTGTTATTAATAGTAAAAAAAAGGATAGGATGTCTTAACATTAAAGATAAAGCACAATTCTTTTTTAAAAACTATAACAATTTAAAATATCTTAAGTATTACAATAAATGCCCCATAGAACTTAACAACAAACGTTAGCTTTACATTGTTAAAAAATTCGTCAATGGAATTCTCAGAAAAGTCAGGGAGATGAGGTTTTAAATATCCCCCGAGGGGATGCCGGGGGCCTATCAGTATAAATAGCATCCCCACCTTTGGAAATTCTTCTAGATATTTCCTCTTTTCTATCACTCCTTTTTTCGCCTTGTTTCTTTTTTTCCTGTCACCCCCTTTCGTCTTTTTTTCTCCCTTCTTGGTCCATTCCCTGCCTTTTTTCCGAAAGAATTTAAAAAGGTACATCTTTTTGGCCGAAGTCGATGCGCTGGCCTGATTGTCAGGCGCTTAAGCACGTGACGCTTTTTTCGCTCATATAACAACAACAATAGTAGCTGTTGAGCGTTCGACGAAAGAAAGAAGAAGTTTTAAATTATCAAGTATGATAGGGGTATTTAAAAATATATTCACCACTAAATTTAACATCCTGCTGAATTTTGTCATGAATGCATTTAATATTACCCTTTTAAAAAATTTGCCTTAATTGCTTTTTTTGACAGCATTTGCATGACTGTAAGGATCAATGTATTCAACATAAACCAACTCTTCCCACCAGAGTTAATGGGGGAAAGTGTTTTGTTTTCCCGATGCCTGTGTGTGGTGTGTGGGTGTGTGTGTGTGTTGTGTGTGTGTGGTGTGTGTGTTTTGTGTGTGTGTTTTTTCTTTTTAAATTTTTTTTTTTTCTTATTTTAAAATTTTTTTAAAATTTTATTTCGGGTTTAAAAATAAACTCATGCCCTTTTTTACATCCAGCCCCGTGTGTATGCATTTTGTAGGTTTTGTCATCTCTTCCCCCGGGCACACAATGGCCTACTTTCCGAAAAGGGGAAAGGGGTTTTAACGTGTGCGCAAGATGTTTTGCTGCGTTCGCACAGGGGGACCTCGGTTTAAGTTCATCCAAAGGACTTTTGGGGAGAGGGAGGGGGGCCTGTTTTAACTCCAAGAAAAATCCTCTTGAACAAATTTCCAACGTGTGCGGTGGGGTTGTTTTGTTTTGTGTGTGTGTTGTGTGTGTGGATTGTGGTGTGTGTTTTGTGTGTGTGTGTGTGGTTGTATGTGAAGAGAGAGAGAGAAAAGAGAGGAAAAAAAGAGGGCAGAGGAGAAAAAGACAGAGAGAGACAGAGGACAAGAGAGAGACACAGAGAGAGAGACACAGAGAGAGCGGGGGATTATGATATCAGTTATCAATAGTGTCACGGGCACATCTTAAATGCAAAATGCAAGGTGTAACACCCATACCAACTGTATTATCTTTCTGCACTTCAGTGATCGACAGAAACTGGGGAAGGTGCAAAGTAGCATGGCTTGTGTTGTGTTTGTTGTTTTGTTTTGTTGTGTGAATTATAGATCAGTATCTCTGTTAAAAATGTCTCCACAAAACTCCCCCCCTACCTCTGTGAATGTTTTAAAACCTGTCACTCCTTCACGTTCCCCCCCCGCTGCAGATCCCTGTGCGAATCCTAATTCAACCAAACCGTTGGCCGCCGCTCTTTCTCTTTTTCTGGCCATCCCCTGGAATGACCCCCCCCCCCCCCCCCTCCCTTGCCAAAACCTATTAGACACTTTTAAATCCAGCCTCAAGATATTTATTTCAAACCAAAGATTTCCCCCCTTCCCCCTTTCTACAAACACCCCCCTTCACTAACCCAGCCCTATCACCCTGCTAAGTATGACCTGTTAGTGTGTGTGTTGTTGGGGGTGTGGTGTGTGGTGTCTTTTGAAAAAAATTTGATTATTGAAATTTTCTTCATAGATTTGTCTGCAGCGAACCATTTTGTAAATATCTGTTGTTTAAAATATTGATTATTTTCATTGATTGCATACGGTAAGTTTGGTTGAATCATAGGCTTTATTTTTCTTGCAAAAATTTTGCGCATTTAAGTTCCATTTTTTATTATTATTATTATTATTTTTTGTTGTTGTTATAAAAAATAAAAATAATAAAAATAAATAATAATTAATAATTTTATTATTTATTTTTATTATTATTTTTATTTTGGGGGTTTTTTTGTTCAAGGAAAAGTGTTTTTTTGGGGTCGGTGATCTAGAGGGTTACGTACCGGCCTGAGAAAGCGAAAAGTGCAGGTTCCATCCGTTTTTAACCCCTCAGTTATTTAGTTTTTTAATTCTTTTATTTCGAGGATAATGGAATAAGCACTCAGGTGCTTTTTTTACATCAGTCCCCTATGTATGATTTTGTAATTTGCGTCCTTTCCCCCCGAAAAACATTGGCCACTCTTCCCCAAAGCGGAAGGGGTTTTTTTAAAGTGTGCGCAAGATGTTCTGGTGCGTTTAGCACAGGGGGTCCCTTTATAGTCTTATCCAAGGATTTTTTGGGGGGTGGATCTGCACGATGTTAACTCCAAAGGAAAATCCTCTTGAACGGGGAAAGAACCCGGGCAATGCCAATGCTCTGCGTCAGGAGCGCATCACGCTAACCCCCAGGGTTCCCCTCCCCATCGTGAAAAAAGGGAGCTGATGCCCATTTTTGGGATCGATGTCTAAAAACAAAACCTAGTGCAGCCTCAGCACCTGGGCTTATCACAGTTTTTGATTAAACCATTGACGCTGGGGGGCAACACAAAGTGAAGGCTGTATGACCGGCTTTTCCACTATGGAAATTTCCCCTTACAGCTTAGCTTTAGTGATCACTATGACTCTCGCTGGAGGTTTCTTGCCCAGTCCTTAGTGTCAGCCCTGGGGGGTAGTTTTCCTTTGGAGAAATTTTCCAACGCTGCTTCCTTTTGCCCCTTGGCCGAGAGAGTGGGGATGTACTGTGGGCAAGGCATCTCCATATAATCAAATTGCTGCCCCTTTTCCGAAACAGCAGCTGCCTCCCTGCTGTTTTGGAGGTCATCGTCGAAAACGACGGAATAACATACATAATTTGCGCGTGTTGGTTTTTAACGCAGTTTTGCCATTTGTTCTTACCGGCAAGAAGTCCTACTCTTCCCCAAAGGGAGAGCGGGGGTTGACGTATTCCTAGCCTGGCCGTCTGCGTGTTTGCCCGGGACTGCGGTTTTAAATCACCCGAAAAACTTTTTTTTGGAGTGAGTGTACAATCAATCCCGGGGAAAAATCCCCTTGAACGGTGTCTTGGGGGGGCCATCCCGGGCGTTTTCCCAAAATTCCCCTAGGGTACCCCACCTCCCCAATACCAATGCTAAGTCCAGGGGAACATGTTAAGACGACCCCTTTTGCGGGGGAAACGAATGGTACCATGCCCTCAGTGCTGCAGAGCTCTTGTTTCCCCGCTCAGCCACTAGGTCCTCCCCCCCCTCCATCCACATTCACCGTTACCCCCCCTGGTTTGTAGGCAGTTGGGGGACCCTACAGATTTTTTCAACGCTTCCCCACTCCTCGCGATTTCGCTTTCCCTACAATCGTTTTACTCAAGGCCAGTCCCCTCTCTGATGTTGTCTTCC
>CM054165.1:5013145-5028145 GCA_028751875.1 Rapana venosa
TGGTTGGTGGGACATCCAGGCTGATTTGAGGAAATAAGGTTTTAGGATTTGTAATTGTTTTGTTGCTAGAAGTTCAATAATTGTGAGATCTTTTTGAGTACGCTATCGCCCGCCTCCCTTTTCCCATTTAGCTAGCCACATTCCGACTTCAGGGATGATGTCTACACACAGCACCTGTCTGCGTGCATTAAAAAAACACCGTCATCACTTCCGACTGGCACGAAATGGCCTACTCTTCCGAAAGGTGGGACGGGTTTTTAAAGTGTGCGCAAGATGTTCTGCGTGCATTAGCGTACGAAGACTCTGTTTATGGACTCTGACATTTAGTTCAATTTTCTCGTCAAACTAGGACAAAAGGGCAAGGCCTGGAATCGAACTCAGAACCTTGCGGTTTTACATTCTTCAGTTTGATAGTCGTATTGCTAGATATTTTCTAACATGTCTGAAGCAGAGGTTCTCTGTTTTTGACTCTGGACCTCAACAGAAACAAAAGCCGTGCAGTGACTGGTATTTCATCAAGCAAATGGAAACAAAGCGTGTACAATGCAGCAAAACGTGTATCTTTAGCACAGAGATTTAGAAGATGTTTGAAATGTTCAGCTGTTTCGATAGTGCGTTTCCCTTGTGGGATTGCCGGGGGCCTGTCAGTATAAATAGCATCCCCACCTTCTGGAAATTTTGTGCTAGAAATTCCCTCTTTTCTATCCCTCTCTTTGTTTCTGCCTTGTTCCTTTTCTTCTTGTCACCTCCTTCCTGTCTATTTTCTGCCTTCTTGATCCATTCTCCTGCTTTTTTGGGGGTGCTTTTTTCTCCAGAAAATTAAAAGGATATCAATTCTCTCTCATGCCGAAGTCGGATGTGCTGGGCCTAACTTGTCAGGTGCTTAAGGGCAGCGCAACACATTTTCGCTCATGTGACAGACAACAATAGTTGCTGTCTGAGCGTTCAAAGAAGAAGAAGAAGGAGAAGAAGAAGGAGAGGAAAGAAGAAAAGAAGGAGGATGAGAAGAAGGAGGAGAGAAAAAGAAGAAGGAGGGAGGAAGAGAAGAAGGAGAAGAATAAGAAGAAAAAGAAGGAGGAGGAGGAAGAGGAGGAGGAGAAGAAGATGATGAAGGAGAAAAAGAAGAAGAAGGAGGAGGAGGAGGAGGAGGAGAAGAAGAAGAAGAAAGAAGAAGAAGAAGAAGAAGAAGAAGAAGAAGAAGAAGAAGAAGAAGAAAAAGGAGAAGGAGAAGAAGAAGAAGAAGAAGAAGAAGAAGAAGACGAAAATGCCTGAGAAAAACAGGCCTAACGGAAATTGTACACATTTTGAGATTTTGCAGCTTTTGTTGTACAAATAAAATGACTGACAAAGGAAACAAAAACGGATGTTGAATGTCTTGATCAGTTTTAAGTCTCTAACCGTTTCCCCCGAAGTCGTGATGCGGCAAGCTTCATGGTGGCTAAACAGGGTGGCATAGGTAAAGTCTCCTCATTGGTGAGCCTCGGATCACTAGCCCAAGAGCGAGAAAGAGGCAATGCGAGCGTGTGTGTGTGTGTGTGTGTGTGTGTGTGTGTGTGTGTGTGTGTGGTGTGCGTGTGTGTGTGCGTGTGTGTGTGTGTTTGTGTGTGTGTGTTGGGAGTGTGTGTGTGTGTGTTGTGTGTGTGTGTTTGTTTGTGTATGTGTTTGTTTGTCTATGTGTGTTTGTTTTTTGTGTATGTGTGTGTTTGTTTGTGTTTGTGTGTGTGTGTGTTGTTGTTTTATTGAGTATGTGTGTGTCTGTGTCTATCGCGATTTATTTTTCATGCAATTAAAAAAAGAAGTAAGAGAAATGTGTAGACATTATGTTCATGTTGATGAACATCGCATGTATGTCAAACATTACGGACTACCAATACTGTGATGTATATGTGTTTCATCATTGAAAACCCATGTCATGGCTGATGTAATATGCTTGTTTTCGTAATCAAGGTATCACTAAACGTGAACGGACTTTAAAACATGCCATAACCACCGTGACACTTTAACTTTCGGTATTTAGTTGGGAAGTGGTATTCGTCACAAACCCCCTTCTATGTATCCATTCCCTACGCCCATGTGGTTTTGGTTTTTTTGCATTGTGGCCTTCAAGGACGAGGTCTCTGTTTTAAGCCGTGTTGTCTGTCCTGTCTGTGTCCTTTGGGAATGGTCTGCATAGACGTTCCATAAAATGAGGTATGATGACAATAATAGGAAGAATATGAATTATATTAATTTTCTTCATCATCATCTCTATCTTCATCATCAATCATCATCATCCTCATCATCACCATCATCATGTGTGTGACGTGAATTCTGTGAGTGAGTAATGTGTGTGTGTGTGGAGGGGGAGGGGCGGGAAGGATTGACTTTCAGTTTAAGTGGGTGGGGGGGGGTGTTAGAGGAGTAGAAGTTTAGAAGAGTAGTGTTTTAGGTTAGATCAGATGAGTTAGATTATAACGTTGAAGCAAAAATTCTTTTTTTTCTTTTTTGATGAATTTTTTTTTTAAAAAAGCTGACTTGGATATTTCTGACTTGATATTTCACAACAGATTTCCATCTGTCAGTGTGTCTGACCTCTTCTTTTCTGTCTGTCTTTCTTTCTTTTGTTGGTATGTGTGTTTCTCTTTCTTTCCTTTTTTCTGTCTGTATGTCGGTTCCTCCCCCCCCCCCCTCTCTCTCTCTCGCTCTCCTCTCTCTCTCTCTCTCTCCTCTCTCTCTCCTCTCTCTCTCTCTCTCTCTCTTTTGCGTTTGTACGCGCGCTTTTTTATGCGTGTGTGAGGGTATAGATAATAATAATAATATTATATATGGAATTTTATATGCGCTGAAATCTTGTAAGCAACTAATCAAAGCGGCTCAGATATGTTTCTTTAGATGTGTGTGTGTGTGTGTGTGGTGTGTGTGTGTGTGTCGTGTGTGTGTGTGGTCGTGTGTGTGTTGGGTGCAGTCACCAGTCGTGGGATTTCAAGACATGGGTCCGTCTGGGGTTACAAGGTCCCCCGCCTCGCCTTCTCTTTGGGAAAATCCTATGAACAGCCATGGGAGTAAGCCAGAATCGTACAGTCTCATCAGTACATCCTAATTATTTATACTTCCACAAATTTATCTGCATCCCATAATCAGTACAACCGATCAGTACATCTCAAATCAGTTCATTCCAAATCAGTACAAACGATCAGTACAGGCTAATCAATAAGGTCAAAATAGGGATTAGCCTATAGTCAGTATAGTTCGGAATCAGTCATTTCTATCTATTATCTGTCCGGAGTCTGACGACCGTGGGTGTCACCCTCAAAGATCTCAACAACCAGCAGTTACCTTCTTTCCTTTATATGTTCTGCCTTTCTTCAGGTTTTGTTGAGTTCTAGGCCTGTCCATTCAATGATAGTCTCCTCTCCCAGCTCTTCCTTTGGTCTGCCTATCTTCTTCTCCTTGGGACAGTGCCTTGTATTAAAATTGTCTTTGCTGTCCTTTGGATCTTTGTGACATGCCAATACCTTTTAAGTTTAGCTTTTTCACATCGTTAGAAGGTTCTTAATAGGGTCCAATGGTTTGTGTTCTTTGAGGCACGCTTTCGGATGCTGATGTGGTCTATTGTAGGTGATGACTAAGGTGTCTCGATTAGATCTTATCTCACTCCGCCTGTTCTTATCTCCTAAAATCTGCAGTCAAGGTCCATGATTCACAGGCATAACAGAAATTGGATCTGCAATGGAGGCCCAGTAGCCTGTACTACAGTTATGGTCAAAGGGGGTTGCTCTCAGGCGGATGGTTAATAAGTCTGCTGGGGACACAGTGACAGCTCATGACGGTGTTCACGGTGTCTTTAGTGAACGTGAAAACCACGCTAATCGTGTTCATGTTTTTCTGTTTTCCACTGTAGTTTAATTTGTTGTCTTTCCTGAAGCGTCTGTTTTGCCCTGGTTTTTCCACCTTACTTCGCAGAGCCCAAGAAATGTGCATTGATATTTGGACTCTCATGTGGCAGTTCTTGCCTACTTTGACCTGCCAGATCTTTAGTGTACGTACATTCCATGTGCCAATTGATGGGTGTAGTTTCTGGCAACGAATTTTGCTGCGTTTTAATCAGTTAGCATACTTTCGACATATGTCCTGATGAGCAACAGATGGCAGCAGGTCCTTTGGTAACCCGGGCGACGACTGTTCAGGTATGGAGGGGGGGGGGGGGGGATTCTTTTTTTTTCCCAGGGGCTGTCTTCTTAATCGAAATCCACGGACATCAAGAAGTAATCCGAAATCAGCGCAGCTCAGGATCTTGTAGATCTCAAAATTTATTCAGTCACCCTAAATGAGCACAAGCCAATTCAGACAGCCCGAACCAGCACAGCCCCAAAAATCAGGACAGCCCCCAAATCAGATTCTAGCCCAATTCCAGTTCAGCCTAAATTTGTCAACGGAAGCCAAGACAGCCAAATTAGTTTTCCTAGATAAAAGGTCAGCACCAAAACCAGCACATCAATCACAGCCCGATTCAATTGCACCCAAATCAGCACGTCAAGTCCAGTTCGCCCAAATAAGGACAGGCTCACAATCAGCACACCCAAATCAGCATGGGCCACATAAAGTACAGCCCAAAGGTCTACAGTGCAGTCAATGGTCGAAGGTACAGGCACTTGCCTAGCTTTACTGGTGTTTTAGAAACGGGATATATTGTCCTGGTGGTCTAGGAGTTGTTGTGCTACCTTTTCTGCTGACCGGGTTCGAATACTCGTTCAAGCGGATTTTTCTTTTGGATGTTATAATCAGTGCAGGACTCAATCACTCCCCTCGGATGAGACTTAAACCTAAGGTCACGTGTGCGAATGCACGAAGAAATTTTACGCACACACGTTAAAACTGGTTCCGCTTTTCGGATGAGTTGTTGGCATTGTGTGCGATAAGTACGGGACATACTAAATTTCAAACTGCAATACACCACGGGGTCTGGATTACAAAAAAAAAGCACATGATGTGTTATCATTATCCTCGAATAAAAGAATGATTAAAAATAAAATTATAAGTACAGTGTTGATCGCTGTGTTGTGACCAACTCCCTTTGCACCCGTCAACGAGACTTTCTGTGACGATCTGGTGCTAGTCTTTTCGGATGAAATTGATCATAACCCCGAGGGTCCTGTGTCCAACAGCATTCATCTCACGTTAATGAACCAGAGCAATACGAGAGCTTGTACCTGGCGAAATTATGTGTGGGAAAACAGCGACTCTGACAGATAAAAAATTTATATGTTGGTGACCTTTTTTTTTTTTAGATGAGTGGCGCTGATTCTTGTGGCGACGCGACTCCTTCCCATGTGAGAGCAGTTCGGATTGCACTCAGAGACTCCAATCCAAATCTGGTGTTTATAGCCCGCCGACACAGAGGCCATTCAGGGATGTCACCTCGCAAAGGAAAGAGAAGTCTGGTTGTGAAGTTAGAGATTTACAATACAAACACTGTAAATATCAACACAATTACAATACAATACGATACATTAACATTACAGTAAGTAAAACAACAACAACAAAGAATTGACTACAACGCAAGCTCAACACTATATCAATTCAACACAATACCATACAAAACACAAGTTTTTATACATTGACAAACGTATTCAGTCTTACCCCAGTCCAATCCAATCCTAATACAATGTAATATTTGCTAGGAAACGCATGCAAACATACAACACAACACAATACATTTAATATAATATAATACAATGCAACATAACGCATGCAATGCATCTATAATATGTGTGTGTGTTGTGTGTGTGTGTGTGCGCACCGTGTGTGTATGTGTGTCTGTGCCGCGCGCGCGCGTCGTATGTGTAAGGTGTTTATGTTGTGTGCAGCGTGGTGCACGCACGCACGCGTGTGTGTTTGTGTGTGTGTGTGCGTGTGTGTGTGTGTGTGTGTGTGTGGTAATGTGTGTATGTGTGTGTAGTGTACTGGCTGGAATTACTGGCCTAAGTTTATAGAAAGGGGAGAGGCAATATGGTAAAAAATAATAAAAAATTAAGGGTTAAGTATAGCTGGTCTTCTCTGCAATGGGAAAATTTTTCTATTGTGACTTTGCTGAATGTGTAAAAGTATGGTCAATTTTCTATGTGATTTGTAAAATGAATTATCTTGTGATTGGTGATGTATTTTTGTGGTGGTAAAAAAAAATTCTGTTTCTTTTGTGTATGGTAAGTTAGTCGTTTTTCTCTAGGGTTAAAGATGTTTACTTGTTGATTGTGCTGTATGAGAAAATTGAGCGTATGTATAGGTCAGTCTTCCTCTGGTGATTGAAGATGTATTTTATGTTGTGGTTGTTTTATTCGATAAATCATGACTAAAATATAGTCAACCTTGGTCTGTAATTGAAAGACTTTTATCGCGTGTTGTTTATATTATGATTGAATTGGTGCGTAAGGTCTAGTCGTTTTCTATGTTAGCGAAGATTGATTTGTTTAAAGTCTTGGTTCGCTACTAGTGACGTCAATTTAAAAAAAAGAAATGAATTAGATACAATTGATAGCAGGCAACACTAACAACAAAAGCGACCTCCCAAATGAAAATAAACATAACAACAAACAAGCGAACACACACACATACGAGCGCGGCGTCGACACACAAACACACACACACACACACACACCACACAACACACACACACACACACACAACACACACACACTCACTCATGACAAGCAAAAAAAAGGGAAGAGAGGGGGGGGGGAGCTACTGATTGGGCAATCAGATGGTACAATAGAATTAAAGGTAGAAAGAGGAAAGGACTTAGTCCATGTCAATACAGAAAGTGTCCTTAACTACATTTTAACAGGACTTGGCTGATTCACATCCGTGCCAAAGTCTTATATAAAAAAGGTCAAAGGTTTTGTCCCATTTCCTATAATGGTCATTGGTGAGCGAATGGATCAGAGACCTCACTTTTCAAAAAAAGGGGGCCATGCCCATGTATTAGGGCTACGCCCATTCCTTACCTCAGCTGCTTTACCTTCCGGACCCTAAAAGAGAAGAATGTACCATTTACTGCTGGGTGAACTGGGGGGACTGTAACGAAGCCAAGGTCGCCCAAACGGTCACCCATCCAAGTGTAACCACGCTCGTTGTGCTTCTTAGCATTGGCTGGGAAAAGGGATGTGCTCCGACCACTGAGCTATCCGTCCAAAAGTCCCATGTTTTACTGAGTTCATGAAATGCATTGAAAAAATGTGTGACGGAAGAAGATTCGTAGGTACATGTTACTTTTTTAGAAATACTTAGTTTTATATCGTTCCACACGTACTGCACACGCACGCTACGCACACACATACACACACAAACACCCACACCACACAGATTATATTAGATTTATCTATATAATTTATATATTAATATTTATATATATATATTATATATATTATATTATATATACTATATATCCATCCTTTGTCTGTCTGTCTGGTCTATCTATCTTTCATATTCTATCTATCTATCTATCTATCTTTCAATCTTTATAGTCTATCTATCTATCTAACGAAAGGGGGGGGGGGGGGGGGCGGCTGTCTGACAGTATAGTGGCAGTGTTCTGCTCGCCATTGAAGGGCCGGGAGGGTTGCCCAGGTTAAAGTCTGTTAGAGGGGCGATGCTGGTTCGTCTGGTGTGCAGTCTCGACTCGTACCTGTCGACTTAGTACCTGTCGATTAGTACCTGCGACTTAGGTACTGAAGACTTATACCTGACGACTCAGTACCTGACGACTTAGTACATGTCACAAACTGACGACTTAGTTACCTGTTCGATTAGTACCTGATCGAATTTTAGTACCTGTCACAAAATATGAACGTACTTAGTACTGTCACAAATCTGGACGACTTAGTACTGTTGCAAATCCAGACGACTCTGTACCTTGACGACTTAGTACTGTCACTAATCCTGACGACCTCAAGTACATGACGATTTAGTACTGTTGCAAATCCCCCCCCCCCGTACGACTTAGTACCGTCGACCTCAGTTTTTGCTGCTCTATCCTGACGAACATCTAATACCTGGGTCACAACATCCTGAGACTTAGTACCTGTCTCAAAATCCCTGAAGACTAGTACCTGTCACAAATCCTGAGACTCAGCTACCTGTCACAAATCCTGACGACTTAATAACTGTCAACAATACTGACGAATTAGTACCTGTCACAATTCCTGTCGACTTAGTACCTGTCACAAATCCTGGACGACTCAGATACCTGACGACTTAGTACTGTCACAAATCCTGACGACTTAGTACCTGTCACAATTCTGACGACTCAGTACCTGACCCCCCCCCCCCCCCCCACCCCACAATTCCTGACGGACTCAGTACCTGACACATATGAAAATCAGTGCCGATCCACTCGCTCGAAAGACTTTCGGATGAGACTATGTTCCCTGTGTACGAATGCTCGCAGACACCATTGAGCACAACTAAAAAACTGTACTGCTTTTTTTTTTAAAGTAGGCCATTCGTACAAGGAAAGAAACGTACGACCAAATTAATAAAACCCCCCCCCCCCCCCCCCCTCCCCTCCCCACCGAAGAAAAGAAAACAAAAAAGAAAACAAAAACATACAAACAACATAACAACGATCAAACAAATAAACAGACAATAATCAAAAGAAAAATAGCCCGTAAGAAACAAAACAAACACAATCAGAACCCCATAAAAAACCAACCCCAAAACCCCGAACAACTCATCGCTGTATGCTCATTGGTGTCGTTGTGAGAGATATCAACCCTGAGGTCGGAGTGTGGCTACTAATGACGGGTTTTACATGCGGATGCATGGCTAAATAAAAAATCACCATCGGTGAATTCGGAGCTCTTGCGAGGAGGAAAAAGAAACTGTGGGTGAGTTGTGGATGTGGTGTGATGGTGTTCTGTGTGTGTGTGTGCAAGATCGAATTTGTGTGTGATGTGTGATGTGTGTGTGTGTGGTGTGTGATGGTGTGTGTGTGTGGGAATGTGTGTGTGATGGCTTTTTGTGTGTGTGTGTGTGTGTGTGTCTGTGTGATGGTGTGGGTGTGTGTGTGTGTGTGTGTGTGTGATGGTGTGTGTGTGTGTGGGTGTGTGTGTGTGTGATGGGTGTGTGTGTGTGTGTGATGGTGGTGTGTGTGTTGTGTGTGTGTGATGTGATTGTGTGTGTGTTATGATGGTATGTGTGTGGTGTGTGTGTTGTGTTGTGTGTGATGGTGGGGTGTGTGTTGTGTGTGTTGTGATGGTGTGTGGTGTGTGTGAGGGTGTGTGTGTGTGTGTGTGTGTGTGTTGGGTTGTGTGTGTGTTGTGTTTTGTGTGAGTGTTTGTGTGTGTTAGGTTGTGTTTTGGTGTGTTGTGGTGGTTCTATTGTGTGAGTGTTTGTGTGAGTTGTGTTGTGTTTTGTGTGTTGTGTTTTTGGTGTGTTAGGGTGTGTGTGAGGGTGTGTTGTGTGTGTGTGGTGTGTGTGTTGTGTGTGTGTGTGTTTGTGTGTGTTGTGTGTGTTGTGTGTGTGTGTTGTGTGTGTTCATCGCAATGTTTTGTGTGTGTTTTGTGTTGTTTTGTGTGTGTGTGTGTGTGTTTGCGTTTTGTTGTGTATGTATGTGTGTGTTGTGTTTGTTGTTGTTCTTGTGTTGTGTGTCGTAGGTGTGTGTGTGTTGTGTGGTGAGTAGTGTGTGTGTGTGGTGGGTGGGTGTGTGTTGACCTTCAATTTATCGTCCTGTTCATACTCTTAGTGTTATTAGTAGAGTGTGTAGTGTACGCGCGCTGTGTGTGTGTTTGTGCGCGTGCTGCGCGCCATTACAGGCTTTTTAATATACATACTACACATAGCATACTATAGATATATATATATAAGTATGTATTAAATGTTGTATGTGTGTGTACAGGTTATTTTTCTTCAGAGTCGCTTTCGGTCAACACTCTGACCCAGAAGTCATCAAAGACGTGGCATGTCAGAATTTCTAGCAACTTCGTCAATAGATATTGTAAGACTGTCTGTCTGTCTCGTTCTGTCTGTCTGTCTCTGTCTGTCTGTCTGTCGTCTGTCTGTGTCTGTCTCTGTCTCTGAAGGATGTGTGTTATTGTGTGTGTTCAAGCAAAGCAAGCAAGCGCGTGTGTGTGCATTATTAGTGTGCATTATGCGCGGCTGGGTGTGCATTATATACGCCTGTGTGTGTTGCGTGTGTATGTGTGTGTGTGGTTGTGTGTGTGCATTATGCCTGTATAAGTGGTATGTGTGTGTGTGTGTGTGTGTGTGAGTGTGTGTGTGGGTGTGACGCGGGAGCCGCGGTGTTTCGTGCGTGTAGTGTGTATGTGCGCGCTGTGTGTTTATGATGTATGAGTATCTATCTATTCTATCTATCTATCTATCGTATCACTATCTATCTTCTATATATCTATCTGTTTCTTTTACCTGATTATCTATCTTTAGCTCATCTAACTATTACTACCTATCTCTCTCTCTTTCGCTATCTATATATTTATCTATCTCTCTTTCGATTTGTGTGTTTTTACAGATTCAGGCTTATATAAATTCATTTATTAGTATATTATTGTTTATCTCTCTTATCTATCTATATATTTTCTTCTATCTATTATATGTCTATATATCTGTATATAAATATCTATCTATATATCTATCATATCTCTTTGTATATTTCTTTCTATCTCTTATCTAATTTTTGTATCTATCTTTCTATCCTTCTATCTATCTCTCTGTTTATCTATCTTTCTATCTATCTATCTCTTTATCTTTCCTTTCTCTCTCTCTCTCTATCTATCTATCTCTCTCTCTCTCTCGCTCTATCTCTCTATCTCTCTACCTATTTATTTATCTATCTCTCTCTATTTTATATATCTATCTATCTATAATCTATCATTCTATCGATATATCTATCTTTTATCCATTACTCTCTATGTTTCTGGTCTGTCGCTCTGTCTGTCTGTCTGTCTGTCTGTCTGTGCTGACCTTGCAGGATCGCCTTTGATCGTCTGCTGACGGAGTTTTCCTGGAAGATGTTGTGTTCAATTTCGGGGCCCCGCAGGAACACGCTACAGACACGCCATGACGCCCGCCTTCACACAGCAAACTCAATAGCCGGTCTGTGCACAAGCACACAACACACACGCGCACACACACGTAGCACATACACACGCACGCGCACACATACTTATACACAGATGCTCACACATGATACTGGACACACATACACAGATACACATATGCTCAGATACACTCACCACAGACACAAGATACACACACACAAGACACACAGACACACAGACTCGTTACACACACAGACACGACAACACATACCAGACCAACACAGACACACACAAGACACACACATACACAGACACACACACAGACACAGACACACACTACACACACAAATACATAGAATTTTGTTATTATTTACTAAACGTTTCATAGTGTTGGACTGAAAGTGTAATGCCAGTAAATGGAAGCAGTTTTCATTGTTCCTTTTCATAAGCATGGGGAAAGCATAAAAATGACAAATAGTTACAGTCCCATAGCACTGACTTCTAACACAGTAAGATAATGGAGCGAATCATTCTAGAAGATTGTATATTTTTGTCAGAAAAATAGTTCGTTCCAATCAATCAAGCAGTCTTTCAAAAAAGGCAGATCTGCATTGATAACCTAGTTAATCTAACAAACACATAGTCAAACAACTGTTTTGCTAAGAAGAAAAAAATTACTTGCAACATTTTTTGATGTCAGAAAAGCCTACGAACAGTCTGGCATGCTAACTTACTGCTTAATTTGAAGAACTATTGGATTTATCTGGACATGTTTATTTATTTTATCAAAAGCTTTTTATGTTACAGAAGTATTACAAGTGAGAGTAGGGTAAATTCATATTCACAGCTAGGTCACTCCATATGGGTTTACCACAAGGTTTGGTATAGCCCTTTTCTGTTTAATATACTGTTATATGATCTACAAAAAAATGTCCAAAGAATATCATACTAGTACAATATGCTGATGATAATTTGTATGTGGATGAATGCTCATATGAAGCGCAGTACAACAAAGTGGGATGCTTCTTTATACCAGAAGATCTATCAAAATGAGTTAGATAATTTACATAAATATATTCTTTGAAAATCGGTCTGTCATTTTCCACAGATAAAAACGCACATTATGCTTTTTAACCAATGGCGTGTTCCAGTTTATATGTCCACTGTTTAGGGATTGTAGGGAGCTAATTCGTACACAAATATGTCAATTTTTAGGAATCTTACTTACTTCAAAATAATTGAATTGGATATGTCTATATTGGGATACATTTTAACAATAATGCAAGAAATATATTAATTTCTTTAAATGGTTCAGACGTCTCTGGGGTCAGATAATGGTCACTTTTGAATGCTTAGCTCGTCACTTGTACGGTCCAAGCTATGTCTTATGGTACAAGAGTCTGTTTTCGTGCTCTAATTTTTACTGAAATATCCATAGTGTAGACTGTTAAAGCATATAATCTGCACTTGGTGTACCCTCCACACCTCCAACATAGGAACTTATAACGAAATTGGGGAACTTCCCCTAGCATGAATACGACAACTTTCATGTGCAATATGTTATACGCAGCACAACAAGTTGAATACTTAGTTTTCTAGAGTAATAGAAGTCGATGCAAAAAACAAATTATCCTAAAAAGAGGCTAGACATATTTGTGTTTAACGCTATGGTACGTAGGTATAAGACCTTTTTCAAAGTTGACCTTATTGATTATGAATTAGAAATGCAGAAGAAGATTTGCCATGACTTCTGTGGGAAATAATAAGCACATTTTGTATATGAATGTACTTAGTGATAAAAAGAACGAAACCCAAAACATCATGGTTGCAGATACTCCTATCTCCACATATTGAAATTTAATGTATACTGACAACTTGAAAGTATTTATACAGGATGGGTCAGTTTTAGAAATAATGAAGGCTTGGTTCAGCGTTCGTTCATACAGCTCTAAAATCAGTAGAAAATCATTACTATATTGGTAAACATCATTCAATTATTTACAGCTGTACTTGTTGAATTCTTTTTGCTCTTAAACTATATTCTTGATTTCTGTTTTTCCCATCATGCCTATTTTTCTCGTGTGTCCTAAGTCAGTACTATATGCTATCAAATCCCCAAATTCCAAGAAAGTATCCAGAATCTTTTTGGAATTAATACTGTCATACACTTTGTAAGTTTTTATGTGGTATTACTGCTTACTTTGGTTGGGTACCTTGCACGTTGGAAATTTTTTCAAATGAGTGGGCTGACAGTAGCTGCCAAAAAGGGGGGCATGACATCATTTGGAATTCAATATAACCCCCCCCGCATATTCCATTATCTCTACAGGGAGGGATAAAGGTTATTAGAACAAACGTGTGGAGTAAGTGGAGAGAATCTGATCATTTCAAGGGACGATCTTTAAAGAGTGGCATGTCTAATTGCCTTATTTCACGTTTCTGGAATTCTCAATCAAACTTAAGTATTGCAAACTACGAGAAGAGTTAATTACACTATATTTTTGAATAAAATTATATTGCAGTTTATAACAAAATTTTGTAAAAATGTCAAGGGTGCCTCTGTGGGGAAATTATTTCCAACAATCACATACTATTGTGTGTCAAGTATTAAAACCTTTTTACCACATTTTGTGAGCAGTCCTGTGGAAACTGCTTTAAAAATCCAAATAGCTTTGCCAATGTTAAATGTCTATTGCACAGCCCCAGTAGAATATATTGTTGTAGTTACTTTATAGATATATTTTTTGTTAACAATTTTGTTGATTTTTAATTATGCTCATGTTTAAGATTCCCCCCCCCTCCCTTTTGATTGCATGAAAATTCCAACACACTTGTTTCCTTATCAGTTTTTCTCTGTCCATTTCCCTTCTAGTTCCACTACATTTTCACATCCCTAGTCTAATATCACTGAGTGTGAACAGACTGTTATAAATTGAAGACAACAACTACAAACATTACAGATTACACACACACACACTCAGGGGGACACGGACTCACACAACACACTTGGATGCACGTCACCACACATGCACGCTTGCAACACATGCACGCACACACACACACACACCACACACACACACACACACACCACACACACACACACGCATGCACTCGCGCATACACGCACACAGACACAAACATAGGCCGTAACACAAATTTGACACACACATGCAGTACTCTTACACACACACGCGCGGCAGGCGGACGCTCGGTTGCATGCAAACACTTAGATATGCACGCACGAACGCACGCACGTACGCACGCACACAACTACAGAACACACGCTCACACACACATTCACAAGGATTACACTCACTCACACAACACTTAACACACACACACATACATAACACACACACACACACACCACACACACACACACACACACACACACACACACACCACTCACACCACACACTCATTCACACCTCCTGTAAACTAAATGGCACAAACATAAGTATCATTGTTACAACCCATAAGCCGAGCAAATTCAATGTTTGGAATCGTCCTACACACCTTCATCTATCCCGTAGTCTACTAGAACGTTGGGGCTACCACTGAAGATTGTCAACCAGCTTCCTCCATGCGTTTGCTTTCCGTGGAAGTCATTACATCTCAAGGCCACATAGGGTTCACTCTCTGATGTCTTTTCATCGTTTTTCTCTGGTCTGCCTTTCGTCTCCTCCTTGTACTGTTCCCTGTAGGACAGTCTTGGCCAGTCCACATGTTCGTGTGACGTGCCCGAACCACTTCAGTTTGTGTGTTTTTACTGGTCAAGATCAACAAAGTCAGAAGCTACAAATCTATCTATCTATCTATCTGTCCCGTAGTCTGACGACCGTGGGGGCACCCTCAAAGACTCAACCACCAGTTCCCTCCATTCCTCTCTCTGTTCTGCCTTTCTCAGGGTTTTGTTGAGTTCTAGGCCTGTCCATTCGCTGATGTTATCCTCCCAGCTCTTCCTTGGTCT
>CM054165.1:5033145-5048145 GCA_028751875.1 Rapana venosa
CTGCAGTACTGTTTTTGGCAGAGTGTTGTGGCGGGTGACGTGGCCGAACCATGTCAGCTTTTTCTTCTTGACGATGGTGAGAAGGGGTTCCTGTGGACCTGTTCTGTCGTCGATCGCCCGTCCTTTGGGAGTGTAGCGCCGAGGTATTTAAAAGCGTCTACCTCCTCCAGTTGCTGGCCGTTCATGTAAATTTTAGCAGTGGCGTTGCTCGTGCTGTTCACAAGTACTTTACTTTTCTCCGGGTCACCTCCATCCCAATATGACTCCAGCTTGTTCTCAAGTCTGATCGTAAGATCTTGCAAGCTCTGTGTTACTTCCGCCTGAGGTCATGTATCGCAAACTCGCAAGCTGTTGAGGGTCTGCCGCCAATGGAGATGGTTGGGTTGGTAGTCATGGAGGGTCTCTCTCATAATGTTTTCCAAGAACAGATTACAACAGGCTGGAGAGAACAGGCATCCTTGTTCGGAACCCCACTGTGGTTTTAGTTGTATCCGACTGATTGTTTCAGAAAGGACTGCACTGTTGCGGTGTTGTATAGTGTTGAATGGTTTGCAATAGTCCTTTTCATGCCAAACATTCTGGAGGACCTGCCAGGCTCTTCGTGCCTATACTCTGTCCGAAAGCCTTCTTGAGTCGATGAAGTTTGTCGGAACACGGTCGCTCTGATGTTGAAGGATGTTTTCATCAGGAGGTGGCAGTTTAAAATCTGTTCGATTGTGCTCCTGCCCTGCCCTGAACCCAGCTTGTTCCTCTGGCAAGGTGTTCTTCCTGCAACTTCTTGAGTCGATTTCAACATAACTTTGAGCATGATCTTGCTTGTGTGGCTGATGAGGCTGATTGTTCTATAGTTTTGGATTGGCCTTAATTCCCCATCTTGGGCAGGGGTATGAGGATTGATTGTGTCCATTATGTTGGCCCTCTGATTTTGTTTTGTCTCCCAAATCTTCTGACAGATAGCTGTAACATGTGTGGATGACTGTTTCGCCCTATGCTTGAGCAGCTCTGCTGGTATAATTGTACTGCGCCTGGGGACTTTCCTACTGGTAAACTGCGGATGGCTTCTTGCCACTTCTTCCCTCAGTATAGGTATGGCGCGGGTACCCTTGATGTTGCTGCTTTGCCTCTTCTATTATGCTCTTGTTCAGGTTGGATTGGGTAGTTGTATAGTCTTGACTTATACTCAGACACCGTTCTCTGCAGCTGAGCTTTCTGTGAGGTTTTCCGGAGCTGCTTCAATGCTGATGATTTGGTTGAAGTGGTTTTGGAGTTTCGTTCTGGGTGTCGTATGCCTTTTTACTGTTGCCCACTTTCATGCTTTTTTTTATATCTCATCACATTGATCACTGATATACTTCTCTCTGGCCTTTAACATTTGACTTCTTCACAAGATGTTGGCCTCCCGGTATTCTTAGGGGTTGGAAGACCTGGTTGGTTTCATGATTCTTCTTGTTTCGCAGAGGTCCTAGATGTCATGGTTGACCATGGCTGGTTGTTTATTCTCTGACGACCGGAGTACCTCCTCTGCTGTTTTGGACTGGGCATTCATTAAAGTTGTTGGTGAGGTCATTGATGTCATTGTCCAGGAGGGTTTAATGCCGCAAACGTCGCCAGTTAGCTTCAGGTAGATCTCCTCGAACATCTGGAATCTTTCAGTTTGTCCACGTCAATTTGATAAGTGGGTTTGCAGGCTGTTTGTTTTTCTCGGTTTCATTTTGAATACCAGCAGCACATTGGGTCGTGGTCGCTGCCTTTGTCAGCTCCAGGGTAGGTTCTTGTTCTGGCTCTGTTGTTGCTGGATTTGGAAGCGCCGTGGTGTTAAGATAAAATCTATTTGGTTATGGATCTTGCCATTTTGGCGCAGGCCAGGTTGGCCTCCTTGACTGCTTGTGTGGGACTAGTGGGTATTGGCAATGGTAAGTCTGTGGGTGCGGGCAAACTCCAGCTGAACGTAGTCCTGTCGTGGTCTCTCCAGTTCCAAAACTGACCAATCTGTTCCGGACCCAATGGTTGTAAGCGTCAGGGACCTACTTTGGCAGTTAAAATCCCCTTGAATGATGATGATGTTTTTCTTGGGTATCTTCATAATGGTCTCTTCAAGATCTCGTAAAATGCCTCTTACTTCTCTGCATGGTCAGATGATTGGTGTATAGATTTGTATGATGGTGGATGTTCTTGGGCTTGGCCGAACCCTGATGCTGATAATCCTGCTGAGCCGGCTGTACAGTGATAATGACCCCATAAATTCCTTTTGACTATATATGCACTCCATGTTGATGATGTTTCTCTTGACCACTGTACCAGATCTTGTTGCCATCTTCAGTCATGTGTCTCACCAAATCATGTCCATCTCACTCTCCTAGTCCAATAATGTACATTATAGCGCTAAGCTCATATCTAGTTCTTTGATTTTCCGCACTGATAGAGTATACGGAGTTCATTTGTACCAATGGTGATCTGTTCTCTAGGGAGCTTTAAGTAATGTTTTAATCCAAGTAGTGTTGATCAATGGATAGCGCGGGTCGTTGGTAAACCGGGCCCTCGACCGATCCTGGTATCATATTGCTTTGCATTTTGTTTTTCAATTTCTTGTCTGTGGCTTAGGATTTACTTGGTGGCGCCAAATCTCCTCTCCAAGTTTCCGGATGTTTTGGTTTTTTTGTTGTTGTTTTTTCTATTGGGTTTCCTCCCCACACATGCGAACCGGTTGTATGGGTTACATTGGATACCCGTAGCAGTATCAGTGAACTTCTCTGACTGACAGGGTCAGTTAAAAAGGTAAAGGTCAAAGGAGTCCATAAACCTATATGGTCGTAGGGAGCGAGGCGTCTGAGACCTCACTTCTCTAGGGCCAGCTTTTGAGGACGGCGCCCATCTCCTCTCCTCGCTGCTTTACCTTCCCTGACCCTAAAGAGGCGGTACCATTTTGTGGGTGAACTGGGGATTGTACCTGAAGCCAAGGCGCGCAAACGGTCAACCCATCCAACTGGTAACCACGCTCGACGCTGCTTAAACTTGTTGGGGGCGAAAGCGAGTGCTCCGTCCAATGGAGCTATTCCGTCCCCCAGGTCAGTTAACCAATGGTAAAAATTGTTGGCGTATGTGTTTTTTTTCACATTTTTACCCACCATAATACCACTTCCTGGATGATGTTCACATCGACACCAGTGTATGGTGTTTAAAGATGGGAGACGGGAAAGCCTAGTGTTAGTCATTGCCGCTCGCAATTGACGACCCGGGTTAGATTCCCGTTCAAGGGATATTTTCCCCTGGAGGTAAACATCAGTGCACAGACTCCACTCTCCCAAAAGTCATTCGATGAGACTATAAACGGAGGCCCCGTGCTGTGAACGCACGACAGAACATCTTGCCTCACTCGTTAAAATCCAGTTCCGCTTACGTAAGTGTAGGCCATATGTGCGGTGGGAACAGATGACAGAATTACAAAAACACATACACACAGGGGACTGGATATTGTTAAGAAAGCATAAGTGCTTATTACATTATCTCGATATAAAGAATTAAAATAAAAAAGACAATAAATGAAGAAATTAACAGTTGTCATTTGTTCATTCTGGCAAACAATGGCCTACATTATCCCAGAGAAAAGGGAATTGTAAGTTGTTTTAAACCCCCCCAAATAAACCCCCCCCCCCCCCCCCCCCCCCCCCCCCCCCCCCCCCCCCCCCCCCCCCCCCCCCCCCCCCCCCCCCCCTGTGGCGTAGATGTTCTGCGTGCATTCGCACACCAAGCCTAGTTTACAGTCTCATCTAAAGGACTTTTTGGAGGAGTTGGATGCAACTGGGTACTGCACTCGTTAGGGTCAGGGAAGGGAAGCAGCGAGGGAGAGGAGGGGCGGCCGCCCCAATATGCTGGCCCTTGAGAGAAGTTGAGTGTCTGTGATGCTCCACGCCCCTACGTCCACATAGATTAGGGAAAAACACGTAGATGTAAACTCCGGGGGGAAAAATGCCCTCAAATTGATGTCCGCAGTGGTGGCTCAAACCCAGGCCATCAGATCAGCAGTTAACACTCAAACCACTTTGGCTACCCCCCCCCCCACCCCACCCGACTGGGAGGACAGTGGTGGGCCAGATAACAAAGCCTCTTGCTGTGGCGGTTGCTGGGTCAGGATTCGAAACAGAAGGTTCAGCATGGTGGTGATCGCGGGCACGGGCCTTTGGGCTGACACCAGCCTCCAGCAGGGGCAGGGGCCAGGTCGGCCAGGACATGGTTCAGGCCATGAGGGCCATTCTGTCAACATCAACCTGCCACTTCAGCGGTCTCCTCTCCGGTGAGGTCTCTGCCCCACTTCGGGGACGAGTTTTTTAGTGGTTTGTTTTTGTTTTGGTTCGTTCCTGGGCTTGAGCTCTGGGGTCACCAATGGGGTGATTTTATTTGCTGTGTGCGGACCGTTTCTTTGGCGTTTTTTTTTTTTTTTTTTTTTTTTCAGTTTATTTTTTTTTTTTTTTTTTTTTTTTTTTTTTTTTTTTTTTTTTTTTTTTTTTTTTTTTTTTTTTTTTGGCCCACATTTATCTATTTATTTTATTTTATTTTATTTTATTTCTTTTATATCGAGGATAATGGGAATATAAGCACTTGTATGCTTTTTTTAACTCAGTCCCGTGTGTATTGCGGTTTTGTCAATTTTGTAATCATTTCCAACCCGGCACACAATGGCCTACTATTACGAGAAGCGGAACAAGATTGAACGGGAGAGCAAGCTGTTCTGGCGTGCGTTCGTACACGGGCCGCGGTTTATAGTCTCATGAAGGATATTTTGGGGAGAGTGGAGTCACACTGATGTTTACTTCATGGGGTAAAGTATCCCTCGAACGGGAATCGCCCGGGTCGTCAGATTGCGATGCGCAATCGTTCTCACCACTCGGCGTATCCCAAGTTGGTAGTAGCTGCATTTAGGGGATGTTTACGGGATATGTTCGTGTTTTCCGTAACCTCATATTGCTGGGCAGGAATGACGGGATCTTCTCATGGTGCATGGTCGGGACTTATCCATGCGTGTCCCAATACACGGAGGAATCAGAGGCAGCTGGCAGGTCTGCACTTGAAGTTGATCTGGGAGATCGTACACATTCCCCACTCTTACCAATTATCAGATGGCCGCGAGATTCGAACCTGTCGCGGAGCCAATACTGATTGAGCTCACATACTGTGGTGGCGACCCCCACTAGCATCCCTCCAAAACCCTTCCCGTGAAATTACCTCCTAAGGCGCTCCACAGCCTCCCACCAGACAAATGGGGAACCCGAAACAGGTCAGCATGAGACCAGAGCACTTAGGGGCCACGAAATCGAAACAACTGTATTTTATTGCTTGATGATCAATGTGACGGATGTGATGATGTAACGTTGCTGACATGGAAGTGCATGTGCTTTAGGACTATTTGATGGGGCTGTACTATACACTTCCGTCTGGTGGCCAAAAACGGTTCGCATACGCAAAATCTGACAATTGATGAACCTTGGAGCTGTATCCTAGGAACGAAAAAGCAAAACATTGTTGAAAAGGTGAAGGTAAAGATTTTCCATAACCTACTTAGGTCGTAGGGGAGCGAGGCGTCAGAGACCTCAGCTTCTCTAGGGGCCAGCATATTGAGGGCGGCTCCCATCTCCTCTCCCTCACTGCTTTACCTTCCCTGACCCTAAAGAGGGCAGGTACCCATTTACAGCTGGGTGAACTCGGGGGACTGTACTGAAGCCAAGGCGCGGGAAAGGTCACCCATCCACTTTGGTAACCACGCTCGATGCTGCTTAACCTTAGCTTGGGGGAAAGCGAGTGTTCTGACCACTGAGCTACTATCCCGTCCCCCTGTAACACTGCAGTAAAACACCGCTCTCTACCGTCTTCTGTCCTGCCTGCTTTCAGTGGCCTTCCCCTTCCTGGCCCCTCTGCTCCGGGCTCTGGGCTACACGGCCTTCACACAGACAGACCTGGCCTTCTTCCAGCGCTGCATCACCGCCATCATCCGCCAGAGGGACAGGGAGAGGGAGGGAGAGGGAGAGAAGAGAGAGGGAGGGAGAGAGGAGCGCCAGCCCCAGCCAATGCCAAGGTACCACAGGGACTGAGACTCTCTATGTTTCTTTTTTAAAAATTCATTTTTATTCTTTATTTTTTAATCGGGATAATGAATAAGCACTCATGTGCTTTTTTTTTACATCCAGTCCCCGTGTGTATGCGGTTGTGTAAATGTTGTCATCTGTTTCCATCGGCACACAATGGCCTACTCTTCCGAAAAGCGGAACAGGATTTAACGTGTGCGTAAGATGTTCTGCATGCGTTCGAACACGGGGCCTCGGTTTATAGTTTCATCCGAAAGACTTTGACATTCAGTTCGATTTTTTGTCAAACTGATAAGGAGAGAGGAGATTCCCCGTGGGTCTCCCGGGGTATGCTTGCAAAGCGAGCATTGCAAGAATAGGAACCCTGCCCGCCTCCAGGCATGTTCGTAAAAGGCGATAAGGAGGCACCTTTCCCCTAGGTAAAAGGGGGTTGCACCAGGGCTACAACCCTGCTCCGTAAAAAATCTCCTGTTACGAAACCTTAAACAGAAAACTTTTGCCAATTCAGTCTTTGGGAGATCTGGGGATCCTTCAAGGAAACCTATGACGCGCTGCAGCCAAACCCGTCAGGAAACTGCAGGGCTGACGAGCCCCTCATCAACCGGAGACGCCCCTGATGAAGTCCCCGAGGTTGTTGTCACGTCGGCCGGTCCTACTTGGAACATGGAACGTGAGGACCCTCTGGGAAACCGGACGGTGTGCGCAGGCTGTGAGGGAGATGAACAGATATCGCCTCACACTCCTGGGCATGTCTGAAGTCCGGTGGAATGGTCACGGAGTGACAAGATTACAGTCAGGAGAAACTTTGCTCTACTCCGGTAAAAGTGAAGAAGACCGTCACGAAGCTGGAGTAGGTCTCCTGCTGTCCAAGCATGCAGCCAAGAGCCTGCTGGAATGGGAGCCTGTTTCGGACCGCATCATCACCGCTCGGTTTGAGTCGCGCTTCCAGAAGGTGTACCCTTGTCATGTGCTACGCCCCTACCAACACCGCGGAGGAGGAAGACAAGGACAACTTTTACACCCAGTCCAGTCGGTGGTAGATAAGATTCCGAGACGGGACATGCTCATCCTCATGGGGGACATGAACGCCAGGGTCGGGACTGACAACTCTGATAGAGAGCGGGAGATGGGACGACATGGGCTTGGAAACATAAATGAAAATGGAGAAATGCTTGCTGATTTTTGTGCTGCCAACAGCCTTGTGATTGGAGGCACGCTTTTTCCACACCAGCGTTGCCACAAAGCCACCTGGGTCTCCCCGACCACCAGACAGAGAACCAGATAGACCACGTCATGGTGAAACAACGCTACGGAGCTCCCTACAAGACGTGAGAGGTAAGACGCGGAGCAGACATAGGGTCAGACAACCATCTCTTGTGGTCACCAAGATCAAGATGCGCTTGTCTGCGAGAAAGACTCTGCAGAATCCAAGGAAAAAGTTCAACGTTTTGAGATTGAAACAAGAAGACACAAAGCAGGCATTTCAGATCTCACTTCACAACCGCTTCCAAGTGCTCCAGTCAGAGGAGACAGAAACAGAAATAGTGGAACACAAATGGACCACCTTCAAAGACGCCATTGTGGGAGCCTGTGAAGAGGTTTTGGGACAACCACAGACAAATAGGAAGCCATGGATCAAGGATGAGACCTGGAAGAAAGTCGAGGAGAGAAGGCTAGCCAAACAAGAGCTGAACCGAGCTACGACCCGCCAACAGAAGCGGCGAGCAACAGCCAAGTACTCCATACTTGCCAAAGAAGCCAAGAATGAGCTACGAGCAGACCAAACGAGCTCACATCAATGCCATAGCAGATGAGGCAGAAGAGGCTGCTGGCAAAGGAGACCTCAAGACCTTGTATGCCACCACCAGACTTCTTAGCGGGCGTCGCAGCAACCCAAACAGACCTGTCAGAGACAAGGAAGGGAAGCTTCTCACCTCTATTGAAGACCAGCTAACAAGATGGAAAGAGCATTTTCAGGAGGTCTTGAATCGACCAGCCCCAGAGGAACGACCTCAGCTGGAGCCAGGGGACCCTCCCGACATCAACATTGGAGAGATCACCAAGACAGAGATCCGAAAGGCCATCAGCAGCTTGAAGAACGGCAAGGCTGCTGGCATTGACAACATTCCGGCAGAAGCCTTGAAGGAAGGGGTAGTGACATCGTTGACAAGTTACACCACATTGCTCAACCTGATCTGGACAACTGGGAGGTGCCAGCAGAATGGAAGAAGGGCCTGCTTGTGAAGCTCCCAAGCACGGCGACTCTCCAGTGTGGGAAAGTGGCGAGGTATCACCCTGTTTGTCCATTCCCCAGCAAAGTCCTCACAAGAGTCATCCTGACCGAATGAAAGATGCTCTCGACAGACTCTTCGAGATGAACAGGCAGGCTTCAGAAAAGAACGTTCCTGTACCGACCAGATTGCGACCCTCAGAATCATCGTGGAACAGTCCATAGAATGGCAGTCACCTCTCTACGCCTGCTTCATCGATTTTGAGAAGGCTTTTGACAGCGTGGACAGACAAGTAATCTGGAACATCCTTCTCCACGATGGTGTGCCATCAGAGTTTGTCAACATCATAAGACAACTTTACGAAGGATTCTCCTGCCAGGTCATCCATGGTGGAAGACTCTCTGACAGCTTCGAGATCTCTTCCGGCGTCAGACAGGGCGCTTGTTGTCTCCACTCCTCTTCCTTGTGGTGCTGGACTGGGTGACAAGACGGCCTACGCAAGTTCCGGGAAAGTATCCAATGGACCCTCATGACAAAGCTGGAAGATCTCGATTTTGCCAATGACCTGGCTCTGCTATCCCACCGCCTGCAGCACATCCAAAGCAAAGTCACTACCCTAGATACCACAGCTAGACGTGTTGGCCTCAGGATCAGTCAAAGAAAGCCAAGCTACTGCGTACCAACAACCAGCAAGAGGCTCCTGTCACCATCTCTGGAAAGCAGTAGAGGATGTCAGTGAATTTGTGTACCTGGGCAGTAAGATCAGCCAGACAGGAGGCACAGACGAAGACATCAAGGCAAGAATAAAGAAAGCACGCCAAGCATTTGCCATCTTGAAACCCGTATGGAGAACAAATGCGATCTCCACAACCACCAAGCTCAGGATCTTCAACTCCAACGTGAAGTCTGTGCTTCTCTACGGGTCAGAAACTTGGCGGGTCATCAACACCAGCTCCTCAAGATCCAGACCTTCATCAACGGATGTCTCGGCAGATCCTTCATCTCAGATTGGTTCGACAGAGTGCCAAGTACCGACCTGTGGATGAGGGCGAACCAACAGCCTATGGAAGTCCAAGTAAGGCGGCGAAAGTGGCGTTGGGTCGGCCACACCCTACGGAAGGAGCCTTGCAACATCACCAGACAAGCGCTCGAGTGGAACCCGCAGGGGAAAAGGAAGAGAGGGCGCCCCAAACAGACCTGGAGGAGAAGCCTGCATAGTGAGCTGAGAGACTCCAGCCTGACATGGGAAGAGGCCAAGACCCTTGCCAGAGACAGGAGAAGGTGGAGGGACGCTGTTGAGGCCCTATGCTCCGCTAGGAGCTATAAGGAATAAGAAGAAGATCATTAATTTTCCTCCCGAAAACCTAGTAGCCTGTTGTCTCTTGCTGAAGTAAAGTGTCTCAAGTAGATAGATATCACACAGGGACGGGATAGCTCAGTGGTCGGAGCACTCGCTTCCCCCCAGCCAATGTTAAGCAGCATCGAGCGTGGTTACCACTTGGATGGGTGACTGTTTGTGCATCTTGGCTTCAGTATAGTCCCCCAGTTCACTCAGCTGTAAATGGGAACCTCTTTAGGGTCATGGAAGGTAAAGCAGCGAGGGAGAGGAGATGGGCACCACCCTCAATATGCTGGCCCCTAGAGAGCTAAGGTCTCTGACACCTCGCTCTCTATGACCACATAGGTTCTGGGACACCTTTACCTTTAAGTCACGACAAAGGAATTTTCAATATAGACTTTGCTATCATGCTATCATTTGAATGGACAAGGAAGGAGTTGCGAATATGACTTTGCTATCATGCTATCATTCAGCATTATTGGTCGTCAAGCCGCGTGATATATGCAGTTGTATTTTCTTTTTCTTTTAATACATTCTTATATCATTTAGATGTGAAGAATGCAGCATAGCCTTGGTCTGCGAGGAAGAAAAGCTGAAGAAACCACAGGCAGTGATGACAATAAGAAACATGGACGTGGAATTCGGAATGCTTAGCATCGTTCGGTAGGTTACGGAAACACGAACATGCCCATCATACATCCCCGAAGTCAAGATGCGGCTACCTACATGGTGGGCAAAACTGGTCCCATACACAAAATCTCACCGTTGGTGAACCTCGGAGCTCTAGCCGAGGAAGGAAAAAAACAAAACCCCAACAAAAAATTTTAAAAACCCGATGAGCGCATGAAATAAAGCACACAGAATCATAGTAACATATGAAGATAAGAAACTAACAAAATAAGGAATATGAAAAAAAAGCAAAAGGAATAAAATACCTCTTAAAAACAAAGAACATCTACTTTATTATAAAACGGTAGTACGTTTGTAAAAAAAAATTGTCCAGGGTAGTATAGGTACATGCTCATAATATTGATATTTAACCTCTCTAAGTGCCATGCCGTGCAATCTAAATTATGCACATAATGATTATTCATGACTTGTTCACATTTTCTGTGATGTCATGTCCTGAATCCAGAACCGGGTAGATTTTCTACAGCAGATGATGGACATACGGGTGGCGGAAGGGGAAGAAGTCACTGATGTGGAGAATCAATCTGAAGGAACCAAAATCTGCAAAAGTAGGTCACTTGTTCTTCGTCTGTTTCTTTTTCATCCGCGTCATCATTTTCGTCTTCATAATCATCTCTGCGTATACAGCTTCGTTGTCATCATCATCGTTCTCATTATCTTCCATGCTTTCATCTTATATTAATTTTTTTTGATATCACTTTTATTTGGTTGCATTTTTTTCAGTTTGGTTTTTCTTAGTTTCCCTTCAAAAAGGAAACAATAATGAAAAACCGTTTTGTTTTCAGCAGTATTTGCCTTGTCGAATAGATGATGATATTTTATTCTGATCCTGTATAATATGTGTTGTGTCAGAGCAAAATATACGATAAATACTGTTGAGTTCCCATCAGCGAAAGAGACAATAATTCATCATTGTTTCCATCAGCGAACATTTTAGTGCTAAGAGGGTTATTTTACCAAGTTCCGGTAAGGTTGGTTGTTTGTCCATACACGTTTTGGTCTGGACAGTCGTGTTGCTATCGCTGGTGTGTTTGAGATTTTCGACTTGGATATCTAACTGCTGATAATGGACCATGTATATTTTTTTTAAAGTGTTTCTCTTCTGCTCATGGACACGTATGTTGACTGTGACGATAAGAGTTATGGCTTGTATCAACACAATCATTGGCGCTGACTTCCCTGCTATATCTTGGCTTTTAAAAAATAATGTGCCTTGTCTTTTTAATGTTTATACATCTTTGATAAGCTTGGCGACTTCTTGTTCATTATCTACCATGTTAAAACTATGTCGTTTGCAAAGTGACGATTCTTCTTACATTTTACTTCAGGATTTTGTTGAAAAGTCTGGGAGATAGAAGGTAGCCCTGACAGATTCCATTTGAAAAACGAAACGACCACCCGACACCGCCATGTGTTAATATTGCACATATATATTTTGGAATACATTTCTCGGCAAGGTAGATGGCTTCTGCCTGATATATAAACAAAAAATTCTACATTGTACCACATACCACTTTCTGCTAGAGTCTTATCAAACGCCCTTTTGAAATCTAACACATTTTTGGAGTTAAACCCTGTGACTGTGTGGTTCTGCAGAGCTGACGGAGGAGGAGGTGCTGGCCCAGGGCATCCAGGTGTTCAACGCTGGCTTTGAGACCACGGCCAGCACCCTGAGGTTCCTGACCTACTGCCTGGCCCTGCACCAGGACGTCCAGCGCAAGCTCCACCAGGAGATCATGGAGGTCGTCGGCCAGGTCAGACCATGATGATCGTCTTGCAGGACGTGACTGCTTCCTTAGCGCCGTGAAGACTCGTCAGGCACTGTCTTGACATGTCCAGGCAGTGTGTCTGTTGTTGCAAGTTGAACATAATGGAGTCTATGCCTCTCTGGGTTCAATATTGCATGCTGGGTATGTTTGGTTAGGCCAGACCACTGGCTATGATTGGGTTTTACTCTTTTGAAACGAGAAGCGTGAAAAATTTAGGGTTTTTTGTTGGTGGTGGTGATCTTAGTGTCAGGTTTATGTGAAAAGGAAGGCAGACTTGGAAAATTGGTAAGCAAGGGAATAAGGTGGTGAATTAAAATGGTAGCATGTGTGTGTGTGTGGTGTGTGTGTGTGTGTTGTGTGTGTGTATGTGTGTGTGTGTCTTATGTATGCAGAAGTGTTTGATATGTAGGTTATCTATCTATCTATTATCTATCTATCTATCTATCTACTATCTATCTACTATCTATCTATCTATCTATCTATCTATCTATCTATTCTATCTATCGATTATAACTCCCCCTTTTATCTATCTAAACTATCATTTTACTATCATCTAGCGTTTGTGGTTTTCGACATATTTTTTCTCTTGGTGTTTGTGTTGTGCGCGCGCGCGCGCGCGTGCGGGGGGGGTTTTTTTTGGGGGTGTGGTGTGTGTGTGTTTGGTTTCTTGGCCAAACCCCCAAGGTTCAGCAATGGTGAGATTTTACCTATGGAACTGATTACCCACCTTTAAGGTAGCTGCATTCGTATTTTGGGATGATGTCTAAAAACAAAACAAACCCAAGCGCATGTGTTTTACAAATTTTCTCATCCGTTCCTACCAGCACGAAATGGCCTACTCTTCCGAAACGCAGAACCAGTTTGTGACGTGTGCGTAAGACATCACATATGCGTTCGCACACGGGACATCAGTTTATAGTGTCCTCCGAAGGACGGGATAGCTCAGTGGTCAGAGCACTCGCTTTCCCCCAGCCAAGTTAAGCAGCGTCGAGCGTGGTTACCAGTTGGATGGGTGACCGTTTGTGCGCCTTGGCTTCAGTACAGTTCCCCCGGTTCACCCAGCTGTGAATGGGTACCTGCCCTCTTTAGGGTCAGGGAAGGTAAAGCAGCGAGGGAGAGGAGATGGGCGCCACCCTCAAACTGCTTGCCCCTAGACAAATGAGATCTCAAACGCCTAGCTCACCTACGACCTTATAGGTTATGGGACAGCCCGTATCCCCCCGAAGGACTTTCAGGGGAGTGGAGTCAGCACTGATGTTCACTCCGGGGGAAAACATCCTCTCAAAGGCCGTCTCAGCGATGGCTCGAACCCGTGCCGTCAGACCATGAGCGTAACCTTCTAACCACTCGGCTGCCCCCTCCTCCCCCTGCCAGCCATGTGTAGGCATGCTTGATTGTCTGTCTGCTTGTCCATCTGTCCACTTGTCTGTCTGTCTGTTTTTCTTTCTGGCTGTGTGATGTGTTCTGTCTGTCTGACGATCTGTCTGTGTGGGATTGCAGGGAGAGGTGACGTACGACAGCCTTCAGCAGCTGAAGTATCTGGAGTGTGTTATACTGGAAACGCTCCGCTTGTACCCTATAATACCCAAGTATGCAGCTACTGTCTGTACTGTCCCACCATCCGTCTGTCTGTCTGTCTGTCTGTCTGTCTTTCTGACTATCTGTATGTCTGTCTGTCTGTCTGTACCAGGTGGACAGGCGGTCTAGAAGTAAGGCGCCTTCCTGGAGACTGAAGAGGTCCGGGTTTCCAGTGTGTGGGGGTTCCATCCCCGTTTATGCCAGAAACTTTCCCCTCGTCCGCTAGACCGTGAGGGGTGGTCTGGGTGCTAGTCTTTCGGACGAGACGATAAACCAAAGTCCCCTGTGCACTACTCATTTAGTACACGTAAAAGAACCCACGGCAACAATAGAGTCGTCGTCCCTGGCAAAATTCTGTAGAAAAAAAATCTACTCTGATAGGAAACTAAAATACAGATGCAGACAGAACAAAGAAGGAAATAATGGGTGGCGCTGCTCTTGTGGCGACGCGCTCTGCCGTGGCTGAAAGTGGTGTACAATCTGTACTATCGTCTGTCTGTGTTCCTCTGTCTTGGATAAAGCAGTTGTTGTCATGTCTCTTCCTGTGTGTCTCTCGTTGTGATGTTTTGGGGGGTCTGCTAACCGTTTTGTCCTGCATTGTCCAGTTTCTCATTCACACTGTCTCTCTGTCTCTCTCTGTCTGTCTTTGTCTGTCTTTGTCTTTCTGTCTGTCTGTGTGTCTACATGTCTGTTTCTGTCTCTCTGTCTCTCTTTGTCTGTCTTTGTCTTTCTGTCTGTGTGTCTGTCTGGTGTGTCTATGTGTCTGTCTCTGTCTCTCTGTCTCTCTTTGTTCTTTCTTTGTCTTTCTCTCTGTCTATGTGTCTGTGTGTCTGTCTGTCTATGTGTCTGTCTCTGTCTCTCTGTCTCTCTTTGTCTGTCTTTGTCTTTCTCTCTGTCTGTGTGTCTGTCTGTGTGTCTATGTGTCTGTCCCTGTCTCTCTGTCTCTCTTTGTCTTTCTTTGTCTTTCTCTCTGTCTGTGTGTCTGTCTGTCTGTCTATGTGTCTGTCTGTCTATGTGTCTGTTTCTGTCTGTCTGCCTGTCTGTCTGTCTCTAAAAACTAATGAGTATTAAGGATTTCAACTGTTATGATTTATGATGTGCTTGATGTTTGTACTTTGAATGTGTTAAGTGTTGACATGCCAGGTATAACTCCATCAATAACTTTGTTCACAAGTTTCATTTTTCATTTTCAAGTTTCTGCCCCTCAAAGTATATTGTGGCTGAAGGTCGATGTACATTAATTAAAGCATTTCAGAGTTCAGAGAGTTAGCTCAGTGAGAAAGAACGGACACATGGAATGGTGGGTGGATGGATGG
>CM054165.1:5050645-5057146 GCA_028751875.1 Rapana venosa
ATTTTTAAAATTGTACTTTTTAATTTATTTTATTCTTTTATATCGAGGATAATGGAATAAGCACTTATGTGCTTTTTTACGTCCAGTCCCCGTGTGCATGCGCATGCTTGCGTGTGCGTGTGTGTCGCTACTTTCATAGCTATTTACCACCCGTGTATTCACGCTAACTCCACGAACATTCAATCCTTCTTTTCTCTCTGTGTGCAGAAAGTACTGGAGTTCGATTCCAGAGCCTTGCTGATCCCCAAACAGCCAGTCATCGTCAGAGCTCAGATCCGAACCTGAGACCCCACATGCACAGCGACTTGGCTGGTCCTCTTCTCTGTGTTGGCCAGGTCTGTTTTAGCCGCGGTACAAGTGTGCACATCCATGGGCGGATGCTTGTGGACGTCGTCAGTGCCTCAGCTATGACAATCATTCATTTCAAACCTCTGTTTCATGTGTTGAGATTCTTCAAGACTTCTCTACAGTGACTTCTTAGTGAGAACACGGTTTTACCATGAACAAAATGTAATTCCAACTCGAAAAACAACCAACCCCCCCCCCCCCCCCCCCCCCCCCCCCCCCCCAAGCAATTGAGAAATACAACAGGGAAAAAAGAAGAAGAGACAGGTATGAATAGAAATGGGATTTTAAAAAAAAAAACCAACATGCACTGCACCCGTTTAAAAGTATGAAAGACGTGCATTCATTCATTCATTCATTTATTCTTTTATATCGAGGATAGTGGATGCTTAGTGTGTACTCTATGCAGTGGAGCTTCTATAGAAAGCGGTCTACAAAACAATGGCCGTGTTGTTTCACTTGTAAACCACCCCCCCCCCCCCAGGATAATCCTCTGTAACCAGTGTTGTCTTTCTGTAGCACATGGCTACAACCTTTGAAGTGGCTGTTCACAGGCCTACCTCAGGTCTTTGTAGTACTTACCGCTGGCCCTGTTCACACTGGGGCAGAATGATGCCAGGTTGGGGAACAGTTTTGTCACTAGTGACAGAAGAACTTCTTGCTTCCAAATGAGAATAAACATCCATGGCTCTCATACAGATATTCTCCCTGTTCTTGTTCATGTTATTCTTTTTGTTCTTGTTGTTTTTCTTCTTCTTCTTGTCCTTCTTGTCTTTGTCCTTGTTGTTGTTGTTGTGTTGTTTGTTCTTCTGCTTCTCTTCTCGCAATTCTTCGTCTTCTTTTTTTTTTTTCTTCTTCTTTCTTTCTTCTTCTTCTTCTTCTTCTTCTTCTTCCTTCTCTTCTCTTCTCTCTTCTTCTTCTTCTGTTCTTCATCTTCTCTTCTTCTTCGTTGCCTTCTCTTCCCAGTGCTCTTCCCAGGTTCTTCTTCTTCCCAGTTCCTCCTTCGGCAATTCTATCTTGCCTCCTCCTCTGTCCTCTTCGTCGTCGTGGTTGTGGGAATGTTCAGATATCGTTGTTCGTCGTAGCGGCGAGTGTATGGCCTGGGAGAAGAATTGTTTATCTGTTATAGTCTCAATGGGAAAAATGCCTGCAGAATGGATCCAGCACAGACAGAAGGCAATAGACGAAAAGGATGCAAAGAGGGAAATGGAGCAAGGAAGAAACAAAGAGAGCGCATAGAAAAACAAAGATGTTCTGGCATTTATATAGCGTGACATCTTGTAAAGCAACAAACAAAGCGCCAAAAGCGGGAATTCCTAGCATAGGAGGGAAGCTATTTTACCTGACAGCCCCTGGCATACCCAGGGTGGTCTGATAGCAGAGACACAGTGCAGGCCACAGCTAGAAATACCTCCACTCTGTGTGGTGCTGCAATCATTCTGGTCTCCCTCCTCCGCACAGCTCCACTCCAGCGGAATTCTGCTTGCGACCATTAACTACCATTAAGGTAGTGCATCGACTTCGGAGAGTATTCACATGAAGACCTATCCATCTTGAATACCATATTGATTGGACACAGTATAGAACAGAACAGAAATACTCGGTTTTTTTGTTGGGTTTTTTTGCCATGGGGCTTATAGACACAAGTAACGACAACTTGGTAAGGAAAAAAGGTCAGCAAAGGTTACATATCAGGCAGCTTTGATACTATTTGTATTGTATGTACATGATGGGTAGATAGACAGTTACAACAACTTGGTAAGGAAAAAAGGTCAGCAAAGGATACATAATTATCGGGCAGCTTTGATACTATTTGTATTGTATGTACATGATGGGTAGATAGACAGTTACAACAACTTGGTAAGGAAAAAAGGTCAGCAAAGGATACATAATTATCAGGCAGCTTTGATACTATTTGTATTGTATGTACATGATGGGTAGATAGACAGTAACAACAACTTGGTAAGGAAAAAAGGTCAGCAAAGGATACATAATTATCGGGCAGCTTTGATACTATTTGTATTGTATGTACATGGTGGACAGTTGACATCTTCCTGTTAAAGGCAGTGTATCCATGTGTGTGTCTGCACCTGCTGGTCACCTGTATGTTTTCTGCTTGCGAGGAGAAGAGTCCCTGGTCCGTGGTTAGGCATCTGTCAATGGAGAGAAAGTGGTTCGTTGTCTTTGTTGGTTTCTATCAACACTAACTTCTTCATGTGGCCTTACCTCTTCTGCACACACAGCCAAAGTTACATACAGACTTCGCACTATTTCATCAGTACTTTTTAAAAAATAATTTCTCTCCGGGGAAAGAGCGCGTCGCCACAAGAGCAGCGCCACCCATTTTCTTTTTTCTGTTATTTTTTTTAAAATTCTTGTCTGTAGTCATATTTGTTTCCCTATCAGAATGACCTTTTTCTATGGAATGTTGCCAGGGACAACTCTCTAGTTGCCGTGGGTTGTTTGGTGTGGGTTGTTGTTTTTTACCTGCACTACATGCGTATTGAGCACGGGAACTCGGTTGATCGTCTCATCCGAAAGACTAGCACCCAGACCACCACTCGCGGTCTAGTGGATGAAGGGGGAACAAACAGAGATTGAACCCTGACTTGTCGCTGTCTAGGCGGGTGCTTTACCTCTAGACCACGTTGAGGGGAGGGAGGGAGGGCGATGGGCTTCTCCAGGCTCCCCTTGCTCCAAACACACGGCTGGAAGATTCAGATTCAGAATATTGTATTGCCGTTGAAGTCAAGTAGACTTATTTGACACAACAACAAAACAAGCAAACATCCGTCATAATCATCTCTTTGGCTCAAAATGATGTACACTAAACCAGGTTGCATTCTACTTCTCATTTTCTCTTTTCTTAAAACATTCATACACATATTTGATGATATCTGCTTGATAGATATCAACTGTGATTATGTCACTTAATTTGTCTATACAAATGTTACGTTATTTGTCTTTGGCTGTAATTTTTAATAACACATTGTTTCTCAGTTCATCATATGAGAAACATTCATCGAGTAAATGAAATTCATCTTCTATCTTGTTACAATATCTACATTTTCTGTCCTCTGGAAGTGTAGGGTGGGGAGTCAGTGACTCCTCCAGAAGCTATAGAAGTCAGTCAGTCAGTTCTTCATCACGTTTTCCGTTTCTGTTTGTCCTGTCTGTGCCGTGGAGTGAAAAGTTGATGCTGCTTAGAGTTATCGACTTTTTTGTCTCAGATTTTTGTGTGTGTTGATTTTGCGGCAGCGTTTGACACAAGAGATCTCTGTACATTTATCCTTCGAGGGCATGCCATTTTTCTTTTTTAGCTTATCTGATTCTGTTTGATCTTAGTTGCAGTCTTATCTCTCTGATCCAACATACAGTGTTGACACTGAACGTCTCTGCAGTCTAAAGAAAGGGTGTATCAAAGGGGTTTGTTCTTGGTCGTTTCCTTTTTGTCCAGTAGACTTGATCAGTGTGTGCACTTGTGTTTTACCATACACGTCCGCCGCCTCACCGCATGTTTTTTCTGACTGTAAGCAAATGTAAGTTCTTCGGTGTATTTTCGTCATAATTCATGCTACTCAGTCCTGTATATGATGATGATGATGATGATGATGATGATGATGATGATGATGATGATGATGATGATGATGATGATGACGACGACGACGACGACGATGATGATGACGATGATGATGATGACGATGATGACGATGATGATGATGATGATGATACTACTACTACTACTACTACTACTACTACTACTACTACTACTACTACTACTACTACTACTACTCTACTATACTACTACGCTGCTCTGCTGCTGCGGCGGCGGCGTGTGTGTGTAAGTATGTTTGATTTGTTATCCCTCTCTCCATTCATGTGTGTGTCTGTCGTGTCTGTTTATTTCTTCATTTTTTCCTTTTATATCGTGGATGGTAGAATCAGCATTCACGTGCTATTTTACTTCCAGTCTCGCGGTTTTGTCATTTTGTCATCCGTTCCCCGCCAAGTGGAACGGGGTTTAACGTGTGCGCAAAGTGTTCTACGTGTGTTCACACACGGGACCTTGGTTCTTAGGAAGGACTTTGGGTAGAGTGGAGTCAGAACTCCAGGGGAAAATCCCTTTGAAGGGGATTCGAACCTGCGTCAAGCAAATCCCAGTGCAATGCCATTTCTGTAACCACCAGGCTATCCTGTCCCTACGCGCGCGCCTCGTGTTGTGTGTGTGTGTGTGTGTGTTGTGTGTGTGTGTGTGTGTGTGTGGTGTCAAGTCAAGTCAAGTCAAAATTTTATTTCCAGATGGTACATTGAATAAGCAATGCATTTGCATTTTTTCATCAAGCCATCTATCTAAGAACAAATTTCGTAATGATTATACTAAGACACTACATTATTGCATCATTTACCATTAAATTAAACCAGTAAAAAAAAGGAGGAAAAAATCGATAAGGAAATACATTGAAAATACAAATTACCACATATACCGGGGTACATATACACGCACACCCATACTCATGCACACCTGAGCGCGTGCGCGCTCACGTCCACACACACATTTAATTTAAAATGTTTTAAGAATTAAAGAAAAGAAAATCATAAAACGCCAGGACAAACAAACTACTTCACCTACTGTTTCATCCATTCTTACACGTTTATACTTTAAATAATAAAACGGTACAGGAATAAAACGTTAGAAAATACTAGGCATTCGTCATTACTGACAATATTACCTTCAATGACCTCCCTCCTCTCCTCCTCCACCCAGCAAACGTGTGCTTTTTATGCGCTCATACTCTTCAAATAGCGCTTTTTAAAAATAATATATTCACACAATAACTATCAAAGCAAGAGAAGTCAAATAAGATTACAATAATGATTATTATAATAGAGATACAATAATAACAACAAACACCCATCACCATTTGACAACAATATCACAAATGATCCCCATCACCATGAGACAACAACATAACGATGATAACAGAAAAGCATTGGAAAGGATGGGGTGGGGGAGGAGTATCAAGGGGGAAGGGGAAAAACACCTTCAATCAAATAGAAAATTAATAATTTAAAAAAAATTATTCAGACAAGTAGAACCCCTATACGATACAGAATTCAAAAGCCCATAATCAACTGGACTATCAAACTAAAACAATATAAAACTAAAACAGTATCGCTTTTAATAGTACTAATAATCTCATCTCTAACTGCAATTAAAACAACATCCACGATAAAATCTATTGAATTAGAGGAGAGGAGAGGAGAGGAAAGGAGAGGAGAGAGAGAGAGGAGAGAGAGAGAGAGAGAGGAGAGAGAGAGAGAGAAGAGAGAGAGAGAGGAGAGAGAGAGAGAGAGAGAGAGAGAGAGAGAGAGAGAGAGAGAGAACGTTGAACGCTGAACGTGTTTAATATGTACATTGGCCTTAGGCCACAATACACGGAGTTTGGGGGAAGGAGGGGAATCAACATACTGGTATATACAGTACCATAGTATATGGAAGAAAAGAAAACCAACAAACCAACAACCGATTAAAGTGAATCATGACTACAGTGATCAAGTCTTGTACTATGAACTAGATAAACAATGCTGTTTGACTGCGTAAATATTTATAACACAATTTATATCAAAATCGGTATAAATCAAAATTTAATATTTAAATTCAGGTTGATAAAAACAATATTTGTAGAGACATATCTTATTTGACACACGTATCAATTAAGTCACATTATGACACAACAATTTCTTCCTTCTATTCATGGAATGGAATATGTATCTGGATAAATAATGACTGTGTTCTCCATTTGATGTTTCGAGTAGCTCTGATATTGATACATCAATACATTCAGTTAAAAACTTATCCCTTAAATCGGAGTACATTGAGCATTCAAACAGAAAATGGGCTTCGTTTTCTAATTTTGTTTTACAAAACGGACAAAGTTTTTCTTGCTCATTTGCACTGTATCTACAAACATTGTTATTAAGAGGTAAAACACTCAACCTAGCTTGTGTAATAGCAACTCGAAAACAATATGTGTCTATTGAGTTAATGTAGTTTCTTTTTCAAAAATAGCTTTAAATGATCTATAGTTTTCATATATATCTTTATCTCTTATGGTTCCATACCACTCTTGGGTAAACATATCGATTAATTCCGCT
>CM054165.1:5060146-5072897 GCA_028751875.1 Rapana venosa
AAGAACTTACATTTGCTTACAGTCAGAAAAAACATGCGGTGAGGCGGCGGACGTGGTATGGTAAAACACAAGAGCACACACTGAAACAAGTCGACTGTACAAAAAGAAACGACCAAAGAACAACCCCTTTGATACACCCTTTCTTTAGGACTGCAAAAGACGTTCAGTGTTCTCAACACTGATGTTGGATCAGAGAGATAAGACTGCAACTAAGATCACACAGAATCAGATAAGCTAAAAAAGAAAAATGGCATGCCCTCGAAGGATAAATGTACAGAGATCTCTTGTGTCAAACGCTGCCGCAAAATCAACACACACAAAAATCTGAGACAAAAAAGTCGATAACTCTAAGCAGCATCAACTTTTCACTCCACGGCACAGACAGGACAAACAGAAACGGAAAACGTGATGAAGAACTGACTGACTGACTTGTATAGCTTCTGGAGGAGTCACTGACTCCCCACCCTACACTTCCAGCAGTGTGTGTGTGTCTTCAATGTTACGTCTGTTCACTTAAAGTGACAGTAGACGATTCCAGCAGTGTGTGTGTGTCTTCAACGTTACGTCTGTTCACTTAAAGTGACAGTAGACGATTCCAGCAGTGTGTGTGTGTCTTCAACGTTACGTCTGTTCACTTAAAGTGACAGTAGACGATTCCAGCAGTGTGTGTGTGTCTTCAATGTTACGTCTGTTCACTTAAAGTGACAGTAGACGATTCCAGCCGTGTGTGTGTGTCTTCAATGTTACGTCTGTTCACTTAAAGTGACAGTAGACGATTCCAGCAGTGTGTGTGTGTCTTCACGTACGTCTGTTCACTTAAAGTGACAGTAGACGATTCCAGCCGTTGTGTTGTCTTCATGATAACGTCTGTTTCACGATAAAGTTAAAAGTAGACGATTCCCAGCCGTGTAGTGTGTCTTCACCAATGTTCGTCTTGTTCACTTAAAGTGACAGTAGACGATTCCAGGCAGTGTGTTGTGTCTTCAATGTTCCGTCAGTTCACGTTAAAGGTGACAGTAGACGATTCCAAGCCGTGTGTCAGAGTGTCTTCAATGTTTCGTCTGTCACGTAAAGGACAGTAGACGATTCCAAGCCGTGTGTGTGGTGTCTTCAATGTCTGCTGTTTCACTAAAGTGACAGTAGACGATTCAGCAGTGTGTGTGTGGTTCTTCAATGTTCGTCTGTTCACTTAAAAGTGACAGTAACGATTCCAGCAGTGTGAGTGTGTCTTCAATGTTCGTCTGTTCACTTAAAGTGACAGTAGACTATTCCAGCAGTGTGTAGTGTCCTTCAATGTCGTCTGTTCCCTTTACAAAGTGACAGTAGACGATTCCAGGCCGTTGTGTGTTTCATTCAATGTTACGTTCCTGTTCACGTTAAAGTGACAGTGAACGATTCAGCGTGTGTGTGTGTCTTCAATGATTCGTCTGTTCAACTCCGTTTAAAGTGACAGTACGACGATTCCAGCCGTGTGTGTGTGTCTCAATGTCGTTCTGTTCACCTTTAAAGTGACTGTAGACGATGCCATCCACCGTGTGTGTGTGTCCGTCATGTTCGTTACTGTTCACTTAAAGTGACAGTAAGACGAGTCCAGCCGTGTGGTTGTGTGTCTTCAATGTTCGACTGTTCACTTAAAAGTGACAGTAGACGATTCCGCAGTGTGTGTGTTCTCAAAGTTCGTCTGTTTCACATTAAAGTGACAGTAAACGATTCCAGCGTGTTGTGGTGTGTCATCAATGTTACTCTGTTTCACTTAAAGTACGATAGTAGACGATTCCAGCCGTGTGTTTGGAGCAAGGGGAGCCTGGAGAAGCCCATCGCCCTCCCTCCCTCCCCTCAACGTGGTCTAATAATAATAATAATAATAATGTATGGAATTTATATAGCGCTGAATCTTGTAAAGCAACAAATCAAAGCGCTCAGATTTTATTTCATACCACTTTAAGTCATGGCAGATTTCTCTCCGTGAAATTCGGGCTGCTCTCCCCGGGGAGAGCGGGAGAACGCGTCGCCACTTAGCGCTGCGCCACCCTTTCACCCTTTTTTTTTTTTTTCTGCAGCTGTATTTGTTTCCCTATCAGAGTGGCTTTTTTCTAAGAATTTTGCCAGGGACAACTGGACAACTAGAGGTAAAGCACCCGCCTAGACAGCGACAACCAGGGTTCAATCTCTGTTTGTTCCCCCTTCATCCACTAGACCGTGAGTGGTGGTCTGGGTGCTAGTCTTTCGGATGAGACGATCAACCGAGTTCCCGTGCTCAATACGCATGTAGTGCAGGTAAAAAACAACAACCCACACCAAACAACCCACGGCAACTAGAGAGTTTTGTCCCTGGCAACATTCTAATAGAAAAAAGTTCACGGCTGATAAGGAAACGATATATGACTACAGATCAAGAATAAAAAAAAAAACAGAAAAAGAAATGGTGTCGCTTGCTCTGGTGCGAACGCGCTTTTTCCCCAGGAGAGGGGGAAAAGGGTGACTGATGAAATAGGCGAAGAATCTGTAATGAACTTTGGCTGTATGTGCAGAAGAGGTAAAGGGCCACATGAAGAAGTTAGTGTTGATAGAAACCAACAAGACAACGAACCAACATTCCTCTCCATTGACAGATGCCTACACGACCAGACCTTCTCCTCGTCAAGCAAAAACAATACAGTGACCAAGCATTGCAGCACACACACATGATACACTTGCTTTAACAGGAAGATGTCAACTGTCCAACCATATACATAACAAAACAAATAGTACAAAGCTGCCCTATAATTATTATCCTTTGCTGGACCAGTGTTTCTTACCAGTTGTTTACTGTCTATCTACCCATCATGGTACATACAATACAAATAGTATCAAAAGCGTTCCTGATATGTAACCTTTGTGACCTTTTTTTTCCTTACCGAATTGTCGTTACTTTGTGTCTAAAGCCCCATGGCAAAAAACCCAAACAAAAAACCGATGTTTTATTTTCTTGTTCTGTTCTATACTGTGTCCAATCACTAATAGCTTGGCATTCAAGACTGGATAGGTCTTTCCATGTGAATACTGCCCCGAAGTCGGAATGCCGCTACCCTTCAGGTGAGTTAAACTGGTCGTATATGCAGAATGTCCGCATTGGTGAAGCTGGGAGCTGTAGCGGAGGAGGGAGACACAGAATGATGCCAGCGCCACACAGGAGGTGGAGGTATTTCTAGCTGTGGGCCTGCACTTGTGTCTCTGCTATCAGAACCACCCTGGGTATGTCCCGGGGCCTGCCAGTGTAAAATAGCCTTCCCTCCGTCTGTGCTAGGAATTCCCTCTTTTGAGCGCTTTGATTTGTTGCTTTACAAGATTCAGCGCTATATAAAATCCATACATTATTTTTTTTTTATCGCTCTCTTTGGTTCTTCCTTGCTCCATTTCTTCCTCTTGCATCCTTTTCGTCCTAATTTCTGCCTTCTTGGTGCCTTACGCAGGCATTTTTCCCTCTTGAGACTTAACAGATAACAAATCTCTCCCAGCCATACACTACAGCGCGCATACGGACGAACAACGATAGTCAAGGATTCGACCACAACGTCAACGACAACGACGAAGAAGGATCAGTTGGAGGAGGAGAGAAAAAGAAGAATAAGAAAGAAGAAGAAGAAGAAGAAGAAGAAGAATGAAAGAAAAGAAGAAAGAAGAAAAGAAGAAGAAGAAAAAAAGAAGAAGAAAAGAACTATAAGTACAAGAAGAACAAGAAGAACAAGAAAGAACAAGAAAAACAAGAAGAAATTATGGATGATGAGAAGAAGAGAAGATGAATGCGAAGAAGAAAGAATTGCGAAGAAGAAGAATTGCGAAGAAGAAGAAATGCGAAGAAGAAGAATTGCGAAGAAGAAGAAGAAGACTAACAACAACAACACCAACAACAAGGACAAGAAAAACAAGAAGAAGAAGAACAAGAAAAACAAGAAGGACAAAAACAAGAAGAAAAGCTGTATGAAAGCCATGGATGTTGATCCTCATTTGGAAGCAAGAAGTTCTTCTGTCACTAGTGACAAAAACCCCTGTTCCCCAAGCTGGCATCATTCTGCCCCAGTGTGAACAGGGCCACGTACTAACAAAGGCCTGAGACACAGGTATCAACTTGCACTTCAAGGTTGTATCCATGTGCTATCAGAAAACGACACCACTGGTTAACAGAGATTAGCCTGGGGGGGGGGGTGGGTTTAAGATGTAAACAACAAACAACTACACCGGCCCGTGTTTTGGGAACAATTCGATTTGTTTTGTTTTTACAAGATTCAAGCGGCTATAAAATAATAAATTGCCATAATAGGATTTTTATTGTTAGTATTATTATATTAGTATTATATTAGTATTTTTAGACCCGCTTTCTATAGAAAGCTCCGCTTCATAAGAGTAAGGCCTACACATACTAAGCTACACTATCCTCGATTAAAAGAGATAAAATGAATGAATGAATGAATGAATGCACGATCTTTCATACTTTTATAAAAAACGGGTGCATTCATGTTGGTGGTGTTTTTAAAAAATTCCATTCTGTTCATAAATATACCCGTCCTCTCTTGGTTTTTTTTTTTCCTGTTGTATTTCTCAACTGGCTTGGCTAGTTGGGGGGTGGGGGATGGGTCTTTTTTTTTTTTTTTTTTTTTTTTTTTTTTTTTTTTTTTTTTTTCAAGTTGGAATTACATTTTGTTTCATGGTAAAACCGTGTTACTCACTAAGAAGTTCACTGTAAGAATCTTGAAGAATCTCAATACTCACAACACATTGAAACAGGAAGAAGTTTGAAATGATGATTGTCAATAGCGGGATAAGCTGAGGCACTGACGACGTCCACAAGCAGTACCGGCCCATGGATGTGCACACTTGTACCGCGCTAAACACATACCTGGGCCAACACAGAAGCAGAGGACCACAGCCCAAGTCGCTGTGCAGTTGGGTTCTTCCAAGTGTCGGATCTCTGAGCTCTGACATGACTTGGCTGTTATTGGGGATCAGCAAGGGCTCCTGGAAATAAAACTCCAGTATTTTTCTGCACGAACTCTGAGAGGGAAAGAAGATTGAATGTTATGGGTTAGCGTGAATACCCACTCACAAAAAATAAAAAAGATAAAATAAAAACAAGAAGAGGTTGTCCCCTGGCTACATTCTTAGAAAAAAAGCCACTGCTGATTAGGAAACAAATACAAAGCTCAAGAAAAAAAAAAACGGGTGAAAGGGTGCGGCAGCGGCTATGTGGCGACGGCGTTCCTCAATCATCCCCGCTCCCTCCAAGACTCCCCGGGAGTGCAGGCCCGAATTTCATCAACGGAGAGAATCTGCCCAAGACTTAAAGAGGTATGAAAATAAAACTAGCGCTTTGATTTGTGGTTTGCTTACAAGCTTCATACGCTATATCAACTTACCATACCACACTATTATTGATTATAATTATTATTAATTTATTATTATATTATTATATATTATTAAAATTATTATTAATACAACAACACGGGTGGTAAATAAGCAAGGAAAAGTAGCCACACACGCACACGCAGAGCATCGCATGCCCAATCACTCAACAACGGGCTGGACGGTAAAATAAGGCAGGCTAAGTGCATATTCATTATCCCTCGATATAAAACAATATGATAAATTAAAAAAATAAACAATTTTAAAATGCGCGCAGCGCTACATAAACACACACGCACCGCACGCATGCCTCACATCACAATACCACACAAGACCACACACAAAGGACCAAAGACCACGCACGCATGCCCGCGCGCGCACACACCAAACCATACACCACACGCATGTGCTCTCTCTCCTCTCGGTCTCTCATCACATCTTCTCTCCTTCACTCTCTCTCCATCTCTCACACACAACCCACACACACACAAAGACACACAACCCCCACTACACACACACACACACACAAATGTAGGCCCCCTATTGCATGATGACAATGACAAATTGAGGTATGACTTAATGATGCTCTTCTCACATCTCTCTCTGTCTCTCTTGAATGTTATCCATGATAAGGGCGGGGGACTAGATGTAAAAAAGACATGAGTGCTTAATTCCTAGTAACCTTCCTAAACCAAAAATTGACATGACATTACCTTGACTCTCTCTCCTCTCTCTTCTCTGTGCAAAACGCTCACCGGCGTCTTTTTCACAAGGAACAAAGCAACAACCCTACAGACATGATAAAAACGGCCGTTTTGATTTCTGCATGGCCAGAGCCCGCATCCCTATGCACTGCCGGGGACCCACGCCGAACGAAGTGACGCCAGGGAAGTTGTCCTTACCGTCAATCGAACCTGAAGCAAAAACGAACCACACACATAGAAAAACTTTTAGAATCTTAAAAAGCCAAACAAATGAAGAAGAAGAAGAATAAGAAGAAGAAAAAGAAGAAGAAGAAGAAAAGAACAAGAACCAAGTAACAAGAAACAAAAAAAAAAAACAAATTGCGAAGAGGAAGAAAGAAGAATTGCGAAGAAACAGAAGAAACAATTGCGAAGAAGAAGAGATTGTGAAGAAGAAAAAGAAAAGAAGAAGAAGAAGAAGTATAAAAACTGCGAAAATTGCGAAGAAGAATAGAATTAGGCGAAGAAGACAGAATTGCGAAGAAGAGAAAGAATAAAGAATTGCCGGAAGAAGAAGTAGAAGAAAATTAGAAGAATAAGAATTAACAAACAACAACAACAACAGTATACAAAAGGCAACAAAACATGAAGACAAGAAAAAAAGAAAGAATACTAAAAAATATGTTAACATCTCCAACTTGAGAAATTGTCACTGGCAATTTTGAAATACCAGCATAGCATTAAACAATGTCAGATTGAAGAATGACATAATTAACTTCATAGCTGGCAGCACACCTTCCACACTCCACGATCCTACACACGAACGACATACCAAACACACACACACACACACACACAGCATCACACACACACACACACACACACACACACAACACACACACACACACACATCGCCACACCACACGACACACACACACCACACGTTCATCTTCTAAACTGAAAGATATCCACACACACAACAACACACACACACACACACACAAACTACACAACACACACACAACACACACACCACAACCGCAAACGTGCGCACGCACACACGCACGCAACACATCACTCGCCATTTTTTTTGTGTTTCAGGTAAAAATTTTGTAAAATGTTTATCATTGTTATTATTTTTGATTCCGGCTCCTTCAGTAAATTCGAGATTAAATATTTCACTGTTGCCACACTACCTCGTCCTACACACATATACCAACAAACTTCAGAGCTAAACAGCCAACATGCTAACAGTTTTCTGAGACTACCTTTCGGGTTGAAGGTGAAGGGGTCGGGTAAAGTTCAGGGTCGTGGTGGCGCTGTAGATGGCGAGAAGAACGCTGGCTCCTTGAGGGATGTGGTTATCCCTGATGTCTGTCGCCCTCCTCTCCCTTTCCGCTGAGGCTAGGCTGGGGACAGCAGAAAAACACAGATGGCGAGGAGGAGGATAGAGGTGAGGGAGTATGTAGGAGGGGAGGTGAGCGGAGGCGTATTAGGAGGCGGGGAAGGAGAGGGAGGAGGAGGAGGAGGAAGGACGGAGAGCGAAAGGTGAGGGTGGAGGAGGAGGATGGTAGGAGAGTGGGGAGGGAGAAGAGGGGTAATGTAGGAGAGGATGAGGGAGGAGAGGGGAGAAGGAGGAGGAGAGGGAGGAGGGTGACGGCGGGAAGTAGCGGAGGCAGGAGGAGGGCCTTGATGAGGCTGTGACGCGAGGTGATGAGGAAGGTCGGCGCTGTGGGATGGTGAGGCTGCGGCTGCTGAGGAGATGCTCTGAGGGTGTGGGGGCGTCGCGTTAGCGCAGCAGCGGCTTTTGCTGTGGAGTGCTTACGTCTTATTTTGAGTATTCGCTGGTCTCTTCTTACGTCTTAGTTGTTGCTCTCTCGTCTTCGTCTCTTTTATCTGTTTATCTCTCTGGTTCTTTCTTCGTTCATTATCTTCTTCTGGTGCGCCCTTTCTTTTCCCCTGTACGCGGTTTGCCCTTCCCTTCCACCCTGCCCCCTCTCTCATTATTCTTCGTCTTTTCCTCCTTTCCTTCCCGTGTTCTCCTCTTCCTTTTCTCCTCCCCCCCCCCTCTTTCTTCCCCTCCCTCTTGTAATGGTCCTTTTTCCTTTTTTCCTTTTTCTTGTTATTACGTCTCAGTCAATATCAACTCTTCGTGAGCTTCTCCCTTCATGTGTAATCTTCTCTCTGTCTCTATTCCATCTTTCTTCAGTGAGTGCAGTCGTCATCTTTCCGTGTCTTATTATTCTGCTCTCTGCTTCATTCGTCATTATCATGAACGCTCATTCTGTATTTATGATCATCCACATCTCTCTATCTTGCGTCATCATGAATTCATCATTCCGACGTCATCATGTATCACTCTTGTCCCTCGTCCTGTCTTTAGTCCCATCTGATCATCAACCTCGCTTGCTTCTCCCTCCTTCTTTGGTATTCATTATCAACCCCAATCATCTTCAGTCTTATCGTCTTGCTTCTTCCCCTTTTTTCTGTCTTCTTCCTACCTATTCTTTATCACCCATCAGCATCTTCGCTTCTTCTGCTTCCTTCCTCTTATCCCACTGATGCAGCATCTATCAGCCCTTCTCCATGATATTTCTGTGTTCTTACTTCGTCCATGTATCAGTCACATCTTCTTCATATATCGAGGCTTCTTCCATCTTCTCTCTGTATTTATCCGGACATTTATCCCGTCCTAGCCTACCTAGCCGTACGCTGCCAGAATACATGCTGCATGCAGCAGCTTCGGCAGCCACATTGCCCTCCTGTCCTGGACCACTTCCTCATCTTGGCCTCATCACCCATGGAGTGAGCATCCCTTATGGTTGGATGGGTGTGTTGGCCCAATTGGTGTTCAAGTAATTATGAGTATTGGTTGATATAACGATTAAAGCAATCAAAACAAGCAATAATGTATTAAATTACCAGGCACCTACCATGCTACCTCCCGCCCCCCCACCCCTCCCCCCCCCCCCCTCCCCCCTCCGCCCGCGCACCCCGCTTCCCTCTGCCTTCCCGCGTCCCTCCCCCACCCCCTTCCCGCTCCCCCACCCGCCCCGCCCCCCCTCCCCCTTCCTCCCTTTTTTTTCCCTCTCTTCATGCTATCATTTCAACATACACATCATCACTTCAGTCATCATCATCCACCAACTATATAACCAAAAGACCACGAAGCAATTTTCCTTCCTCCACTAGTTTCACTCCTAACAGCATGCATGTACCGACACAATCACATCACCATCCTCCATCCAATACCACCCACCAAATCCTACCACATCCAATCCACCCTCCCACAGCACACACGCCTCGCACACTGCTACCCCCCATATCCCTTCCATACCATACCACTCACAGCTAACCCATATCCATTTCAAGTCAACCATCCCACGTCACCTAACCCAGTTCCATGTCAACAACCCTCCACTCACCTACAGCCCATCCAGGTTCAACATCCACTTCTCACCGATACCTAACACCCCCATCCATTTCAACCATCCACTGCCAAGCAGTCTGGTCACCTACCCCCATCCCTAATCAACCATCCCCACTTATCACCTACCCATGAACCAGTCAAAACCTCCCCTCACCTACCCATAACCATCTCAAACCAAACCACCACGCTAACCCATCCATTTCAACCACCACCTCACCTACTCCATCCATTCAAGAAACCATCCATACCACTAACCCCACCATTCAACCATGCCACATTACTCCTCACCAACATCTCTATCCCATCCCATCACCCATACCAATCACCAAAACCCAACCATTCAACCATCCAACATCTCACTACCCATACCATTCAAGCCATCCACCCACTCACCACCTATCCATCCATCCACCCACCATTCCATGTGTCCGTTCTTTCTCACTGAGCTAACTCTCTGAACTCTGAAATGCTTTAATTAATGTACATCGACCTTCAGCCACAATACACTTTGAGGGGCAGAAACTTGAAAACAAATTCTCATAAGATATGGTAAGACTTTGGCACAATACCTTGACGTGCACTCAAAAATGTACACTCTTGCATATGCAAATTGAAAAAAAAAAATAATAAATGACTAAATATAGGCTGTCGTAGACCATAGAATCAACAACAAAATACAGCACAAAAAAAATTTCAGTTTCACCTTAAGCTGCTCCTGCTCCCCAGGATACCTCAAAAAAGATAATAGACTTGTGTATGATTGGAGTTATCCCTGTATGACAACACTTAACACAAATTCAAAGAATACATAACATTGCTAGCACAAAAGCACAGATAAACATAAAATCATGAAACAGATTGAAACCAAAATACTCCAAATATTAGTTTTTTTGAGAACATGACAGACAGACAGAGACAGAGACACATTAGACAGACAGAAGACAGTCCGACGACAGAAACCGACACATAAGACGAGACACACAGACAGACCACACAGACAGAGAAAAGAAAAGACAGACAATAGGAGAGAGACATAGAGGACAGAGACAGAACACATAGATCACACAGACAGACACACAGAAGACAAGAAGAAAGACAAAAGACAGACAAAGAGAGCCAGAGAACAGTGTGAATGAGAAAACTGGACAATGTCAGGGCAAAAACGGTTAAAAGACCCCCCAAACATAAATCACAACGCAGAGACACACAGGAAGGAGTACAATGACAACAACTGCTTTATTATCCAAGACAGAGGGAACACAGACATGACGATTGTACAATTGTACACCATTTCAGAGCCACGGCCGAGCGCGTCCGCCCACAAGAGCACACCCCAACCCATTATTTCCCTTCTTGTTCTGTCTGCATGTGTATTTTAGTAGGGTTCCCTATCAGAGTAGATTTTTTTTTCCCCATGATGCCAGAATTTTGCCAGGGACGGACGACGCTATCTGTTCCGAGGGTTCTTTTACGTGAAACAAATGAAGTAGTGACTAGGGGACTTAATAGGTTTATCGTTCTCGTCCGAGAAGACAAGCACCCAGACCGACCCACTCAACGGTTTAGCTGATGAGGGAAAGTTTCTGGCATAAACGGGATGGAAACCCCCCACATCACGTAAACCCGGACCTCTTCAGTCAACCAGGAAAGGGCGCTTTAAAAACTTCTAGAAAGACCGCACTGTCCCACCTGGTACAGGACAGACAGCAGACACACAAACAGACAGACAGAACAGACAGACAGACCAAACAGACAGACAGACGTGGGACAGTACAGAGACGATCGCTGGCAGCGCATTTACTGGGTAATTATAAGGGGTACAGCGGAGCGTTCCAGTATAACACCACTCCAGATACCTTCAGCTGCTGAACGGCCTGTCGTAGAATAACGGTCACCACTCCCTGCAATCCCACAACACAACAATCGTCCAGACAGACAAACACATCCCACAGCCAGAACGAAAAAACAGACAGACAGATAATGGACAGATGGACAAGCAGGCAGACAGGACAATCAAGTCACGCATACACATGGCTGGTAATTATCCGAGTGGTTTAGAAGGTTACGCACATAAGGTCTGACTAAAAATATACGGTTCCGAGCCCATCGCTGAGACGAGGGCCCTTTAGAGTAAGTTTTCCTCCTAGAGTTCCCATCAGTACTTGACTGCCTCAACTATATGCCACCCCTGAAAGTCCTTGCGGGGGGATACGGGGGTTTCCCATTAACCTTATAAGGTCGGTAGGGGGACGAGCGTCAGAGGCCGTCGACTTTCTCTAGGGGCCAGCATATTTGAGAAGGGCGGCGCCCACTTGCTCTCCCTCGCTGCTTAAACCTTCCCTGAACCCTGAAATATGTGCAGGCACCCCATTTTACAGACGAGCTGGGTGAACTGGAAGGAACTGTACTGAAGGCCAAAGGCAACGCAAAACGGTCCACCCATCCCAACTGGTCACCACAGCTCGACGTCTGCTTAACTTGGCTGGGGGAAAGCGCAAGTGCTACCTGACCACTGGCTATCCCTCCTTCGGAGAACACTAAAACTGATAGTCCCCGTGTGCAACGCATTATTGTGATGGTGATGTCTTACCACACGTCACGACAAAACACAAACTGGTTCTTTGCTGCGTTTTCGGAAGAGTAGGCATATTCGTGCTGGTAGGAACGGATGAGAAAATTTGTAAAACACATGCGCTTGGGTTTGTTTTGTTTTTAGACATCATCCCCAAATACGAATGCAGCTACCTTAAAGGTGGGTAATCAGTTCCATAGGTAAAATCTCACCATTGCTGAACCTTGGGGGTTTGGCCAAGAAAAACAAATACACACAAAGTACCACTACACAGTGATGTCACACACTACGCAACGCGCACGCGCGCGCCGCAAAAGCGACGCACAACACTCACACCACACAGAATGCACCAACACCACACACAGAGAAAAAATATGTCCGTACACACAAAAGACACATAACCATATATATAGATAGAAATATAGATAGATAGTGTAAGAGTTTGTCCATCACTCCGAACACAACACACTACTAACACAGTCGTTTTTTCAGTCTGTTATTATTGTGCTCTGAGTCTGGAACTAAAGATTCGTCCGTTGTCTTGTTATTGTCTACTGCGCATGTCCAGTTCATCAATTGCAAGGCAGCCGTCACGAAATGATTAACAACGAGGCTTTTATAAATCTAAAACGCTTTTCCATGGAAATGAACTAGAATGGATATTTTTTTTTTTTGATGGTACGATAT
>CM054165.1:5073397-5078397 GCA_028751875.1 Rapana venosa
TATTCTACTGGGCTGTGCAATAGAATTTAACAAGGGCAAAGGCTAATTTTGGATTTTTAAATGCAGTTTCCACAGACTGCTCACAAAATGTGGGTTAAAAAGGTTTTATACATGGACACTCAAATAGGATGTGAGTGTTGGAAATATGTTCCCCACAGAGGCACCTGACATTTTTACAAAATTTTGTTATAAATGCATTTAATTTTATTCTAAAATATAGTGTATTAACTCTTCTCGTGGTTGCGATACTTAAGTTTGTTTGAGGATTCCTGTAACGTGAAATAAGGCTATTAGTCAGGCAACTCTTTCAAGATCGTTCCTTGAATTGATCAATTCTCTCCACTTACTCTACGACGTTTGTTCTAATAAACGGTATCCCTCCTGTAGAGATAATGGAACATGCAGTTCTATTGATTCCAAATGATGTCTTGCCCCCCTTTTTGCAGCTCTGTCAGCCCACTCATTTGAAAAAATTCCAACGTGCGAAGGTACCCAACAAAAGGAAACAGAATACCTCTTAAACTTAAAAGGTGTATGACATTTAATTTCAAAAAGATTCTGGATACTTTCTTGGAATTTGGGGATTTGATAGCATATAGTACTGACTTAAAAGTCTACACAGAGTAAGATAGGAATGATGGGAAAAACAGAATCAAGAATATAGTTAAGAGCCATAAGAATTGCAACAAGTTCAGCTGTAAATATTGAATGATGTTTACCAAGATAGTATGATTTCTCTGTTTTTAGAGCTGGTATGACGAATGCTTCAGTCTATTCAATATTATCTGCAGCATGACCTTGCTTGGGTGACATATGAGGCTGATTGTGCGGTAATTATGGCATTGTTGTAGATTTCCTTTCTTGGGGAGGGTGATGATGAGTGACTGCGTCCATGGTGTTGGCCATTTTCCTGTCTGCCAGATCTTGTTGCAGATTCTTAGTAGGGCGCTGATCATGGCTTCCCCTCCAGCTTGGACCAACTCAGCTGGAATGTTGTCAGCCCCTGCTGACTTCCCCTTTTTCAGCAATCTGACTGCTGTTTCCACTTCTTCTCGGAGGATAGGGTGATTGTCTGTGTCTTTGTCATCAGGTCTTGTTGATGTTGATGTAGGTGTGACCCATGGTTTTTTGACTGGTCGGCGTTTGCCAAGAAGCTCGTTTGCTGTTTCAGTCACTGCTGTATTGAAACTATTCGTCAGTGTGTCTATGTCTGAGTCTAACACAGTGAGTGCTGCAAACTTTCCACCTATCCTTGCTTGAAAAATTTCTAATACCTCTGGGTCCTTCAGCTTCTCGAGGTCAAATTTGATCCTGATGTTGTTCCGCTTGTGGATTTTCTTTAGACGTAGTCGGAAAGTCATCATCACAAGATCATGATCACTCCCTATGTCTGCTCCTGGAAAACTTCGTGTCTGTGCGATGTTAACGCTAGACTGAAACCGTCTTTTCACCATGATGTAATCTATTTGGTTGTGGTGTTCTCCATTTGGGCTATGCCATGTCCATTTTCGGATTTCTTGTGTGGGCCAAGTGTATTCACTAGCTGGAGGTGGTTGTTACTGGCAAACTCAGGAGTCTCAAGCCTCTTTCATTTGATTGGTTATTACAATGTGGCCCACAAACGCCCTCCCAGGTCTTTCCATGCATCTTCTCCTACCTTGGCGTTCCAGTCGCCTTGCACAACGAGGATGTCTTTCTTGGGTGTTTGATTCAGAACCTCTTGTAGTGGTCATAAAATTCTTCTACGGCTTCATCTGTGCAGTCTGATGTAGGGGCGTATGCCTGTACTATAGTTATGTTAAAGGGGGTTGCTCTCAGGCGGATGGTAATAAGTTGCTGAAGCCACAAGCAGAGAAGAGTACAGGCAGTGGAGATGAGATGCTTTCGGAGACTCCTTGGCATCTCCTACAAAGACCACATAAGCAACGAAAGCGTGCATAACAGAATCCAGCAAACCATTGGACCCTATGAGAACCTTCTAACGATCGTGAAAAAGCGTAAACTTAAGTGGTATGGGCATGTCACAAGATCCCAAGGAATTACAAAGACAGTTTTGCAAGGCACTGTCCAAGGAGGAAGAAGAAGAGGCAGACCAAGGAAGAGCTGGGAGGATAACATCAGTGAATGGACAGGCCTAGAACTCAACAAAACCCTGAGAAAGGCAGAACAGAGAGAAGAATGGAGGGAACTGGTTGCTGAGTCTTTGAGGGTGCCCCCACGGTCGTCAGACTACGGGACAGATAGATAGATAGATGACGAATGCTGAACCAGCTTCATTATTTTTTAAAACTGACCCATCTGTATATACTTTTAATTTGTCAGTATACTTATTTTCAATATGTGATCGGATATCTGCAACCGTGATATTTTGGTTTTCGTTCTTTTTTTCACTAGTACATTCTATATCAAAATGTGCTTTTTTTATTTCCCACAAGGGCAGGGAAAAAGCTCTTTCTGCTTAAAATTCATAATCTTTAAGGCAGATTTTAAAAAAGTTTAAACATACTCCCAAATAGGGTTAAACACGAAATATTTCTGTCTTTTAGGTAATTTGTTTTGCTTCACTTCTATTTCCTAGAAACGAAGTTTCACTTTTTGTGCGCGTAAAACTTTTTGGCACAGAAATTTTCGGTATTCAGTAGGGAATTTCCCCCAATTTCGCTAAATTCCCTAGGGTGGAGTGTGGAATGGTAAAACCAAGTGCAAGTTTATATGTTTACAGCTACCAAAATTGAGTTTTTTCAGTAAAAAGTTAGGGCACTAAAAAAGACTTCTGTCCATAAGACAGCTTGGACCGTACAAGTGATGCAAAGCTTTTCAAAGTGACCTATCTTGTCCCCAAGACTTTTGGAACCATTTAAAAAAATTAATTATTTTCTTGCTTTTGTTAAAATGTACCAATTGACTTTCCCAAATTCCCAATTTTTGATGTAAGTAAATTTTGCAAAAAAATTTTTACAGTTTTTGTGATGAATTACCCCCTCCATCCTAAACTGTGGTAGTAATACTGAATCCGCCATTTTAAAAAAGCATAATGTGCGTTTTTTCTGTGGAAAATTCAGATTTTTTTCAAAAATATATTTATGAAAAATTATCTAATTTTTTTGATAGTCTTTGGTTAATGAAGAAACCTCTTTTTTGTACTGGCTTCATAGTGACATTCATCCACATACATATATCATCAATATTGTCAGGATGAATCTTTGACATTTTTGTGGGTAGATCATATAACATTTTTAAAACAAAAAAGGGGGCTAAAACAGAACCTTGTGGTAAACCCATAGGAGTGACCTAGAGTGTGAATATGAATTCCCTACTCTCACTTATACTTCGTTACAAAAAAAGCTTTTGATATAATAATAAACTGCCCCGATAACCAAATACCCCTTAAATTTATCAGTAAGTTAGCATCCCAGATTTGGGTCGTAAGGTTTTCGACATCAAAAAATGTTGCAAAAATTTTTTTTTTCTTCTTGCAAACTGTGTTTGCCCTTGTGTTGTTAGTTTAATGGGTTATCAATTGCGGGCCCTTTTTGAAAGCCTGCTTGATTATTGGGAAACGACCTTTTTTTTTCTGACAATAATACACAATTTTTTAGAATATTCGCTCCATTAGCTTACCTGTTTTTAAGTCGTGCTAGGGGTTTAACTAGTTTTGTCTTTTTTTGGGCTTTCCCTTGCTTATAATGGGAACAATGATAGACTGTTTTTCCAGTTTACTGGCTTACATTTTTTCAGCCCCAACATTTTTGGGGAAAAGTTTTTTTAAAATAAAAAAATGAATCTGTGTATTTTTTTTTTGTGTTGTCTGTGTTGGTGTGGGGTTTTGTGATGTGTGTGTCGTGTTGTGTCTTGTGTTTTGTCTTGATGTGTAAAGTCTGTGTCTGGTGGTATCTTTGTGTGTGTGTGTGTTTTTTTGTGTGTGTGTGTTTGTGTGTGTGTGTGTGTGTTACGTGCATTGTGTTTCTGTGTAGTGTTCTGTATCAGGTGGTGTATCTGTGTATATGTATGTGTGCGCGTGCGTGTGTGTTTACGTGTGTGTGCGCGTGTTTTTTGTGTGTCTTTGGATGACGGCTTTGATTTTCCTGTGGTGAAGGGGGCGTCATGGCGTGTCTGTACGTGTCCCCGGGGGGCCCGAAATTGAACAACACTTTCCAGGAAAACTCCGTCAGAGACGATCAAAGGCGTTCTGCAAGGTCGACAGACAGAAGACAGACAGCAGACAGACAAAGAAAAGGGGAGAAGGGAAAAAGAAGAAAAAGATGAAAAATAGATAGTAATAGATAGATAGATGATAGATAAATAAGAGGATAGATAAATAAATAATAGAGAGTAGGAGATGAGAGATAGATAAAAGAAGATAAGAGAGAGATAGGAAGATAGGATAGATAGTAGAAAAAAAAAAGATACAGAGAATAGATAGAATTTGAAAAATAGATACAAAGAGATAGAAAAAAGGATAGATAGAAAGATAGATAGAAATAGATTAGATAGATACGAATAAACAGATAAAAGATAGGGAATAGATATATAGATAAAAAGAGAGATAGAACAAAATAATAATAATTATGGAATTTAATTTTGGGGAATCTTGTAAAAAACAAACAAATCGAAAAATAGATAGATAAAAAGATAGATAGCGATAGAGAGAAGTAGGTAGATAGATAAATACCAAAAAAAAAGATAGATAGGTAATAGATACAGATAGATAATAGAAATTAGATAGATAATAGTAGATAAAGAAAAGATAGATAGAAGATAACACACGCGCGAATACACCCACGCACGCCCGCGGGCGCGCGCGCGCACAACACACCACCCACTAATATACAGCATAATCCACACACAACACAAAAACGCACACACACAGGGTATAAAGCCACCAAACGGATAATGCACACACAAAAGCCCACAAAACACACATAATGCAACACAAAAAAGCACCCATAAAGCACACCAAAAATGCACACAATAATGCACAACATAATGCACACAATAAA
>CM054165.1:5083397-5093397 GCA_028751875.1 Rapana venosa
ATTCACCAACTTCACACAAACACACAAGCAAACAGCCTTCCTCACAAACACATTACATCATACACATCCACCTCCTTCGTCCTCACCAAAACCACACTCATTTCCCATTCACAAATCCACCGGGATAGCACCCCCCTTTCCAGTCCCTAAATGTCCTCCAACAAAAATCAGTCCCAGACCAGTGTGACACCCCTGTTATAGGTGACTCAGCGCTGAGGTTTTGTGGACGAGAAAAAGATGTCATGTTGGCGGCCGTCTAGTCTGCAACCTGTCTGTACCAGGCCTGACAGTACAACCTTGTCAGTGGCTGGCAACAAGCTGTCCCTCTCCACACATTCAGCGCGTCACCTTTCACGTGGGCATCAACAGCTGTAAAGCAGGGCCTGTCACAATAGCCAGAGTGGACCAAACTGATCCACCTGCTAACAAAAGTCTTCCCCCATGCCACTCTACAGGCCTCCTCCATCCTCCCTCCCTTCGGACGACATCCCTTACGCGACATGGCTTCAAAGTCGACGGCTTCTCTTAGGGAATCCTGCAGGCAAGAGGGGGTTGTGTTTATTGACAACACCCCCTCCTTCATCACCAGGGCTGGAGCACCTAAAAAGTCTCTGTACCTAGATGCTCTACATCCCAGCCCCCAGGGTAACAGAACGCTTGCCCTCAACATTCGTTTCCCCGGAAACCATCAAACCATGCCGCCAGTCATGAAGCCGCCAGTCATGAAGCCAGAGACTAACCAGACTAACCACCCCTACAACACAGTCAGCTACGCCCAGGCAGCGAAAGGTGTGAGACGTACACAACCTGCTGCCTACAACAAAAAGACGACACCCCCACCCCACCTTGTGACCAACGACAATACAACACTATTCCATGACACACACTTTCCCCCCTCCCAGCCAGAACCCCAATGTTCAGAAGTCGCCAGTGTGTTAGGGAGACATCAGCACTCCCTCTCCAACACACAACCACTAGTCAGTGTGCTTTCTGAGCTACTTAGATATTTGACCAAAATAATGTAGGGTGCATGTGTCTGTGAGTGCATGTGCGTGTACATGTGTGGATGAAAAGTGTGTGCATGAACATGTGGGTGTGTTTTATTTATCTTTATTTTATTTTATTTGTTCTTTTATATCGAGGATAATGGGATAAGCACTATGTGGTATTGTTGTTTTTCTTCACATCCAGTTTCCCGTGTGTAGGCGGTTTTGTGGATTTTGCCATCTGTTCCCACCGGACACAGGACCTACTCTTTCGTGATGGCGAGACAGGATTGACATGTGCACAAGAGTTTGCGTTTTTGTTGGCGCGGGTCCTTGATTTATAGTATCATCCGAAGGATTTGGGGTATATGAGTGAATGAAAAGTGTGTATGGTGCGCGCGTGCGCATGGTGCGTGCACATGTACGTTCTGCAAGTTGTGTGTGGTGTGTACGTGTGTGTGTCTGTGTGTGTGTGTGTGTGTGTGTGTGTGTTGTGTGTGTTGTGTGTTGTGTGTATGCCTGTCTGCCTGCATCCAAACAGAAGGTACATTGATCACAAGAGTTATAAATGTTTGCTTCAATTCCTCCCCAACAATTTCCCCTCTCCCTCTCATACTTTTCTTCAACCTCTCCTTTTTTTCCTTTTCCTTTTTTTCTTTCTTTCTTTTTCCCAGTAATTAATTGATGTTGATTAATGTCGTGCTGCTGTGTGGATTATAAATCGTTCTGCCTGACGGAAGCAATTTGACTTTAGTGACTAACAGCTATATTGCTGGATTATAATGCAGTCTGCTTGACTGACAGAAGTGACTTTTGTGACTAGCAGCTATATTGCTGGTTTATACAAGCAGTCTGCTTGATTGAAACAATTGACTGTTGTGATTAGCAGCTATATTGCTACACCAGAGACTCTAGCATCAGAACAGTTGTTTTAGAGACAAATTTTGCTATAGATTTTCCAAGAAATTCTATACTTTATTATTGTATCTACTGCTTGTGACTGTATCTTCCTTGTTTTAGAGCTTTATATGAATACGTGTATTGTGTGAGTGATAGTTATTGACTTAGAAAAAAAAAAAGAAGAAGTTTGTAGATTTCTCTATCAAAATATTCTACACTTTAATGCACGTGTGGTATACTTGATCTCATTTGTGTATGAAATATAAAGGGGACTGGATTTATATACTGTGTTGATATAACAGATCGATTTTTTTGCAGATCCAGAGCAGCTTTTGAAAATTGACTTTTAGTATTGTTTCGTATTTATTGGGTGTTCCTTCATATCATATTATATTCTCCTGTTTGATTATTGAATAGAAAACCTACTAAACGGGTCTTCTTTTTGATAGTTTACTTAAACGTTTAGAACAAGAAAATTATATACATAAATTAGCCAATCAATCCTGACAATATTATGTCTCTAACTTCAGACAAGTGGCCAACAAAACAGGGCCTCCGAGTAGGCTACCTGAATATCAACAGTGGCAACAAACAAAAAAGATGACATTGCAACCATACTAACAACAGTGGAAATCAGTTTCAATTTGTTTTGTCTAGCTGAAATCCCGACTTTCTCCAAATGTAACAGATGCACACATGAATATTCCAGGGTATCAAATCTTCCGTGAAGATCCTCACAAACCAAGTCCACCGGGTTACTTACATATATAGCCTCCTCGCTCAGTTGTAAAAGAATATATAACCTTGAGGTTTATGACATTGAATCCATGTGGATTGAATAAAATTAAAACACAATAGACCATATATTAATAGGATTATATACAGAAACCCTTCAGAAACCATAGACTGGCTAGAAAAGTTCAACTCCCTTATGGACGAGGTAATACTTCTAAACAATGAAACAATTATTCTTGGGGATTTTAACATAGACTTATTAAAACCTAAACCAAAATGGAGCCACAACATTACTATGTTTGGCCTAGATCAACTAATAGATAGACCAACTCGGATAACAAATAACTCTAGAACATTAATAGATCATATCTACACTACTACAAAACAACACATAACAGAAGTATGTGCTCCCTCATGTGGATGCAGTGATCATAATCCAGTGTGCTTTACTTGGTTTAAAAATCGTATCAAAATACCTAAAGTAGGGCATAAAACTATTTTTTACAGGAAATTTAAAAACTTAAACAAGCAAGATTTTCCTTTCAGACTTGACAAACTCGCCATTACATGACATATACCAAATCAGAGACCCGATGAAGCTGCTGAATTTTGGATTAGGACATTTACTTCAGTATAGGACAAACACCGCCCCTTTCATAAAAAAAAGAGTTCAAGAAAAAATCAAACCACCTTGGATAACAAAAGACGTAGAATCCGAAATCACCTAAGAGACTATTTGAAAACACATGGTTCAAATGAGCAGTTCAGGGCACAAAGAAACAAAGTAACTTCACTAAAACGCAAATCAAAACGTGATTACATTCAAAGTTTGTTAATTACAACTACCGACTCTCGACAAGTATGGAAAGCGATCATACATTATGTAATAAACCTATATCAAAAAGTCAACAGACAGTTAAAGATATATCAGCTGATGAATTGAACAACCACTTCTCAAACATTGCCGACAAAGTAATATCAAATGACAAGTCAAATGAAAAAAGATCTCCATTATTTAGAACATATCTCAAATCAAAAGAAATAAAATTCCCATTCAAACTATGGCCAATGACAATCACAGACGTCTTGGAAAGCCTGTCTCTTCAAAAAAGTTCCAGAACACAGTGGTTTAGACAATCTGATGGAAGAATAATCAAGCTTTGTGGTCAAAGCTATAGTTGGAAACACTGACATACTTGTATAACTTGTGCATAGAGAAAAAACAACTTTCTGTCATATATTAAAAAGGCAAAAATCATACCATCCACAAATCAGGTGATACTGCTTGTCCTTCAAATTACAGACCAATTTCAATTCTGTCTGTCTTATCTAAACCTTTGAAAAACATATCCAAAAATCCGTATATTCCTACTTTGTAAACAACAATCTATTAATGAAGATCAGTCAGGTTTTCGTATAAAAAATATTCCTGTCACACAACTCTTACACAAATTACAGACAGTCTCCTACACAATATCAATGAAAATAAATATACAGGCCTTCTTTTTGTTGACTTTGAAAAAGCATTTGATGTAATCAATCATTCCTTATTATTGCGTAAACTTCACTTGTATAAATACACACCAAAACGATAAATCTTTTGAAAAGCTTTTTGTCGAATAGGCAGCAGCTAGTAACTGCAAATAATCAACATCAGAACTAGTACCTATTAAACATGGAGTACACAAGGGTCAATATTGGGTCCACTTCTATTTTCAATCTATGTAAATGACTTACCCAATTTCTAGAATGTAGCTGTGAAATGTTTGCTGATGACACATCCTCTATTGTAGTGACTCTGACCCCCACAGACTTACAATCAAACTTCAACACACAATATTGACAGATTGGTTTCTTGGACTCAGCTAAACATATGTCCCTAAATACGCGAAAAACTAAGTGTATGTATGTACTAGCAAGACAAAAGAGACAAAAAATGAAAGATAAATTCCAACCTCTGTTGATAGGTAAAAAGAGTAATTGAAGAAGTTGACTCCCACAGAATTCTGGTGTAATTATTGACAAAAATCTTACTTGGACTGACCATGTGATGGCGCTAGGAAAACGTCTTTCTTACAAGCTACTTCAGTTATCAAAAATAAAACATTTTCTGAATAACCACTCTCGCAACTCTTTTTTTTTGCGGCCATATTTTGCCTATAGTTGACTATGCTTCATCTCTTTGGGACAGCTGCAGTGCTTACAAATTTAAAATTGATTCATAGATTATATAAAAGAGCACTGAAACTTGTTCTACTAAAATCAAGCTCCCTAACCATCAACGATTATAAGGAAACAAATATCCTAACCTTCAAAAACAGACTTTATCTAAAATAAAGCTCTATTTGTCCAGAAAGTTGTCAATGGAAATGCCCCTCCAAAGATCACCAATAGCTTCAAAATCAATGAACACAGACATAATCATCTACTAACATTTTCCGAGACCAAGAAATAATCTTTACAAAACAAGCTTCTTGTACTCAGGTAGTGACTTATGGAACAAGCTCCCAAAACGCTTAAAATGTATCAAAACAAAAACCAGTTCAATGACACAGCTAAAAAGCCATCTAATGCATGAATACCTAGGAATTGACTAATAAGGCAAATCAACCATGATTAATACGGCAAAATCAACCATACTTACATTTACCAGCACTAATGGTATTCCTTACACAAAAAATTCAAGTATGTCTTACTGAGACCAGAAATTCTACAGTCACACACTGTATATGTGTGGGAGGAGGGGAGGCAGGAAAGAGGCACACTAATTATGCAAAGAAGTAAGAGTAACCTTGCAAGCTAGTAAATAATCTGCAATGTTGAAACAAGTGGAAAGGAGGAAATTTTAAAAATCTTTTTATGATAGACCTGATAGCTTGATAGTATGTCCTTCTCTCTCTCTCTCTCTCTCTCCCATTCTCTCTCCCTCTCTCTCCTCTCCTTCTCTCTCCCCCCTTCTCTCTCTCTCTCTCTCTCTCTCTCTCTCTCTCCTCTCTCCCCCTCTCTCTCTCCCTCTCCTCTCCTTTCTTTTCCTCTCCACTCCTCATGCCTTTGTCTTGTCTAATTCAATAGATTTTATCGTGGATGTTGTTTTATTGCAGTTAGAGATGAGATTATTAGTACTATTATAAGCGATACTGTTTTAGTATGATATTGTTTTTTAGTTTGATAGTCAGTGGATTATGGGCTTATGAATTATGTATCGTATAGGGGTCCTACTTGTTTGAATATGTGTCTTTTTTTTAATTTTTTTTTAAAACTATTAATTTGATTGAAGGTGTATTTCCCCTTCCCCCTTGATACTCCTCCCCCACCCCATCCTTTCTAATGCTTTTCTGTTATCATGGTTATGTTGTTGTCTCATGGTGATGGGGATCATTTGTTATATTGTTGTCTCATGGTGATGGACGATTGTTGTTATAATTGTATTTCTATTATGATAATCATTATTATAATCTTATTTGCCTTATCTTGCTTTGATAGCTATTGTGTGAATATGTCTTTTTTTTTTTTTAAAAGCGCTATTTGAAAAGTATGAACGCAAAAAAAGCACACGTTTGCTGGGTGGAGGAGGAGAGGAGGGAGGTCATTGAAGGTAATATTGTCAGTAATGACGAATGCCTAGTATTTTCTAACGTTTTATTCTTGTACCTTTTTATTATCTAAAGTATAAACGTGAAAGAATGGATGTAACAGTAGGTGAAGTATTTTGTTTGTCCTGATGTTTTATGATTTTCTTTTTTTAATTCTTAAAACATTTTTATTTAAATGTGTGTGTGGACGTGAGCGCCCACGCGCTCAGGCATGCATGAGTATGTGTGTGCATGTATATGTATATGTGGTAATTTGTACTTTCAATGTATCTCTTATCGATTTTTTCCTCTTTTTTTACTGGTTTAAGTTAACGGAAAATGATGCAATAACGTAATGTCTTAGTATAATCATTACGAAATTTGTTCTTAGATAGATGGCTTGATGAAAAAAAGCAAATGCATTGCTTATTCAATGTACCATCTGGAAATAAAATTTTGACTTGACTTGACTTGACACACTACACACCACACACACACACATATCAAACACACACACACACACTCACACACACACACACACAACACACACACACACACACACACAACACACACACACACACACAACACACACACACACACACACACACACACACACCACACCCCACACACACAACAACACACACACACACACCACACACACACAAACACACACACACACCACACACACACCATCACACCACCACACACACACACAAACACACACACACACACACCATCACACACACACACACCATCACACAACACACACACACCATCACACACACACAACACAACACACACACACACACACACACACACAACACCATCACACACACATCCACAACACACCCACAGTTTCTTTTCCTCCTGGGCAAGAGCTCGAAGTTCACCGTGGTGTTTTTTTTATTTAGCGTGTGCATCCGCATTTAACCCATCATTGGGCAGCCACACTCCGACTTCAGGGTTGATATCTCTCCACACGACACCAATGAGCATACAGCGTTGAGTTGTTGGGTTTTTTGGGGTGTTTTTATGGGGTTCTGTTTGGTTTGTTTGTTTTCTTTACGGGTGTTTTTTCTTTTGTTTTTTGGGTCTGTTTATTTGTTTGTTCGTTGTTGTTGTTTTTGTTTTTGTGTTGTTGTTGTTTTTGTTTTCTTTTTTGTTTTCTTTTCTTCGGTGGGGAGGGGAGGGGGGGGGGGGTTGTCGTGCGTTTTTTTCCTGTACGAATGGCCTACTTTAGAAAAAAAGCAGTACAGGTTTTAGCTTGTGCGCAAGGTGTTCTGCGAGCGTTCGCACACAGGAAACATAGTCTCATCCGAAAGTCTTTCGAGCGAGTGGAGTCGGCACTGATTTGCATATGTGTCAGGTACTGAGTCGTCAGGACTTGTGACAGGTACTAAGTCGTCAGGACTTGTGTCAGGTACTGTGTCGTCAGGATTTGTGACTTGGGGTACTAGGATCGTCGGGACTTTTGTGGACAGGTACTAAGTCTTTCAGGTACTAAGTAAGTACAAGTCGCAGGTATATCGCAGGACTAAGTCGTCAGGTACTAAGTCGTCAGGTACTAAGTCGTCAGGTACTAAGTCGTCAGGTACTAAGTCGTCAGGTACTAAGTCGACAGGTACTAAGTCGTCAGGTACTAAGTCGTCAGGTACTAAGTCGTCAGGTACTAAGTCGTCAGGTACTAATTTTACGTCAGGTACTAAGTCGTCGGGTTTAAAACCAATAAGTCGTCAGGTACTAGGAGTCGTCTCAGGTACTAAGTCGTCAGGTACTAAGTCGGAACTGCACTCCAGAGGAACAGCATCGCCTCGAACAGCTCTAACCTGGGCTCCATCCCGGGCCCTTCAATGGCGAGCAGAACACTGACCACTAGACTGTCCAGCAGCCCCCCCCTTTCGTTAGATAGATAGATAGATAGATAGATAGATAGATAGATAGATAGATAGATAGATAGATAGATAGATAGATAGATAGATAGATAGATAGATGGGAATAGATAGATAGAGAAAGAAAAGATAAAGATAGATGATAGATAGATGGGTAGATAGATATTGATAGTAGATAGACTGACAGACAGACAACAGACAGACAGATAGATAGATAGATAGATAGATAGATAGATAGATAGATAGATAGGTAGATAGATAGATAGATAGATAGGTAGATAGATAGATAGATAGGTAGGTAGATAGATCGATAGATAGATAGATAGATAGATAGATAGATAGACAGACAGACAGACAGCAGACAGACCAGACAGACAGATAGATAGATAGATAGATAGATAGATAGATATAGGTAGATAATGGGTAGATAGATAGTAGTTTAGATGGGTAGATAGATAGATAGATAATTAGATAGATGGGTAGATAGATAGATAGATAGTATAGATAACAGACAACAGACGGGACAGACAGACAGAAACAGATAGAAGACAGAAAAAGAAGACAGACAGACAGACAGACAGACAGACAGAAATAGATAGATAGATAGGTGATAAAGTAAAAACAGACAACAGAACAGACAGACAATAATAGAAAGATAGAAGATAGACGACAACGACAGACAGACGACGAAGAAAGATAGATGGATAGATAGACAGACAGATAGATAGACAGACAACAGATAGATAGATAGATAGATAGATAGAATATATAGATAGAAAATTTTAATAGATAGAAGATAATAGAATAGATAGTAGATAGATAGATAATAGATGATAGATGGTAATAGATAATGATAGATAGATATAGTAGATAGATAGATAGTTTAATAGATAGAAAATTAGATAGATAGACGACAGACAAATGGAGGATATATATATATAATATATTTATATAATATATATTATATATATATATATATATTATATAATATTGGTGTGGGTGTTTGTGTGTGATGTGTGTGCGTGCGTGCGTGTCAGAACGTGTGTGAAAGATATAAAACTAAGTATTTTAAAAATGTAAAATGTACCTACGATCTCTTTGCACATCATTTTTAAATGCTTTGTTTGAATTGTATATCATGACTTTGGGGAGGGGTAGCTCTTGGTGGGAGCCCACTTTTCCCCACCCAAAAGCTAAGCACAAGAGCGGGGTTACCATTGGGGGGTGACCTTTTGGGCGCCTTGGCTTCGTCAAGTCCCCAGTTCCCCCCGTTTTAAAGGGAAATGCTCTCTTTAGGGTCGGGAAGGAAAGCAGCGAGGGAGGGGAGAGGGGCGCCCCCCTAAATACCATGGCCCCTTAAAAAGTGAGGTCTCTGATGCCTCGCTCACCTTGACCTTATAAGGTTAGGGGACACCTTGCCTTTTAAAAGTAATGATTTTGGGCACGGTTTTGTGGATCACCCAAAGCTGTTAAAATTAGTTAAGGACCTTTTTTGTTTTGACATGACTAAGTCATTCCTTTTCTCCCCTTTTAATTTTCTTTTGTACAATCTGATTCCCCAGTCAGTAGCTCCCCCCCCCCCCTCTCTTCCCCTTTTTTGTTGTCATTGTGGTGTGTGAGTGTGGGGGGGTGTTTTGTGTGTGTGTGTGTGGTGTGTGTGTGTGTGTGTGTGCTCGCGCGCCGTATGTGTGGTGTTCGTTTGTTGGTTGTATAGTTTTTTTCATTTGGGGGAGGTCGCTTTTTTTGTTAGTGTTGCTGCATATTTGTTATCAATTCTTTTTCTTTTTTTTTAATTGACTCACGGGCGAACAAGCTTTAAAAAAAATCAATTTCAGTCAAGAAAACTGACAACACGCAAAATTTAAATCATAAAACAACAACCGATAAAGTTTTCAATTACAAAAAAGGGTTTTGACTA
>CM054165.1:5093897-5116860 GCA_028751875.1 Rapana venosa
AAAAAGGTTCAGAAAACTCATAAAAACACATCACATCACACACAACACACACACAACACACACACACACCAACACACACACACACACACACACACACACCAACACACACACACACACAACACATCACACAGGTCGTATACTTTAGCACGGTGATAGGACATGGGTTAGTGAGGGATAGTTCTGATATGAAACAGGAGGGGGGAAATCTTAGGTCTGAAATAAATATTATGTCTTGAGGCTGGATTTTAAAGTGTCATAACTAGGTTTCTGGCGAAGAGAGAGAGGGAGCTCATTCCAGGTCGATGGACCCGAAATAGAGAAAGAGCAGCGACCAACGGTGGATTGGTTGAATCTAGGTATTCGTGGGCACACGTATCTGCAGCAGAGCGGAGGGAACGTGAAAGACTTGGTAAATGGAAGGGGATAATTTCAGCACTGGGTCCTGGACCCTTGACTGAGTTGTGCTGGATTTGAGCGCTGTGTCTTCTGCTGTGGACACAGAAAAACAAGAGCGAGAAGAAAAATATACATGTGTGTCGAATATTGTCGCTTGGTTGGTGGGACATCCAGATCGATTTGAGGAAAACAGTTTTTTTGATTTGTAATTGTTTTGTAGGGGACGGGATAGCTCATTGGTCAGAGCACTCGCTTTCCTCCAGCCAAGTTAAGCAGCGTCCAGCGTGGTTACCAGTTGGATGGGTGACTGTTTGCGCCACGCCTTGGCTTCAGTACAGTTCCCCCAGTTCACCCAGCTGTAAATGGGTACCTGCCCTCTTTAGGGTCAGGGAAGGTAAAGCAGCGAGGGAGAGGAGATGGGCGCCGCCCTCAATATGCTGGCCCCTAGAGAAGTGAGGTCTCTGACGCCTCGCTCCCCTACGACCTTAAAGGTTATGGGACTCCTTTACCTCCTTTGCCTTTACCTTAATTGTTTTGTTGCTAGAAGTTCAATAATTGGGAGACTTTTTGAGAACGCTATCGCCCGCCTCCTTTTCCAATTTAGCTAGCCACATTCCGACTTCAGGGATGATGTCTACACAATACCTGTCTGCGTACATTAAAAAAAAATCGTCATCAGTTCCTACTGGCACGAAATGGCCTACTCTTCCGAAAGGTGGGACGGGTTTTTAAAGTGTGTGCAAGATGTTCTGCGTGCATTAGCGCGCGAGGACTCTGTTTATGGTCTCATCTGAAGGACTCTGACATTTAGCTCAATTTTTCTCGTCAAACTAGGACAAAAGGGCAAGGCCTGGAATCGAACTCAGAACCTTGCGGTTTTACATTCTTCAGTTTGATAGTCGTATTGCTAGATATTTTCTAACATGTCTGAAGCAGAGGTTCTCTGTTTTTGACTCTGGACCTCAACAGAAACAAAAGCCGTGCAGTGACTGGTATTTCATTAAGCAAATGGAAACAAAGCGTGTACAATGCAGCAACACGTGTATCTTTAGCACAGAGATTTAGAAGATGTTTGAAATGTTCAGCTGTTTCGATAGTGCGTTTCCCTTGTGGGATTGCCGGGGGCCTGTCAGTATAAATAGCATCCCCACCTTCTGGAAATTTTGTGCTAGAAATTCCCTCTTTTCTATCCCTCTCTTTGTTTCTGCCTTGTTCCTTTTCTTCTCGTCACCTCCTTCCTGTCTATTTTCTGCCTTCTTGATCCAGTCTCCTGCTTTTTTGGGGGGTGCTTTTTTCTCCAGAAAATTAAAAGATATCAATTCTCTCTCATGCCGAAGTCAGATGTGCTGGGCCTAACTTGTCAGGCGCTTAAGGGCAGCGCAACACATTTTCGCTCATGTGACAGACAACAATAGTTGCTGTCTGAGCGTTCAAAGAAGAAGAAGAAGGAGAAGAAGAAGGAGAGGAAGGAAGAGGAGAAGGAGGAGGAGAAGAAGGAGGAGGAGGAAAAGAAGAAGGAGGAGGAGGAAGAGAAGAAGGAGAAGAAGAAAAAGAAGGAGGGGGAGGAAGAGAGGAGGAGAAGAAGATGATGAAGGAGAAAAAGAAGAAGAAGAAGAAGAAGGAAGAGGAGAGGAGAAGAAGAAGAAGAAGAAGAAGACGAAGAAAAGGAAGAAGAAGAAAGAAAGAAGAAGAAGGACGAAGAAAAAAGAAAAGAAGAAGAAGAAGAAGAAAAGAAGAAGAAGAACAAGGAGAAGGAAAAGAATAAGATGAAGAAGAAGAAGAAGAAGAAGAAGAAGAAAAGAATAAGAAGAAGAAGAAAAGAAGAAGAAGAAGAAGAAGAAGAAGAAGAAGAAGACAGAAAGACGAAAATGCCTGAGAAAAACAGGCTAACGGAAATTGTACAACATTTAGAGATTTTGCATGCAGCTTTTGTTGTACAAAAAAAAAATGACTGACAAAGAAACAAAACGGATGTTGAATGTCTTGATCAGTTTTTAAGTCTCTAACCGTTTCCCCCGAAGTCGTGATGCGGGCAGCTTTCAAGTGCTAAACACGGTGGAATAGGTTAAAATCTCCTCAATTGGTGAGCCTCGGATCACTAGCCCAAGACGAGAAAGAGGCAAATGCGAGCGCGCGCGCGCGCGCCGCGCGCGTTTGTGTGGTTGTGTGTGTGTGTGTGTGTGTGTGTGTGTGTGTGTGTGTGTGTGTGTGTGTGCGTGGTGTGTGTGTGTGCGTGTGTGGTGTGTATGTAAGTATTGTGTGTGTGTGTTTTTGTGTGTGTTTGTGTTTGTTTGTTTGTTTGTGTATGTGTTTGTGTATGTGTGTTGTTTGTATGTAGTTTGTATTGTTTGTTTGTGTTATATTGTGTGTGTGGTTTTTTTGTTTGTGTATATGTGTGTGTTTGTTTGTTATGTGTGTGTGTTTGTGTATGTGTGTTTTGTGTGGTGTCTGGTGCTTTTTGTGTATGTATGTTTGTGTGTGTGTTTTGTTGAGTATGTGTGTGTAGTTTGTGTTTGTTTGTATTGGATGTTGTGTTTGTTGGTTTGTGTATTGTGTTTTGTGTTTTGTTTTTGTATATGTGTATATGTAATGTGCGTTTGTTTGTATGTGAGCTTTGTGTATGTGTGTGTACGTTTGCGTAATGTTGTGTATGTATTGTTTGTGTGTGAGTGTGTATAATATTGTGTGTGAGTGTGTTTGTTATGTATTATGGTGTGTTTGGTTTGTTTGAGTATGTTGTGTAATACATGTGTTTGTATATTTAAATGTGGCCATGTATGTGTGTTTGTTGTTCGTGTATGTGTTATGTATGTGTATGTTTTGCGGTATGGTGTGTATGTGTGTTTGTTTGTTTGTTTGTTTTATGTATGTGTGTGTGAGTGTGTGTGAGTGTGTGCAATGCAAGCGCTGATATTCACTGGCAGTAATTTGTTCATAAGATTTTGAAGTTTTTACATTTCCAAAGATTTTGATCAAGTAGGTATAGAAAATGTTTCAATGTACACTAAAAGCGACTGAATTTTAAGCTGACACTTTGTGTTGTGTATGCATAGAACAGGCTTTAGAAAAGCTAAAAAGTGTGTGTGTGTGCGTGTGTAAGCGTGCGTGTGACCGCGCGTGGGTGCGTGCGTGTGTGTATCATTTATCGCGATTTATTTTTCATGCTATTAAAAGAAGAAGTAAGAGAAATGTGTAGACATTATGTTCATGTTGATGAACACAGCATGTATGTCAAACATTACGGACTACCAATACTGTGATGTATATGTGTTTCATCATTGAAAACCCATGTCATGGCTGATGTAATATGCTTGTTTTCGTAATCAAGGTATCACTAAACGTGAACGGACTTTAAAACACACCATAACCACCGTGACACTTTAACTTTCGGTATATATTGGTAGTGGTAATCGTTCACAACCCCTTCTCATGTAACCATTCCCTACGCCCAATGTGGTTTTGCATTGTGGCCTAAGGCCGAGGCACAGTAAAAGTCTGCAGTCTGAAGTCTCTATTCAACCACTACCAACACAACCGAGTGGCTGTCGTCTCTTTTGTGGCAGCAGGGTGTCTGTGAATCAGTTGACATGACAGGTGACCCCAAAGCAAGTACTGTCTGCAATGGTAGAGCAGGGCAAGGTGTTTTCCCCTATAAACCATCGGCCACCTCCAGTGTCTCTCTTAGCACAGCCGAGTCTGTCTGTCTGTCTGTTCTGTCCTTTAGGCTGGTCTGCATAGACCTTATCCCCATAATAATGAGGATGATGACCAATAAAGGAAGAATAAGAATATAATAACAATATCATCATCATCATCATCGAAATCATCATCATCACATCACCATCACCATCCATCACCTTCATCATGTGTGATGAGTGAGTGAGTAAGTGAGTGTGTTTGGAGGGAGGAGGGGGGGGGGGGGGGGGGTCAGATGAGTCAGATTGAATAACGTTGAGCAAAAACTTTTTTTCTTTTCTTGTGAATTTTTTTGAAAAGCCGACTTGATTATTCACAACCGATTTTCATCTGTCCTGTGTGTCTGTCCATCTTTCCTGACTGTCTGTCTGTACTGTCCTTTCGGTCTTTCCTGTCTTTGTCTTTCTTTCTTCCTTCGTATTGTTTTCTCTTTCTGAAACCTTTTTTCTTCTTTCTGTCTGTTTTTGTTTTGTTGTTCTGTCTGTTTGTCATCTCCCCACTCTCTCTCTCTCTCTCTTTGCGGTGCGCAGCGCGTGTGTGTGTGTGTGTGTGTGAGGTGTGGGTGTGTGTGTGCCTGCGCATGTACACATATATGTGATGTGTGTTTTCGTGTGTGTTGTGTATGTATGTTGTGTGTACGCGCGTGTGAGGGTGGTGAGATGTGTGTGTGTGTGTTTTGTGTGCATGCCTGCACATGTACAGATATGTGTGTGAGTGTGTGTGTATGTGTGCGTGTATGTGTTCATGTGTGTGCGTGTGTGTATGACTGTGCACGTACATAGGTGTGTGTGAAAATCAATCAACTAATCAAAAACTTTATTGCCAATAAGTCAAAACAAGACTTCTTTGAGACCAAACATAATCAACATAGTCAACATTTCCTAAAAGATGTTGATTCTGTGTGTGATTCTGCGCGCGTGCGTTCGTGCGTGTGTGTGTGTTTGTGTAAGCCCGCGTGCATTAACGTACCTAAATGTGTATAATTATGTCACTGTGTGTTTGTGTGTGTGAGGGTGTGTGTATATGTGTGTGTATCTGTATGTGTTTGTGTTTGTGTGAATCGGTGTGTGTATCTGTGCGTGTATTGTGTGTTTTGTGTAATCTGTGGTGTATATGTGTGTGTGTTTGTGTGTGTATCTGCGGGTGTATCTGTTTTTGTGTTTTGTGTGTAACTGAGTGTGTATCTGTAATGTATATCTGTATGTGTATCTGTAGGTTGTGTGTGTGCGTGTATGTGTGTTGTATGTGTGTGTAATGTTTGTGTGTGTGTGTTGTGTGTGTGTGTGTTTGTGTGTGTGTGTGTGGTGTGTGTGTGTGCAGTCACCAGACGTGGGCATTTCAAGACATGGTCCAGTCTGGGTAGACCAGGTCCCCCGCCTCGCCTTCTCTTTGGGAACATGCCTATGAACAGCCAGGGGTAAGCCAGAACATAACAGCTTGAATCAAGTACATCCCAATATTAATACATCCCAAATTACTGCAACCCAAATCAGTACAAACCGAATCAAAAAGCAGCTAATCACTACATCGCAAATCAGATCATCCAAATCAGTACAAACGGAATCAGCACAGCGCTAATCAATCCAGCACAAAATCAGGACAGCCATAGGTCAATATAGCTTGAATCACTACAGCCCCAACAGTACAACCCAAAATCACATATCTCAAATCAGTACATCTCACATTTTAATCAGCAACCCACACATGAGCACAGCCCAAATCAGAAAGCCCAGATCAACCCCAGCCAAATCAGAACCTCAAACCAGCACAGCCCAAAGCAGCACAGGTCCCAAATCGAACAGCCCAAACAGCACATCCCAAACCAGCACAAGCCCAAATCAGACAGCCCAAATCAATGCAGCCCAAAATCAGCACAGCCAAAATTAGCACAACGGAACCAAGGCTAATGTAAATATAAGGCTAATGTAATGCAATGTAAATATAATGCAATGCAATGCAATACAACACAATGCAACACAATGCTTTATACAATACAAACCAGAACTAATAAGTATATCCTAGATAAAGACAGCACCAAACCAGCACACTCGAAACGAACACAGCCCGAATCAATGCAGCCCAAATCAGCACAGCTCAAGTCAGTACAGCCAAATTCAGGACAGCTCAAATCAGCACACCCAAATCAGTATGGGCCCCATGAGTACAGCCCAATGACTACAGTGCAGTCAGTGGTCTAAGGTAAGCTCTTGCCTAGAAAACCTAGAGTTTTAGGGGACAGGATACAGCCTGGTGGTTAGAGAGTGGTGGCGCACGTCATCCGCTGACAACCAGATTTTCCAACTCGTCAAGAGGATTTTTTCCTCTGGAGTAAAAACATTGCGACTCCAACCTCCCCAAAAGTCCTTCGGATGAGACTATAAACCGAGGTCCCGTGTACGAACGCACGCAGAACATCTTGCGCACACGTTAAAATCTGTTCCGGTTCTCGGAAGAGTAGGCCTTTGTGTGCCGGTAGGAATTGCATACACACGGATACTGGATACAAAAAAGCACATGAGTGCTTATTCCATTATCCTCGAAATACAAGAATAGATAAATAAGTAAAACGAATAGATAAAAAAATAGATAAGAAGTGCAGCTTTGATCGCTGTTTGAACCCCAACTTTGCCCCCCTCCACTAGACATTCTGTGACGCTCTGGGTGCTAGTCTTTCGGATGAATTGACAAACCGAGCTCCTGTGTCCAACACGCATTCATCTCACGTTAAAGAACCCAGAGCAATACGAGAGTTGTCCCTGGCGAAATTATGTGTGGAAAACAGCGACTCTGACAGAAAAACAAATATACGCTGACCTTTTTTGTTTTTTAGATGGTGGCGCTGCTCTTGTGGCGACGCGCTCTTCCCATGGAGAGCAGCCTGGATTGCACTTAGAGATACAATCCAATCCTGTTGTTTATAACCCCGCCGACCACAGAGGCCATATCAGGGCTGTCAGCTCGCAAAGAAAGAGAAGTCTGTTGTGACTGAAAGAGGTTTACAATACAACACAGTACAATACAACACAATACAATACAAACACAGTACAATACAATAAACACAGGTACAATACAACACAGACAATACAAATACAACAACAGTACAATACAATGCTGTCAAACACGTCACACAATACAAACAGTACAATACACATACGATACAAACACCCAATACACGTCAGTAACACAACTACAAACAACAAAGCAATGATACAACGCAGCACAACACAATACAATTCAACACAATACCATACAACACAATGCTTTTTACAATGCAAACCGATTTAGTCTTTAGACAGGATGGTTAAGATGTTCGCCTGCCAACAAGTAAACCGTGAGGTTGTGGGTTCGATTCCCAGCCTCGCCCTTTCTTCCCAGTTTGACCAAAAAAATCGAACTGAATGTCAAAGTCCTTCGGATGAGAATATAAACCGAGGCCCCGTGTTCGAACGCATGCAGAACATCTGACGCACACGTTAAATCCTGTTCCGCTTTTCGGAAGAGTAGGCCATTGTGTGCCAGTGGAAACAGATGACAACATTTACAAAACCGCACACACACGGGGACTAGATGTAAAAAAGCACATGAGTGCTTATTCCATTATCCTCGATATAAAAGAATAAATAAATAAGTAAAAAAAGGTCTTACCTAGTTCAATCCAATCCAATACAATGTAAATATAATGCAATGCAATGCAATACAACACAATGCAACACAATGCTTTATACAATACAAACCAATATAATACAAATCAATACAACACAACACAATACAATTTAATATAATACAATGCAACATAACGCAATGCAATGCAATACAATATGTGTGCGTGTGTGTATGTTTGTGTGCGCGTGCGTGCGTGCTTGCGTGCGTGCGCGCTTGCTCGTGGGTGTGTGTGTGTGTGTGTGTGGTGTGTGTGTGTGTGCGTGTGTGTGTGTGTGTGTGTGTGTGTGTGTGTGTGTGTGTGGTTGTGTGTGAGTGTGTGTGTGTGTGTGTGTTGTGTGTGTACTGCAGGACTTACTGGCCGAGTTTAAGAAATGGGAGAGGCAATATGGTAAAAATTATGGGTAAGTATATCTGGTTTCCACTGAAATAGAAAATGTATTCTATTGTGACTTTGCTGAATGATAACAATCATATGTAATTATAGTCAATTTTCTATGTGATTGTAAATGAATTATCTTGTGATTTGTGGCTGTGTGTAAAAAAAATCTTTTTTTTGTAATTGGTAGTATAGTCGTTTTCTATGAGGTGGAAGAATGCTTATCTTGAGATGCTGTATGACGAAAAGTGAGCGTAAGTAGAGTCAGTTTCCTCTGTGATTGAAGATGTATTATTATCTTGTGATTGTTTTATACGATAAAATCATGACTAAAATGTAGTCAACCTTGTTTGTAATTGAAAACTTTTATCGCGTTGTTGTTTTATGATTGAAATTGTGCGTAGTATAGTCAGTTTTCTCTGTAACTGAAGATTGATTTGTTTAAAGTCTTGTTCGCTCCTAGTGACGTCAAATTAAAAAAAAATGAATTAGATAAACAAATGAATAGCAGCAACACTAACAACAAAAGCGACCTCCCAAACTGAAAATAAACATATACAACAAACAAGCGAACACACACACATACGGCACACACACACACACACACACACACACACACACACACACACACACACACACACACCACACACACACACACACCACCCACACGAACACCACACACATGACAAGCACAAATAAGGGGAAGAAGGGGGAGGGGAAGCTACTGACTGGGCAATCAGATTGTACAATGAGAAATAAAAGGGTAGAAAGAGGAATGACTTAGTCCATGTCAATAACCAGATAAAAGTGTCCTTAACTACATTAACAGACTTGGCGGGGGGGGTGGAGGGGTGGGGGCGACGGGGGGGGGGGGGGGCGGGGGGGGGTGGGGGGGGGGGGGGGGGGGGGGGGGGGGGGGAGGGGGGGGGGGGAGTGGCCGTGCCAAAGTCATTATATAAAAGGTCAAGGGTGTCCCATAACTAAAGGTCATAGGTGAAGCGAGGCAATCAGAGACCTCACTTTTCAGGGCCAGGGTAATAGAGGTCAGCGCCATCTCCTCTGCCCTCGCTGCTTACCTTCCCGTGACCCAAAGAGATAGGTACCCATTTACCAGCTGGGTGAACTGGGGGACTGTACGAAGCCAAGGGCGCCCAAACGGTCACCCCATCCAAGTGGTAACCACCTCGATTCTGCTTGAGCAAATTGGGCTGGGAAATGTGAGTTGCAAACTTCCGACCAATGAGCTATCCCAGTCCCCAAGTCATGATAAACAGATTTCTAAAGCAACGCATTAGGAAAAATGATGTGCCGAAGAGATCGAGGTACAATGTTACAATTTTAGAAATACATAGTTTTTATATCTTTCACAAACGTACTGCACACGCACTGCACGCACGGATTGCACACACATACACACAACACACAACCCACCCCACACAGATATATATAATCTATATATATAATATATAGATAGTATATATATATATATAAATATATAAATCATAAATATATATATATATATATATATATATATCCATCCATTTGTCTGTTCTGTTCTATCTATCTATCTATCTAACTTCTATCAATCTATCTATCATCTATCTATCTGTCTATCTGTCTATCTATCTATCTATCTATCTATACTATCTATCAATCTATCTATCTGTCTATCTATATATCTATCAAACTATCTATCTATCTGTCTTCTATCTATCTATCTATCTATCTATCTATCATCTATCTATCTATCTAACTATCTGTCTATCTTATAATATCTATCTACTATCTATCTATCTGTCTGTCTATCTATCTATCTATCTATCTATCTATCTATCTGTCTATCTATCTATCTATCTATCTATCTATCTAACGAAAGGGGGGGCTGCTGGACAGTCTAGTGGTCAGTGTTCTGCTCGCCATTGAAGGGCCCGGGATGGAGCCCAGGTTAAAGCTGTTCGAGGCGATGCTGTTCCTCTGGAGTGCAGTTCCGACTTAGTACCTGACGACTTAGTACCTGACGACTTAGTACCTGACGACTTAGTACCTGACGACTTAGTACCTGACGACTTAGTACCTGTCGACTTAGTACCTGACGACTTAGTACCTGACGACTTAGTACCTGTCGACTTAGTACCTGACGACTTAGTACCTGTCGACTTAGTACCTGACGACTCAGTACCTGTCACAAATCCTGACGACTTAGTACCTGTCACAAGTCCTGACGACTTAGTACCTGACGACTTAGTACCTGTCACAAATCCTGACGACTCAGTACCTGACGACTTAGTACCTGACGACTTAGTACCTGTCACAAATCCAGACGACTCAGTACCTGTAACAAATCCTGACGACTTATAACCTGTCACAATCCTGACGATCAGTACTGGCGCAAATCAAACAGTGCCGACTCCACTCGCTCGAAAGACTTTTCGGATGAGACTAGTACCCTGTGTACGAACGCTTCGCAGAACACCTTGCGCACCAAGCAAAACCTACTGCTTTTTTTTAAGTAGGCCATTCGTACAGGAAAAAAAACGTACGACAACCCCCCCCCCCCCTCTCCCATCCCCCACCTGAAGAAAAGAAAACAAAAAAGAAAACAACAACAACAACAACCAACAACGAACAACAAATAAACAGACCAATAAACAAAGAAAAATCAGCCCGAAAGAAAACAAACAAACAACAAACAGAACCCCATAAAAAAACCCAAAAAACCTAAACAACTCACACGCTTATGCTTATTGGTGTCGTGAGGAAGAATTATCACCCTGAAGTCGGAGTGTGGTGCTATGAAGGTTTAATGCGGATGCAACGCTAAATAAAATAATCACCATCGGTGAACATTCGAGCTCTAGCCGTAGGAGAAAAGAAAACTGTGTGTGTTGTGGTGTTTGGTGGTGAGTGTGTGTGTGTGTGTGAGAGTGTGTGTGGTGTGTGTGTGTGTGTGTGTGTTGATGGAGTGTTGTGGATGTGTGTGATGGTGTGTTGTGTGTGTGTTTGTGCATGTGTGTGTGTGTGTGTGTGTGTGTGTGTTTGTGTGATGGTGTGTGTGTGTGTGTGTTGTGTGTTTTGTGATGTGTGTGATTGTGTGGTGTGTGTGTTGTGATGGTGTGTGTGGTGTGGTGTGATGGTGTGTGAGTGTGTGAGAGTGATGGGTGTGTGTGTGTGCGTGATGGTGTGTTGTGTGTGTTGTGTGAGTGTGTTTGTGTGAGTGATGGTGTGTTTGTGGTGTGTGTGGTGTGTGTGGTGTGTTGTAGTGTGTGTGTGGTGTGTGTGTGTTGTGATGGTGTGAGTGTGTGTGTTTTTGATGTGTTTGTGTGTAGTGATGGTGTGTGTGTTTGTTGTGTGTGTGTGATGGTGGTGTGTGTTGTGTTTGTGTGTGTGTGTGTGTGTGTCTGTGTGATGTTGTGGTGGTGTGTGGTGTGTGTTGTGGATGTTGTGTGTTTGTGTGTTGTGTTGTTGTTGTAGTGTGTGTGTGATGTGTGTGTGTGTGTGTGTTGTGTTGTGTTGTGTTCTGTGTTGGTGTGATGGTGTGTGTGTGTGTGTTTGTGTTGTGTGTGTGTGATGGTGTGAGAGTGTGTGTGTGTTGTTGTGTTGTGTGTGTGAATGTGTGTGTGTGTGGTGTGTGAGTGAGGTTGTGAGTGAAAGTGAAAGTGTTTGAGATGTGTGTGTAAGAGTGTGTGGTGAGATTATGTGATTGAGATGTGTGGAGTGAGTGAGGTGGTGTGTTGTGTTAGAAGTGTTTGAAGTGTTTAGTGTTGAGTGTGGGGTTTTTAGAGTGAGTTTGATTTGTGTGTGAATGAGTAAAAGGAGTTGTGAGGAGTGAGATAGTGATGTGTAGATGAATGTTGAGAGTGACAGATGAGCGTGTGAGTAAGTGCTAGAGGTGAGACATTTAGTGTAAATGATGAGAAGTTTTATGAGAGTGAGTTACTTTGTCGTTAAGTGTGTATGTAAGAGTGAGAGTTGAGTTTTGTATTCTTGTGTTGTCACTGTGATGTGTGTGGTTAGTAGTGAGAGAGTGAGTGAGTGTGATGTGTGAGAGTGTGTGTTTGGTAGTGGGTGATTGTGTGTGTTAAAGTGTGTGTTGTGTGTGTGGTATTGTGTTGTTAGTGATATGTGTGTGAGCGTTGATCGTGAGAGTTGATGTGATTAGATAGTGATCGTAGTGAGTAAGTGTGTGTATAAGTGTGTTGTTTGTTGTTAGTGTGTCTGCGTTTTGTGTGTAAATATGAGTGTGTTGTGGTTTTGTGTGTTTGTGTTGTCTTTTGTTGTGAGTGAGTTGTGGAGTTGGTGTGTGTGTGGTGGGGGGGGGGAGGGGGGGTGTTGACTTCACTATAACGTCTGTTCACATCTTATGATATTAGAAGAGGGTGGTGTAGTGTGCGTGCGCGGCTGTGTTTGATAGTGCCGTCGCGTCAATGCAGGCTTTTACACACACACACACACACAACCACACACACACACATATATAAAATAATATATATATATAAATATATATATATATATAAGGGAATATAAATATAAAAAATATAAATAAATTATATATATAATCATATAACAAACGTAAAAGCCTGCATATAAAAAACATATATCAACGTACAAGCCATCATTGGCGCGCACGCATATCAGTATGTATGTATTGTTTGGTGTGTGTCTCTGTGTAGTGTGGTAAGGATATTTTTCTTCCGAGATCCGCTTTTTTCGTCACATCTGACCCAGAAGTCAACAAAGAAGTGGCCAGTCAATAAATTCAGCAACATCGTCAATAGAAAGGTACGCTGTCTGTCTGCTGTCGTCTTTCTCTGTCGTCCTGTCTGTCACTCTCTCTCTCTGTCTCTGTTACTCTGAAGATGTTGTTTGCAAGCAAGCAACAGCAAGCAAGCGCGTGTGGTGTTTGCCATTATGTTGTGTGCATTATGCGCGCCTTGCGTGCGTGTACAATTATATATATATAATACGACGCCTGTGTGTGTGTTTTTGTGTTGTGTGTGTGTGTATGCCTTATACGTGTATGTGTGTGTGGTGTGGGTGTGTGTGTGTGTGTGTGTGTGTGCGAGCGCGCTCGCGCCCGCGGGCGTGCGTGTGTATATGTTGAGTATCTATCTATCTAACTTAATCATCTACCTATCTATCTTTCTATCTCCTTTATCAATCTTATTTTCCCTACCTCTCAATCTCTATCTATCTATTAAGTATCTATCATTCTATCTCTCCCTCTCTATCTAACTATTCTAACTACCCTATCTAACTAAATTTTTCCCCAAAAATCTGTCTAACTAATCTGGATCTCATCTATCTACTGTTCATATCACTATCTCTTTTTATCTATCTTTCTATCCTATCAACTCTATCTATCTATCTGTAACTATCTTTCTATCTATCCCTAACTATCTAGTTATCTAATCTATCTCTCTAATCTACCTATACTCTCTAACTCTCTCCATCTCTCAGAAACCCTCTCTCTCTCTATAACTCTATCTCTCTATCTATATATTTAATCTATCTATCTATCTATTATATCTATCTATTATCTGTGTATTCAATCCTATCTATCTATCAATTTATCTAATCTCTCAATCTATCTCATCTATCTATCTATCTATCGAGTATTTCTCTCTCTTTCTGTCTGTCTGGTCCTGTCTGTTCTGTCTGTCTGTCTCTCTGTCTGTGCTGACCTTGCAGAACGCTTGAATCGTCTGCTGACGGATGTTTTCCTGGAAGATGTTGTTCAATTCTCGTGGCCCCCCGCCCTGGACACGCTACAGACAAACGCCAATGATCGCCCCACCATTCCACCCACAAAGGAAAACTCAAAGCCGCGTCAGTCCACAAGCATACACCACACGCCGCACACACACACACACAACCACACGCACACAACACACACACGCACACTCACACACACAAGAACGCACACGCAAGCACACACATATACACAGAATAACACACAACAGATACAGACACACATACACCGATACACACATACACAGGATACACCACAGAGACACATACAAAGATACACACAATACACATACACACATACACAGATACAACAGAGACACAGACACCCATACATACAGATCAACACACATACACTCAGATACACACAACATACACAACAACACAACACAGATACAGACACACAGAGACACAAGACACACAGACAACAGATACACACAGAGACACAGACACACATACACCGATACACACAAACACAGACACAGATACACACACAGAACACAGACAACGGATTCACCACACAAACATGGATGCACGCACACAACATGCACACAACAGGCAAACGCATGCACGACACACAAACACGCATGGACTCACGCATACACTTCGCACAGAAACACACACACATGCACGTAACACCACACAATATGCACACCCACAGCACGATCACATACACACACGCGCGCGCAGGCGACACACTACGCATGCAAGCAGATAGACATGCACGCAACGTACGCACGTACACACACCACACACAACATATACACATGCTTACACACACACAACACCACACACACACACACACACAACACACACACACACACACACACACACACACACCACACACACACACACACACACACCACTCATTTCACACACAAGTAAATAAAAGGCACAAACAATAGTAGTCCATTGTTACACCCCAAAAACGCGAGCAAATTCAAATACGAATCGTCCTACACACCCTCACATATCCCGTAGTCTACTAGACCGATGGGGCACCCCACTGAAGATTGTACATCCAGCTCCTCCTCCAGCCTTGGCTTTCCGTAGCAAGTCATTCCACCTCAGGCCATCCACTCTCTGATGTCATTTTCATCGTTCCTCTGTCTGCCTCTCTTCGTACTCCCTCCTTGTACTGTTATCCCTGTAGGACAGTCTTGGCCAGTCCAAATGTCGAGTGACGTGCCCCGAACCACTTCAGTTTTGTGTGTGTTTTAACTGGTCAAAAGATCAACAAAGTCAGAAGCGACAAATACAATCCACGAAAAAGAAAACTAAAAAACAAAGCCTAGCATTTTGAAAGGAAAACCACATGATTTTCGTGGATGAATTGTATAGTTACATATGTGAAGGCAGACCACAGTAAAGTGCTAAAATGGAGAAATTAAAATAAACAAGCACCCTCCCCACTCCAAGAATCTCCACTCTCCACCCAACCCCCCATGATTTACCTAAGAAGTACACAGAGAGAGAGAGAGCGAAAGAGAGAGAGAGAACAGAGATAGAGAGAGACAACAGACAGACAGAGAACAGAGAGAGAGAGAGACATACAAGACACAGATCATAGACAGACAAACAGGAGACAAGCAGGCAGAGAGACAGACACAGACAGACAAACAGGTAGAGAGGTAGACAGGCAGCAAAAGGCCAGAGAGTGAGAGACAGACAGACATCCAGGCAGGCAGAAAGAGACAGACAGAGACAGAGAGCATGTGCAATGCTAGCAGGAAAATCTCTCTTTCACGCGAAACAGGTCACTGTATACACTCTGAACAAAGCCCTTTCACCACACCCCCACAAGTAAACACCCTCCTCCACCCCCCCTTCCCATGCCTCTCCAACTCACACATATAAATAAACGTGTGCAAAATCTAAAACACTCCCTAGGACCACCAACTGAAGAAAAAGGTTGAGGCTTTTTTCCTTCAATTCAAGTGGAAGACTGCGGAAAATTCTCTTCAGCTTTTGACAAACGGCTAAGCAAAGCACCAGTGGAGCTAAACAGGTACATACACCTCCCCTTTTAAACACAAACATATGCGCACCTACGCTTGCGCGCATGCCCACGTGCTTACATATATACATACACGCAAATACACAAATGCATGCACGAACGCACGCTCGCGCGCACACAAGCACAGACACACGACATAGACACACGGACGACATACACATACACACAACACACGCTCGCGCAGCTACACGCATGCAGGGACAAAACGCACACACACACACAAAATACACACAAACACACAGACACACACGCGGACACGCGACGCCCGCGACGCGGCACGCGCGGGCGGCGCGACGCGTCTCGCGACATCGGCCCGCCGCGCGCGGACGCGCGGCGCGACGCGCCGTCGACACTCCGCGCTCGGGCGCGCCGCGGCGGACACGCGCGCGACGCTGCCGCGTCGGACGCGCGGGCGCGCGACACACGCGCGGCGCGCGCGGCGGTCGAGGGCCGCCGGTCGCCACTGCACGCGCGCGGGCCGCGGCGGCGCGGGCGCTCGCCGGGGCGCGGCGCGACGCCGGCGGGCACGCGGCGACGCCGCGCGCACGGCGCAGCGACGCGGCGCGCGGGGCGACGCTACGCGCGGCCGCGCGCTCGCGGCGTCGACGCGCCGCGCGGGGCGTCGCGCGCTGCGACACGCGGCGCGCGCGCGCCGGCGCGTCGCGGCGACAACACGCGAACCCAACGCCGGGCGGTCTGACGATTTAGCCCTGTCCAACCCCAAATTAGTCCGACCACCGCCAAAAGACTCGATGAGTTTTTCCCTGGTTAACCTTCCAAAACCTGCGACCAGCCTTAAAACCTGACGTTTTTTAGGGGGCACAAAGGGAAAAAAAAAAAAATCGTCCGACCCCCCCCAAAAACCTTTTTCCCACGAAGGAAACAAAAAGAAAACCACCAAACCAAACGACAAAAAAAAACGACAAATCCCCCCCATCCCCCCGAAAAAAAAAAACAAAAAAACCCAAAACCAAAAAAACACAAAAAAAAAATAAACGCCTAAACAAAGGGAAATCACCCAAAAAGAAAAAAAAAAACACAAACCCCCCTAAAAAAAACACCCCAAAAAAAAAAAAAACGTGTTTTTTTGGTTGTGTGGTTTTGTGGAGGGGGCTGTTTTTGGGTTTTTTTTTGGTTTTGTTTTGGGGTTTGGGGGGTGTGTGTTTTGTGTGGTGTGTGTGGTGTGTTGTGTGTGTTGTTGTGTGTTGTGTGTGTGTGGTTGTGTGTGTGTGTGGTGTGGTTGGGGGTGTGTGTGTGTTGGTGTGGTGTGTGGTGTGTGTTTTGTGTGTTGTGTTTTTGTGTGTGGTGTGGTTTGTGTGTGTGTGGTTTTGTGGGGTGTTTGTGTGGTGTGTTTTTGGGGGTGTGTGTGTTGTGATGGGTTGTGTGTGTGTGGGGTGTGGTGTGTGTGTTGTGATTTGGGGTGTGTGTGTGTTTTGTGTTTTGTGTGGTGTGTGTGTGTGTGTATAGGTGTGTGTGTGTGTGTGTTGTGTGTGGTGTTGTGTTTTTGTTTGTATGTGTTTGTGGGGGTTTTGTGAGGTTTTGGGTGTGTGTGGGTTTGGTTGTTTGTTGTGGGATGGTGGTGTTTTGGGTTTGTGTTTGTGTGTGGTTTTGTGTGTTTTGTTTGTGTGTGTGGTGTGTGTTGGGGTTGTGTGTGTGTGTGGGTTTTGTGTTGTTTTGGTGTGTGTGTGTGTGGTTTTTGTTTGTGTTTTTGTGTGTGTTGGTTGTGTTGTGTTGCTGTGTGTGTGATGGTGTGTGTGTGTGTGTTTGTGTTGGTGTGTGGGGGGGATTGGTGTGTGTGTGTGTGTTTGTTTTTTTGGAGGGGTGTTGTGTGTGTGTGTGTGTGGGGGTGTTGGTGTATGTAAATGTGTGTGAGTGTTGTGGTGTGTGTGTTGTGTTTGGGTTTTTGTGAGGGGGGTGTGAGTGTGTGTGTGTGTTGTGTTGTGTGTGGTTGGTTTTGTGTGGTTTTTGTGTGATTTTTTTGTGTGTTGTTTTTTGGTGTGTTGGGGTGTTTTTGTGTTGTGTGTGTTTGTGTGTGTGATGTTTGTGGGTGGTGTGTGAGGTGTGGTAGGGTGTTTTTTGGTTTTGTTTTTTGTGTGGTGTGTTTTTGCGTTTTGTGTGTATTTTGGGTTTTGTTGTTTTTTTTTGTGTCTTGTGTTGTTTGTGTTGTTGTGTTTGTGGGTGTGTGAGTGTGTTTTGGTGTGTGTGTGAGTGTGGTGGTGTGTGTTTTTTTTGTGTGTGTTTGTGTGTTTTGGTGTGTGTTGGTTGTGTGGTTTGTGTGTGTGAGTGTTTTGAGGTGTTTGGTGTGTAAAGTGTTTTTGGTGGTTTTTTGGTTTGTTTTGTGTGTGTGTGTGCTTGCGTTTTGTGTGTATATATGTGTGTTTTGTTTTTGTGTTGGTTGTTTTGTTGGTCTTTGTGTTTGTTGTGTTGGAGTGTGTGGTGGTGGGGGGGGGGGGGGGTTTTGACTTCAATTTAACGTCTTTGTTAAAACTCTTTGTATTAGAAGAGTGTGTGTGTGGCGCGTGGTGTTGGTTTTTGTGCCGTCCGCATGCAGGCTTTTACACACAACAACACACCCCAACCCCAAACAACATATATTATAAATATTTATATTTTATAAATATATATTATATATAATATTAATTATATATATATTATATATTTATAATTATTAAAAAGTGAAATATAACATATATATACGTAAAGCCTTCATGGCGCACGATTATGTATGTATGTTGTTTGTGTTCTTTGTGTTGTACAGGATATTTTTTTCCGAGAATCGCTTTTCGTCACATCTGACCAAGAAGTCTTAAAGAATGGAAGTCAAGAATTTCAGCCAACTTCGTCAATAGTATGTAAGCTGTCTGTCTGTCTGTGTCTTCCCCGTCGGGTTGTCTGTCTCCCTTCTCGTGTCTCTGTTTCTCTGAAGATGTGTTTTGTCAAGAAGAAGCAAGCAAGCAAGCGCTTTGTGTGCATTATGTGTGTGCATTATGCGCGCTTGCGTTTTCATTAATACCCCTGTTGTTGTGTTTTGTTGTTGTGTGTGTGTGTTTGCCGTTACGTGTATTTTTGTGTTGTGTGTGGTTGTGTGTGTGTGTGGGGTTCGTGCGACCGGGGCGCCCGCGCGGGTTGTTATATATTTTGAGTACTATAAATTTTTAATCTGTATCTATCACTATTATCTTTCTATTATCTGTATTATCTATTACTCTCTATCTCTCAAAATTTTTATCTATCATTCTATCTTCTCTCAAATCTATCTATCTATATACCTATCATCTATCTATCTGTCTATATAACGTATCTATCTATCTAAATCTGTCTATCTTCTATCCTTGTATCTTCTTTCATCTTCATCTCTATCTACTATATTATCTATCTTTCTATCTATCCCAAATCAATTAGTTATCTATCTTATCTCTCTATCTACCTATCTCTCTATCTCTCTCTCTCTCTATCTCTCTTTTCTTATATCTCTATCTCTCAAATCTTTTATTTTTATTATCTTTTCTATCTATTTATTATTATCTATCTGTGTATCTATTATCTATCTATCATTTATCTATCTCTCTATTTTACTATTATTATCTATCTATCTATTTTTTCTTCTGGTGCTGTTTTGTCGGTCTTCTGTCTGTCTGTCTCTCCTGTCTGTGCGACCTTGCAGAACCCCTTTGATCGTTGTGAGGAGTTTTCTGGAAGATGTTGTTCATTCTCGGGGCCCCGCCTGCAACGTTACGACACGCCAAAGAAACGCCCACCTTCACCACGGGAAAACTCAAAGACTCAGTCCACAAGCATACACACACGCGCACACAACACACCCACCACCCACACACACACCACCACCCAAACACCAACCGCACAGCACGCACACACATATAAAAACCAAAAAACAGATACAACACAACAATCACAGATACCACATTCCGATACACCGAGACACATACACGATACACACAGAGACACAGACACCATACACAGATACACACAGAGTACAAACACACATACAGATAAACACAAACACAGATAACCCCAACATACACAGACACACAAAACAATACACACAGAGGCACAGACACACAGACACAAAACCCACAGAAAACACAGACACCATACACCGATACACACAAACACACACAAAAACACTCAAAAACAGACACGGATTCACCCACAAACGGGTGCACGCACAACATGCACACACAGGCACGATGCACACACAACCGCATTTGCACCAACGCATACCGCGCACAGACCACACACATGCTCTACACACATATGCACACCCACATGCACGTAAATACACACACGCCGCGCAGGCGGACACCTACGATGCAAGCAGATAGACATGCACGCACGTACACAGTACACACCGCACACAAACAAAAACACATGCTTACAAAAAACAACACACACACACACACCACACACAACACACACAAAACACACACAACACACACACCACACACACACACACACACACACTCATTCACACACAGTAAATAATGCCACAAACAATAAATACCATTGTTCACCCATAACCGAGCAAATTAAAATTTTCGAATCGTCCTACACACCCTCACATATCCCGTAGTTACTAAAACTTGGGGACCACTGAGATTGTACATCCAGCTTCTCAGCCTTTTGCTTTCCGTAGCAGTCATTCCTCAAGGCCAGTTCCACTCTCTGATGTCTTTTCATCGTTTCTCTGTCTGCCTTTTCGTCCTCCCTCCTTGTACTTTTCCGGGAGGACAGTCTTGGCCAGTCCATATGTTCGTGTGGACGGCCCGAAACCACTTCAGTTTGTGTGTGTTTTACTGGTCAAGATCAACAAAGTCAGAGCTACAAATTAAATCCACTAAAATTGAAAACTAAAACTAAAGCTAGCATTTTTTTAAAGGAGAACCATGGGTTTTCGTGATGAATTGTATTTTTACATTTGTTTAAGGCAGAACAACAGTAAAGTGCTAAAAAGAGAAATTAAAATAAACAAGCACCCCCACCCAATCTCCCCTCTCACCCAACCCCATGATTTACCTAAAATGTACACAGAGAGAGGGGAGAGCGAAAGAGAGAGAGAGACAAGAGGAGAGAGAGACCCGACAGACAGACAGAGGGCAGAGAGAGAGAGAGACAGACAGACACAGAGGGCAGACAGACAAACAGGAAGACAGGCAGGCAAGAGACAGACAGCAGACAAACAGGGAGGAGCAGCGGCAGGGTGAGGACAGACAGACAGTCAGGCAGCAGAAAGAGACAGACAGAGACTAAAGCATGTGCATGCTCAGCGGGTCTCTTTCAAGCGAAACGCACGTATACACTCGAACAGAAGCCCTTTCCCTACCCCAAGGTAAACACCTCCTCCTCACCCCCCCCTGCCTCTGCCAACCACACATATAAATAAACGTGTGCAATTCAACCTCCGAGGTGTAAAGGGGCTTTCCCTTCATTCAGTGTAGACTGCGAAATGCTCTCAGCTTTCAAACGAGCATGCACCAGTGGGCTAAACGGTACATACCTCGCCTTTAAACACAACACATGCGCACCACCTGGCGCTCCCACGTGCATAAACCCGCCATACACAAGCCGCACCGCACGCTCGCGCGCCCGCTGGCCAAGCACACGCACACACACCATAGCACATACGGACATCACTACCGCGCGACCCACGCATGCAGGCACGCCACACCACCAAATCAGCACAAACACACACAGACACACCGGACGCGCCCACACAACACACACACATTCTTGTTTCATCATCATCAATCATCATCATCATCATATCATCATCATCATCATCATCTAGTCAATCATGCTCATCGTCACATCAAAACCTTCTCACTCTACTATCTCTCTACTCTGCTCTACTACTACTTACTGACTACTCTGCTACTACTACTACTACTACTACTACTACTCTCTCTACTATCTCTCCTCCTCTCTCTACTCTTACTACATTCATCACACTATCATATACTACTATCATCTATCATTCATTATCATATATCTATACATCATTCTCATCATATCATCTCATCATCATCATCATCATCATCATCATCATCATCATCATCATCATCATCATCATCATCATCATCATCATCATCATCATCATCATCATCATCATCGTGATTATCACTATCATATTTGTGATGTGTTTCCAGCTTCAGGGCTACATGACCAGATGCAGCCAAACTCTGGCAAAAGTCTTACAGGACAGCTCAAAGAAGCAGGCGGACATCGACCTCAAAGAGTGAGTCCTGTACTTTTTGTTGTTTTGTATGTTTGTCCGTCGTGTCCGACGATGACCCCCACAACAGCAGAGGAGGCAGCTGCTGTTTTGGAAACTGGGCAGAAATTTGATGATAGTGGAGATGCCTTGCCCACAGTACATCCCCACTCTCTCGGCCAAGTGGGCATAAGGACAGTCAGCGTTGGATATGTTCTCCAAAGGCCAACCAGCCCCCAGGGCTGCTGCAGCACATAAGGACTGTGCGAGTCAAGCCTCCTCGTCAGAGAGTCCTAGTCGATCACTAAAGACTAAGCTGTAAAGTGGAATTCCATGAGTGGGAAAGAAAGCCACTGATAATACAGCCGCTCACTTCGCTGTTGCCCCCAGCGTCAATGGTTTAATCAAGAACTGTGATAAAGCCCAGGTGCTGAGTCGTGTACACATCTGTCCATTGAGCAGAAAATGATGATGATGATCATCAATCTATACATCAGGCAGTCATAAAGTACCCTTTGATGAAGGAGAGACAGACAGACAGACAGAGAGAGACAGCCAGACAAAGAGACAGCCAGACACAGAGACAGAGACACACATATACACAAACGCAATCAGGAACGAACGCTCGCACGCACACAGAGAGACACAGAGAGAGATCTTTAGATGAGACTATAATTTATTTTTTATTTTTTTTTTATTTTATTCTTTTGTATCGAGGATAATGGATAAGCACGTGTATCTTTTTTCACCCTCCCCGTGTGTAGCAATTTTTTCATTTTTCATCTTTCCCACTGGCACACAAAGCCTACTCTTTTAAAGAAAAGCGGAACAGGATTTTTAA